>PDUQ01000032.1:0-335758 GCA_002994785.1 Heterobasidion parviporum | reverse complement strand
GATCGGATCTCCCTGGTCCTCTCTGCATGCGGTCCGGAACGGCAGGAGTATGGGCGGAAACTTCCTCAACAAACATCGGGGCAGATCCTCCCACGACCCTGGGAACGTGGAAAGACTTCAAGGAGAAGTTCGAAATCCACTTCAGAGAGTCTGGGAAGTGGACAAGGCCCGCAGCGCCCTCATGACCTTCTCACAAGGTCGCATGACGGTGGACGAATACTCAATCAGTTCACACTCATTGCCGCCGACGCCGACATCGCCGATAAGGAACAAGTTCCTTATTACCAAAGAGGCTTAGACCCAAGGTCCTCGACAAAATCTATGACCGAGAAACTCCGCCAAAGACACGATCCAGGATTGGGTCAACATGGCCTGTGAAATAGATGGCCGCATGAGAGCCCGCAGTGCTCAAAAGACCCTCCTCGCCAGCTCCACAACTTCAAAAGCGATTTCCTAGATCGCTTCCACCTTCGCTCCACTCCCCGCTACAATTCCACCAACGCCCCTCGAAGAATGAATAACCAGGTCGTCGATATGGACATCGACGCCTCGAGGAAAAAGGCGTAGAAACAAGCGAACGCATGAGGGCAAGCCCTTTATCATGTTACTGCGGGAAAGGGCATTGACAGCTGACTGTCGTGCCCACGCTAGAGGCCTTCGGCCGACTAGAGGAAATTCGCGTCGCCAATGGGAAGAGGAGGTCGGAGAGCTCGCGAAGTGGACATGGAAGAGATGACCAGGAACCCCAACTGGGAGAGAAGCCGACTTCATCGAGAGTTGGAGGAGGGCAGTTCTGGTCAGCACCACCGTGGGGTACCACAACCTCGTCGTTCGTGGAACCCGCGACTCTACCGCGCCCGAGACCCCTCCGCACCATGGAGGACGCTACGTACCGCCTGACCGACGACGACTCGACCGACCCGTCGGTGATGCTGCTACCGTCCGAAGGCTCTTCAAAGAGCTAGACACGGCGAAGCCAAGCAGGTGTTGGTGGACGTAGCAGAGGGTTTTCTTAGCCTCTCCTCTGCCAGCAAGAGAGAGAGAGACGGTCAAGAGGGGTCAAATCATGTATCAACGTACGAGCAATGAACCATCACATCATTACTCCTATCGTTTGAACGTGAAGTTGACAACTCAAGGCCGAAGAGCTGGAGCTAGAGCAACGATCGACTCAGCCTGCGAAGGGATCTGGTCAACGAATCTGGGTATGGAAACACACCTCCCCAGCTATCCGTTGGACCGACCCATTCGAGTACGGAACGTCGACGACTCCATTAACAAAAACGGCCTCATAACTAGAGGCGTAGATGGAATCTAACCATCACAGACCCAAGGTCGAACGCACACGGAACGCGTTCAATGTTTATCACCAATCTGGGAGAGACGACATGCTCCTGGGGACAGATTGGCTCGATACCACGATCCTTCCATTCGATGGAGGAAACGTGAAGTACGGTTCGATGGGTGCCGATCCCTATGCGAACAACCGTATGGAATTACCAAGCAAGAAGAACCATTGGCCGAAGGACGGCTAAACAATGGTAGAAAAACACACCGAGAAAAACCTCGCTTGGTACACGATCTCTCGGACCCCAGAGGATGGCCGAGAGAAGATGGCGTACGCTGACAAACAGCGAATTCAAACGGCATTAGTAAACCTTTGGGACAGACGCGCCCAAGGACGACAGAAGATGCTCGACATACTCGCGACGTAGAGCGCGTCGCAAGATAACAAGCTCAAGTTTGACCTCCCTGTTCCGGTGAACAAGGAGGAACCAGTCATTAGGAAGGTCGCCCCGAACCGACAGGTCTCGCCAGTTTTGATGAAGACCTCGAAGAGGAAATTGACATCACGCACCTGAAGGATCGAGTACCGTTGCCTATCACGAGTACCTCGACATCTTCAGCGAGCGACGGTCACAAAGACTCCCAGGACATACGATATGGGACCACGCCATCGATCTAAAACCGACCTTTGTTCCACAAGCACCCCGGATATTCCCGCTCAGCCCTGAAAAACATGACGAACTAGGAAAGTTCGTCAAAGAACATTTGGCAGGGGAACTATCCGCCGGTCCACAGCTAACAGCGCGGCCTCCTTCTTCTTCATCAGCAAGAAGGATGGAAAACTCCGCCCTGTACAGGACTACCGCCACTTGAACGAACACACGGTTAGGAATGTTTGCCCCTACCTTGATACAGGAACTCTTGGACGTCATTAAAGGAGCCAAGGTGTTCTCCAAACTGGACGTCCGCTGGGGTATAACAATATACGGATCAAGAAGGCGACGAGTCCAAGGCGGCATTCGTAACCCCTTAGGACTTTCGAACCTACAGTGATGTTCTTCGGTCTCACCAATTCGCCGGCCACATTCCAAGCCATGATGAACATGATCTTCAAGATCTCATCCTCGCTAGGAAAATCACGGTATACATGGACGACATCCTCATCTTCACGGCCACGGTGGCCGAACACGTCTTGGTGATAAAACAGGTCATGAAAATCCTCGCGACAACGATCTCTACCTCAAACCGAAAAGTGAGTTCCACAAGGACAAACTCAACTATCTGGGGTACACGATCTCGGCAGACTCTGTCGCCATGGAGGACTCAAAAGTAGCTGCCATTGAGGAATGGCCCGTCCCTCGCACGTCCGAGACATTCGCTCGTTTTGGGATTGGGAAACTTTTATCGTCGCTTCATCGAGAAGTTCTCCTTCATCACTCGACCTCTGCATGACCTCACCAAGAAGGATGCCAAATGGATCTGGACGGACGCCTGCCAAAGGCGTTTGACACGCTAAAATCGGCTTTCACAAGAAACCCGTCCTACTCTACCCGGATCCATGCATCCTTTCCGGCTCGTCACCGACGCATCCCTCACCGCTTATGGCGCGGTTTTGTTACAAGAAGGGACCGATGAAGCATGGCACCCAGTGGCTTATCTCTCGGATCTTTCGCTCCTCCGGAACGAACTACGACGTTCACGATCGCGATTACTCGCCATCATCAAAGCCTGGACCACTGGAAACATTACTTGGAAGGAGCCCGTCACCCGTTCGAAATCTGGACCGACCATAAAATTTGGTCTATTTCCAGTCTGCGCGCGATCTCACTCGCGCCAAGCTCGCTGGAGCTTGTTCTTGTCACAATTCGACTTTACACTCCTTCACAAGGCTGGTTCCACCAACCATGCTGATGCTCTGTCCAGGCGGCCAGACCTTAATGAGGGGGTGGAAAATGACAACAAGGCGCAGACTCTCCTACCGTCCAAACTTTTCGCCGACTCAGAGGAAACACTAGTGGATGTGCGCGTTCGATCCACGGAATTACAGTCTCAAACCTCCTCACGCTCATTCGACACTCTCGTCGGAGCAGGACACGGTAGTAAAAGCGGCAGTACAAGCAATTTTAGGAAAAATACCCGCACCTTGGCAACGCCTTAAACAACTGGACACACGAAGAAGGAACTATCCGACGAAACGGACGTATCTGTGTACCAAAGGATGACACCATACGAAGAGCAATCGTCAAAACCCACCATGATTCCATAGCAGTCGGACACCCAGGACGGTCGAAGACATTGGAACTGGTGCGACGAAACTATTGGTGGCAGGGAATAACAAAGTTCGTCCACGACTACGTGGATGGTTGTGCAACTTGCCAATCTACAAAGAACTTGCCACATCGCACTCACCCGCCGATTCAACCGCTTGAAACCACGGACACACCCTGGAAGTTCATCTCCACCGACTTCGTAACCGACCTCCCAGAAAGCGGAGGGTTCGACTCGATCAATGTGGTGGTAGACCAAGGACTATCAAAAGGAATCGTCATCACTCCGTGCAAGAAAACAATCACGGCAGAAGAAACACGAGACTTTTCCAAGACAACGTCTTTAAACGTTTCGGTCTCCCCGCTAAAGTGGTGTCCGATCGAGGCCCACAATTCGCGGCCACATTCACTAGGGAACTATGGAAAGGACTGGGTATTATTCCAGCGCTGAGTACGCATACCATCCTCAAACGGATGGAGAAACCGAACGGGTAAACCAAGAGATCGAACAATTCCTACGAGTCTTCTGCAACCACCATCAGGACAACTGGGTGGAACTACTTTCTTTTGCAGAATTCGCTCATAACAGCAGACAACATTCAGCTACAGGAAAATCGCCGTTCGAAATCCTCTATGGTACAATCCACCCTACTCGGCAGACACGGTTCTGGATACCAGGGTGCCCGCAGTGGCCGAACGGATAAAGTCGATCCAAGAAGTACAGGAAGAGGCGGAATCTAGCCTGCGCATGGCTGCGCAACACGCGAAAGACAGGGATTCCCACCGAAAACTTCCACAATGGGAAAAGGGAACCCAAGTATGGTTAGAAGGCACCCACATCCACACACACATCCAAAAGCGAAACTCGCCCCACGACGCTACGGCCCCTTCAAGGTGAAGACCGAATTGGGACCCTCGCTTACCGTTTGGACATCCCCAAACAATGGAGGATCCACCCCGTGTTCCACGCATCATGCTCACCGAATATCACGAGACAACGGCCCATGGGAAGAATTTCCCCAAACCACCGCCAGAGATCTTGAACGAGGAAGAACACTTCGAAGTTGAAGCCGTTCTGGACTCTAAACGCCACGGTCGTGGATCAAGTACCTCGTGAAGTGGGTCGGATATCCGGAAGCGGACAACTCATGGGAACCCTGGGCCCTATTGAAGGAACGGCTGATGAAGCTACAGGAATATCACCGAAATATCCCAATCGTCCAAAGGCCTCGGGATTACAAGTGGATGCAACAGTATAAAGGAAGGTCGATGGACAAGAAGACCATCGCCCTCCACATGACAGATTCCTCTAACTCATACTTCTCCCCACATCAACGCGACTCATCGCCAGACCATGCCATGTACATCGGAGGAGGAACCACCGAATCAGCCTCCTCACCGTCGCGAAACTCCTCGCCAGATGTCGTTCTTACCATTCCAAACCCGGATACCCGAAGAGTGGACCCGACAAACCAGACGACGGTCCCATCGGATCTGGTACCAGTACAGGAGTCCTCGTACCAGAGTCCTCATCAAGGGTTGAGGGAACTCATGACGGTCACCCTCAGGCAGATCCGACAGAAGGAAGAAAGAATCCGAGCGATGCAGTGGAGCCAGAAACACCGGGACCAGAGCTCCTGGGCGGCAGTGAGCGAGTACTTCGACCTGCGTCGATACCAAGCCCGGCTGGACATGTTGACGGAAATGTACCAGACGCAACAACGGTAATGCACCACCTTCCGGACCCGGAGGACCCCTGCCAGTGTGGAAGTCCTCAGCCCGGAGAATTGGAACGACTAGGCGATGCCCTCTGCAGCGGACCACATTGGATCGGTAATCCAAATGGCTGTCGCTCTGGCCTTACAACGGCTAGCTAATGTCCTGGCAGGACAACCCGGCAGCGAACGAAGCGATGTTCCACGTCGGTTGGCGAACGCCAGTGACCGAGTTAGGGTCATGGCCTACACCGAAATCACCGAGTGCCTCTGGTACGCGCGAGGGAACACAGGGCAACATGCCCTACTCATCCATCCCCACGAATTCTCTTCCTTCGTCAATCTGGAACTCGTACCAGCCCTCTTGGCCAACACCGATACAGCTCATTCCCCTTCCATTCGGGTTGAACCGTACCGGGTTGTACCATGGAACGAGGGAACCATCGGGGAAATACCGCCTGCGAGCCATCGAGACGCCTCCGCGCAGACCGAATACGTCTGGACCACCGTACAGCGACAGGCCAGACGAAGCGGGCAAACCCGCCTCCTTTCGGCCAGCACCGAACCCCGCTCCGGCAACGACACTCCCCCTCTATACCGACGGCACGAGGAGCAACCGCGCAAGGGGAAGGGCTGAGGGACTACAAGGGGCCACCTCGACTTCCTCGACAGGGAAATTCATCGACTATCGACAGAGGTCGAAATCATGGAAGTACAAGAGAAAATCCGCGAACACGTCGCCGCGCTCCTCGCTCTCCATCGGAGATGGGGGGACTTACACGAGAGCGGAACTAGACGCATGGGACGCCCTCGACCATCAATACGACGACTACGACTACGAGCCTATGCGCGAGCGGACGAAGGAGAAGGGGATTTCGGCAACCCCGCTGGGGGATATTAGGGTAGCAGAAGGAGAGGACCTCTGCACCCCAGGTAACGGTTACACGAACAGGACAACCGCACGTCCACCATGACGTTAAACTGGATGTTCGTCCGAAACGACGTAAAACTACATCGTCCGCGAAGACGTTAAACTAAGATAGGAAGGAAAACCTCGAACCCGGACGACAATCCGCTCAAGTTGTTGACCTGCATGTCGTTAAACTGTGAAAAGATAAGAAGGCAGGGGAAGTACCTGTCCTGGCCTGGCAGGGCCGAAATCTCTCATCGTTCCTTCGAAGCAGAACGAAGGAAACACACAAGCGAACCTCTCACTGTCAAGAGGTATTCTGACAGACGAATCGGGCGTCCCGTTTGGATCCCCAGTTTTACAGGTCCCTTTCCGCATTAGGAGGACCTTGGATTCAGCAAATAACCTATGCCGCTGGCTTCTCTTGACGGGTGATGGCCGCCAAGAGACTCGAGATGCATATTCCGGTCGTGGCCTATCGGGTGCTATGTTGCTCCCTCGCTGTCAAGGTCTGACAGGAGTTTGGGCGTCCCTCTTTGGATCCCCAGTTTTACAGGGTCTTTTCCGCATTAGGGGACCCTCGCTGCGATGCACACAATAGTAGGAGATGCGACCTACTACGGTGTCAGTTACTGAACGAGGCACCAAAACAAGAAACCTCTCAGCCAGGACGGGCCACCGTATGGGGCTGACAGAGTCAGGCGGAGGGCTTACATCCGCAACGATGTAAAACTACGAATGGCTTGGTCCGCAATGACGATAAACTAGTTCTCGGCATTCGTCCGGAAAGACGTAAAACTACCACCGACCCTCGGAGTGTGGATGCATTCCAGCAGTGCGGAATGGAGGCCCCACTGGCTTGGAACCCTGCCGACTAGGTCAAGGCGCTTCCAGATTCCATGCGCCTTACGGTAAAAGAATCTGGGGTCGACACGGTTCAATTCCGTGCGAGGGGTCTGGAGACAAGGAGCGGGTTGCCAGCTATCCGACACGGACCGCGACTACTCCTTGGCCGTTCAGTCTACCCTTGAAGTCAGAAGCAAGAAATTCCGCTTCAAGGGCCAGTCAAGAGGCAACTGGGATAGTGCCTCGAGGTACGTGGTTGTGGGACAAGTTCATGCCCATCCACACGTCCTCCATGACGTTAAACTGGGCCTGTCGGCGACTTCGAACACGAAGTCGTCGCGTCCGAGATGACGGAAAACTAGCCTGGTCCGCAATGACGATAAACTACGGTCCCCTCTGTTCTAGGGAGACGTCTTTGGAGCTGGAATTACCGCTTCCAGCTACAAGTCCGAAATGACCTTAAACTACCCTCGCCTTGGAGGCACCAATCTATCGGGACTCAAGGCACAGTCGGACGATAGCAACGTCCGAAAAGACGATTAAACTACGGCCGTCCTTCATGACGATAAACTGAGGAGACCCGTCAGTTACGGGCAGGTGGGTCGTGTCAAAATAGAACCTATTCTGACCACCCCCTCGTTTGAGCAGTGTCCAAAGATGAGAACTCTTTGCACACTACTCCAAAAACAAGTTATCCGGTTTGATATAGCATAAACCGTCACCTTCTTCCTCGGGACGACATAACCTCTAGAGCTGTGGAAATTGGTCTATGGCCCTATGCGCATCACCGATGAATGATCCGGCGCGCAGAAAAGTCCTCACTCTAGGCCTGTTATGTTTGGGAACAGGTGTAATTTATAGGTCCGCAACGACCTAGGGATAAACTAGCAGGGCCGTCCGCAACGACGAGACAAAACTACCTATGGTCAAGGAACGACCCTAACTTCCAACATAGAGGGAATACCACACAGCGACCCCGCATTCAACCGACTCCACAGCAGTCGAGTTTCTATTTCACCACCTAATAATCTTCGCACATCATCTTCTTGACATTGCCAGTATCGTGCTGGAACAACAAAAGGGTACCAGGAACGGCCTGGTTTAGGCGAATCGCTATTGTGCCGGAAGCCCACCGGAGGAAGACGCGGATTGGTTACCCGCTACGGAATCGAACAAATACGGGCACAGGCGGAAGATAACTTCTTCGACAGGCCAAGCACAAACTCAGATAGGTTGTACCTACAACAAAACGGCGGTGAAGGAAGAACACCGCAGGTGACGTGGTTTGGGACCCGCAAGACCCTGAATCAAACAGCTCAACGGAGAAGGACAACTCCTAGGCGTTGTAAACGACGTAAGTCGGTCTTCGCCCCAGAAAACGAAGTCGTACCGGAAGACGCATCCGGACAAGACAGTCAAGAACGATTCACGATGATGGAAGAGGTGCACGCATGAGGCGTGGTCCGTTCAGGCGACCGGACGTAGAAAGGGGGTATTGTTACGATTGGGATCTCGGGGCTCATCGGAGCACGTCTAACCCGACATCCAGCGTACCAACACTAGGCGGCTCCTCATCGGAGCGTACAACAAGGTATTCGGCATTCCCTCAAAGCCGACTAATCCGATGGATCACCAAGCATCGGACGGGAAGTGGGACACAGGGATATATAAAGCAGAGGCAGTACTAAAGGAAGCATTCACATGTCAGGGCCGCATACGGTATATAAGGCCCATAGAATAGGCTAAGGGACTTTAGTCTATTCTCCTCGTTCTTAGGCAGTCTTCCTACTGCCTACCTCGTTTGTCCGTATCATCCTATACGGATACCCTTGTCCTTACTGTACCCCAATACAGTCGGACTCCTTTCACAATCATCAGTCACTGCGCGACTTAGGGAAGAACCGCTACTCTGAGGTTATCGAACGAGCAGTTCGTAACAGGGCACGGCGGGGCACACCCCACAGCGCTGGAACTAAGCAAACTGCAGGTCTATTTAAATGAAAGACAGAAAAGCTACGGACAGAGTCGGAACCCTAGGGCTAATAGCCTCGACTCTACAAGACTAATAGTCTGAGCATGTTTTTTATGACAAGGCTATTAGTCCACACTGGTTTTCGCTGGAGGAGGCTATTAGCCCGAGTGTTTTTCTCCCAGGCTACTATCCCACGGCCAATAGCCAAATGTGCCAGTTGTTGGACTTTCTCACTGAGTGCCATTCGAAACCGCGTGACGTGGCGTTGGAGGTTGGCCCAATAGCCCGCGCGGTTCGCACGAGTTTTACACGCCACCACTAATCAACAATAGAACACCTGGCGTACGCCAGCACTACGCCAGCCTCAGGTACACAGTAGGTACACACCACGGGAGTGCCAGGGAGTGCCACGGGTCAGTACGCTTCTATATCATTGATGTGTTCTCTGCATTTGGAAGAAGACCTCAAATACAGAACGACGATCGGTCAGCAAGGGAGACTAGTAGGCTCGCTACCTTTCTCAATGCATCATCGAGCCAAACAATGATGCGATAACGCGGCGTACTAATTGATGTTGCAGGCGGGCAGGCGGGCAGGCCCTCAGGAGACAGAGTCGATGGGACAGTCCCATTGGGACTGCTCGCGGTGTAGCACTTCGTTTGACTCGGGCTTTCCCACGTACAATGCACCGGTGCTTTCAACAGAACGCCACCAGCACCAAACACTGTCAGATGACAGAGCGACAAGCTTCCCACATTCTCTCACAATTCAACTTCACAATTCCTTGATGGATCCTAGTGGATATCTACTGAGGTCTACCGCGTGCCGCGCTACGCCATGTTCTGCCATGTGGAAGGAAGTCGCTTAAAAAGACACTGCTTCTATCTTCGGTTATGCTAGTATTATGCTGGGATCGGTACCTGCTGGGTCTTGCCAGCATTTCTCAAATTCGCTTATACTATCGTTGCACCGGAGTTGCAAAAGAAAAAAAGATTTCTTTGTAGCATCTTGAATTGGGCTCTCTCTCGCTCCAAATTTTTATGGTACCTGCGGAAGCTTCTTAAAATGTGTTCTGTTATTTTTTCAGATTTTTGAGCAGACTCAAAGAATTATTGTGATATGATTGAGAAGGGGTGTCCGAAAACGAGCAAAGCTTGGGAGTTGCAAATCTTGCCGATGATCGGGTCACATGTCGTCACGTTTAAACTCGAATTCCGACGGCGCGCACTGCGGAACGACCTACCATGCGGAGATTCAAAGAATGACCAAGCATCACACGGCCCGAGACTCCCTGTCACTCTGCCTGCCATCGGGCACTGCCCGTCGAAAGAAATTTGGTGAAGAGCAGTGGAACCCTCAAAGTCAGAAAAAATAACCTGGATGCTTTCAGTGATACCTCTTCATATTCAAATTTTTTTAGTTTTGTAATTGAGCTCTAGGATCTGAGAGATCTTGAGCATCTCTCAGATACTTCTGCCCTAAAAACCATTATTCATTGCCTCCTCACTGCTGCACCCAATTTCTGTTCTCGAAAAAACTCTGATACTTGAAGAGTGCTTGAATAAACAACCATGAATTTTTTCAAGAGGTGCCATCAAAAGTTGCCGCGAGGAGCTCGATTTTGAACCTCTCATACCATTTGCAACTCCGGTGCAACGATAGTAATGCTGTCCTTTTCTTCCATGTCTAACCTTTCTTGACAGCTAGATAATTCCGATTGCTGGCGAGATTGCAGATGGTATGCTGTTCAGTGCGCCAGTTCGAAATGAAGTAAGGCGATGAGATTATGATGTTCGTGTATCAACCTCTGACCTAAATCTACATTGAATGCATCCATAGATCGTATGCAAGACACCGTGGAACACGAAGCAGATTCTTCATCTTTTCAGAAGCTTCAAGACGCCACGACGCCACGGCGATGGTGTAATGGCTGCGTTCCTTCCCATGGCGTCCAGCAGTCTGTCCTTCTTGTCGCTCTCCTGTCTGTGATCCAGCTGACCTTCTGCACTTGTATCAGTTGTTTTAAGACGTATTCGATGTCAGTAACTTATATCCAAGGTCGCTCGTTCAAAACAATATAAATACAGACGGACAAGGTCGCAATTAGACCATCCCCCACTAACACTATGACTACTCCAGAAGCTCTCATCTCAGCACTCCACCCACTCCTCCCTTTGTCCAATCCGAAACGGTCTCTTCCAATCAATAATATCGACGAGGTAGCTAAGAAGGGCCTGGATGCGCTTGCCAAGATCAGCGTAGCGAAAAGAGCTAGTGATGTGATCCCTGTGGCCCTGGAGTCGAACTCCAAGGAGACGAAGCTGTACGTCGCGAGTAACGGGGCCGTATCGGACGATCTATACAATCATCTCTGTGCTGTATGGACGGAGCTCAAGGCTATCTCGGAGAACACGTTCGGAAGCTCCACATCCCCAACTAAACAGAAAGACCTGTACAGGGAGACCGTCTTTCGGATCTACAAGTTTACATGGGAAAAGTTCCAATCCCGCTTCAATAAACGTGCAGAAGTATTTTTGGCGAAGTTTCCGTCCGCTGGCACCAAGGACCGCTTAACCAAGAAGCCTATGTTCAATGATGATGAGTCTGCTCTTCTTGCAGATCTCAAGAAGATTTTTCAGAACTTGTCGAGCATTGTGCAGATGGCGGCCCCTACAAATGAGAATCTAGACAATCTCGTTGTCTTGCTCACTCAATTGCACAAGATAATCGAGCAATTGGATCGTGGCAAACGTGGAAACACAATAATCGATCGACTTCAGTTTATTAGTGCGTACATTCTCGCTTCTGTTCATCAATGTTCATACCTCACGCATTACCTCTATAGTGAGCAAGCAACGTAACTGGATTGTCACCCGGTATTTCGACAAGGTTCTGACGCTGCGTTTCTGCATCGCATCTCTCTTCAAATTATCTAAATCGAAAGCTCACCGAGCATGGTTCACGAAGCCTGAAGCTATCGTTCGCATACCGAGCATGACTTTGGATTATGTCGCCAACATGGGCGACGCTGCTTAGATCAATCAGTGTGCCAGAAATCTGGGCCAAGCTTCCGATGTGCCTGGACAATGGAAAACAAGAGTTCTCGAACCGCTGCGTGAGCTGTCGAAGATGGCGCCTACTATCAAGATCTCAGGGCCAAATCGCGCGGTTTTCTCTGCTCCTGCGGTGCCTGTCCACTGCGAGTATGCAATGGTCTTATACCTTGCGAGTCACGCTTCGCAGCCATTGTCTTTCATTGGCGTCTCTAAACTATCTTGCCACACGTGTTACACGTTCTTGTGTGCCTACAACAAGATGAACCCTAGAAAGCTCTATCAAGTCTCGGGCACGCATGGAAAAGTGTATTTGCCCTCCGTATTTGGTCGGTTCACGGCTGGCAAGCTTCACGAATTAGATGTCAAGATCAGAGTATGTATACTTACTCTTCTGGAGAAGGATCTCAAAGCCGCCTGGAACCAATTGAGTACAGGTCAATACCTGTCCGATAGCACGGCTGAATCGGGCCCTTCGTCGGAAGAGAATTAGGAGGTTCATGCTCTATTTGGGACGGCTTGAAATAACTCTGCTTATACCGTCACTCGCGTTGAAGAATAGTCGCTATCACCCAGTGTCCATCCGATCTCTGAAATTATGTAAATGTGTACTTAGTCTCTAGCGAATTACTAGCATCGAATTGTGACCCGACCCGCCCATTGCGCTATCATGAAATGCTTCATATCCTTAGTCTTGAATGGTTTGATGTGGTTGGCATTTAGCCGACATCTCTGTTGCTGAGAGAACGTATCTGGAAACATGACGGTGCGCGAATGCGTCCGAGCAGAGATGCCAGATGGTCTTCGTGAGACCTCATCTATCGAGTCATCATTAAGTTGGCATATGAATTGCTACTTCATCATTGTCCTTACTATCCGCAAGGAGTCCTTAGGATGGTAGTTTCAGTCACGATCATTGATTGATTGATTCAAGTGACCAGATACTTGATGGTTTTCATCCGCTGTACTACGACAACAGCTCTGAGGTCCATGGCTACACTTCAACAGCATCGGGGAGCATATTCTACTAGTGCATCGCTCACATCGTCATTAGCGCTGTCCTAGCATACGCCCACATTTTTGCTCGCGATGATAATCGCTCTGACCGGAAGTGATACCGCCCACAAATCTCCATTTCAGTACTCGTCCTCCGGATGAATCAAATACCGAAACTCTTGAAGTGCCTGAGCATCGCCAACGTCATACGGTGGCTTCTGCATTGTCGAATACGCATACCGGGTCCCCTGAAGCCCTTCTTTCGGCCGTACGTAGTTCATCGGTTCCTCCACGTCGTCGTCAGAATCTGCACAGTCCTCCAACCAGTTCGATTCGGACTCCACTTTCAGCATCTCTAACGCCTTCAGTTCCTCGGCAAAGCAGTCCCATATATGCGACCACTGGCGCGGCGCTCCTTGCGCCGGGTCTTCAATCGCAATTCTGCACTGCGTCAGCGACAGCTTTCTCAGGGTTCCTTTGTGGCGTAGGATGAATTCTTCGACGTGCGTGACCGCGTTGAACAAGATCCTCCGCAATGAGAGGGACTCAAGCGCGGGGAAATTCGCCTGCGAGAGATCAAGCCTGGGTACAATGCCCACGTCAAGGTCGCTGTGGAGAGTGAACGAGGTGAGTGTGTGTGTGTGAGAGCCGAGTACGTGGTGTTGAATCCCTTGTTCCCAAAAACGGATATAAGCATCTCGAGAGTGGGACTTCGAGTCGCCGTTCGAATCAGTCACGATGGAGAGACTGGATAGTGAGCCAAAGAGGCCCGTAAACGAAGGGAGATCGTAGATGGGCTCGTTAAGTGTAGTCAAATTGTGGATGGAGAGGGAGGAAAGGGAAAGCAGGGGGGGTCGGCTGAGTATTGCAGAGAGAATGGTCGATTGGAGAAGTAGAGGATTCGGGGTGAAATGGCTCCCACAAAATGATAGATGTAAGGCTTTGAGCCTCGAAAGATCGTGGATACGGGCGAATGAAGAAGCGAGAGGTTTCAGCAAGACCTCTTCATTCGATTTCGGCTTTGGTTCAGTGACTATAGTATAATCAGTGCCCCTGCGGTGATGCGATCGATCGATCGAACCGTACCGCCCATGAGGGATCGGTAGTCATAGCCCTCCGAAAAGGTGATTGCTTCGATAACTTGAGCGATCGCGTCGTTTTGTAGGATCTCGCCGAATTTTGTGGCACTGGTGAAAGATTTCTTGACTACGATTTTTTGGAAGACGCGCGGCGTGGCCAATGCGCAAAACGTCTTGTTCAACATCCGAATCTGTAACAAATCTTCGGGATAGTGGATTCTATCGACGATGGCGTCGAGGAGCTCATAGGGTAATGAGTCCATTGAAAGCTCTCCGGCGTCGACGAGATGGGTTGTCGGGGAATCGATGGGGTTTGGATTGGAGATGGCGAACCGTTATGAAGCAGGCTGACCCAAAATAGAACCACATGAGAAGTCCGATTGGCGATAATCAGTACAGAAGCGGACCTGAGAGAGCAGAACATGTTTTCCGCGACTGCACGCGACAGAAGAATTCAATACGTACACTACGGAACAAATCCGAGATGAAGCATCCGTCATGGCAAACGGTGTCTAGACTTCTCCCTGTCTAGACCGCGAGTCGAAGAGGGACGGATACACGATGATTTAGTCGTGGGCATGCGTTTGGACCAGTCACTCCTGCTGCTCTACATTGAGCATGACATTCTTGAACTCGATCAGATTAAAAATTATCTGTCAACTTGAAAGCCCCGCTCCCGTACAAGGCAAAACGAGGAAAATATTGTCAGAAATCGAGCGCTTACTCCGACGAGATTCGAGTCCGAGGTACGTCTGACGATGGGCAGTGCACAAGGGGAGATGACAATGTCGATTTCTCAGTAGGTTCTGTAGAAACGTGGTAGCGAGCTTCGGATACGGGCGAGGGTGAGAGCCGGTCGGCATACAGGATGGGCATGTTTGTGCGTCGACGAGGCATGTACTGAGTGTGTCGAGGGTAGTAAAATTAGCGAAGCGCGTCGTGGGAGGTGGATGCTGGCGCTGACGAGACGCGACGAACCTTGGAACAATAGAAAAAAAGGAGAGAGAGGACAAAGAAAGTTCGCACTCGAGCGGCTAGCTCTGTGCGAGTACGGAGCCCGCGTGCGACAGGCGATTGCAGACCGCAGCGAACGGCATGGCCATTCGTGCCTCTCACTGGCAGCAGTGTGAAACCCAATGTCGTAGTAACGCCTCCACAGCCTCCAAAGCTACGAATGACGCCGATCGGCGCCCTCGCACGCGCTAGTCCGTGCTGCTGGGCAGCGTCGGGGACCACCACTCGCTATGAGATCTCTCGCAAATCTGGAGACAAAAAAAATCCTCGCCACGCTGTGACGCTATCACAAAACCGAACCGGTCAGTCATCCTTATCCTGAGGAAGGGGGCGCGGCATCGCCTTCAAAGCGAGCCGGAGCCCCCGCTTTACAGCCCGTACGATCTGTCCGTCAGAATAAAACGCCCAGTTGACTCGGTATACCTTACAACATCGTCGCCGCGGCGTACTCTACATGATGAAGCACTCGCACACTGACCGTGAACCCCACCACGCTCTATTTCGTCTTCTCGTTCCACCTGCAAACGCACACAAAAGCCGCATCAGCACCCCGCTCATCGCAAACCAAGCCAAACCAACCAAGAAAAACAAAACAAACGGGGAGAAAATGAAAGAGACACCCACAGATCCATAAAAAGCCTCCACAACACCGAAAACATCACCCCCTGCAGCCCATTCGCCAATATCCGCGTCCTCAACCCCCTCCCAAGCAGTCCCTTGATACCGTCCGCGGCGACGACCGCGCGCGCGGCCGCCACGTACCCGACGCGCGTCTCGTTCACCTGGCGGTACGTCTTGACGACGCGCAGCGAGTTGGAGACCGTGTCGGACAGCGCGGAGGCGACGAAGCCGATCAGCGCCTGACGGAGGAGCTTTTGGAGGAGCGTGTGCGGCGCGGGGAGCGTTTCGTCGAGGTAGTTGTACGTGCTGAACCACTGGCGCGGGCGGTGAGCGGCAGGCAAAGGGGAGAAAGGTGTGGGGAGGAAGGACGTACGGGGTAGTGTCCGACAAAGGTGGCGGCCGCGGTCGCCCACGCGCCATAGAACAGCGACCCAAACCCATACACCTCGACCTTCAAAGTGGCCTCCCATCAGCACGCACACACCGCACGCACGCACGCGCACCGCGACGCACCCGGCGCTTCAAGATCCCCCACCCGCGCGCGCCCTGCGTCTGCAGCGTCGTCTTGACGGTATCCACCGGCGTCAGGCCCATGCGGAACAGCGCCGCCGCGGCGGACGCGAACACAGTCTTCGCGGCCGCGGGGAGGCGGCTGAGGAGCGGGTTGCTCTGCAGGAGCGCGAGGATGCCCGCGTTCGCGGCGGTGTCGCCGAAGCGCGCGACGGGGCCCTGCACGAGCGCGGCGGACAGCCCCGCGTAGAAGCGCGCGGGCCCGCCGGCGGCGTAGAGCGTGCGGAGGGCTTCGGTCATGGTGGACCCGTAGCGGTATTGGTAGTTCATGACCGTGCGGAGGGGCTAGGAAGGGGTGAGGGCGGCGAAAAGGGGGTGGGGAGGGAGGGCGAGGCGTACCATGAGCGTGAGGACTTGGAGGACCATGGCTGTGGGGACGCGAGGATAAGGTGGCAAGACGGATGTGCGCGAGAGTCGGCTGACGCACCCGCTGCGCCGCTGAGCCCGCCGCCGAGTGCCTTCCTCAGGGCCTCGCCGAGATCAAACTGCCCGCGCGGGGGAGCGGCTCAGAGAGGATGACAGGGACAGGGACAGGGACAGGGGGAGAGAAGGCGGGACGGGGCGCACCTCGACGTCGTCCGCGTCGATGAAGGCCTTGACGAGCAGGACCAGGGCGGCGGTGGTGAGCGAGGCGATGACGACGTACCACGCGGCAGTCCATGCGGAGACCTTTTCCTTCGGTGCGAGCGCGTCGGCTGCGAGCAGCGCGTCGGCATCGTCGGAGGCGATAATGACGTCGATGGGCGGCGCATGCTCTGTCGGTACGTCGGTGTACGTCTGCGGGTTGGCAGCCGGCCCAGCGAGGAGCGGCTGGCGCTCTGGGTCGTCAGGGTGTGCGGACATGGCGGTCTGTGAGAGAGCGGTGTGTGCTGAGGGTGCCGAGCTGAGACGGATTTACTCACGGATCGATTATGGTGGCTGCGTGCGCGGGTTCTAAACTTGGCTCATACCGAGGGTGACGCCTTTGGATGCGGATATGGCGATTGGGTGTGGGGAAGGACGGGTTGTGTGCTGGTGACCAAGCTCTTGCGCGATGTACGGTTTCCGATATGTTTTGGCTCAAACGGACAGGCTACGTACCAAAGAGGTTCAATTTGTACTAAGTTACTTCGTTCATGCAAGCGTGATCGTATCCTTGCAGGCTTTCTTGCCAGGCAACAATACGATGATTGCGAGAGAGACATCACGATTGGTAATGCCGTATTCAAAAGCATCCTTGTAATTATTGCTCTCAAAATGATTCTTCACAAGCCTCTCGGTTTGCGTCGCCTCAAACGAACCACTTCCTGGAACATGTGCTCGGCCACATCATCTTCCGCCGACGTCTTCGCGTCCACTTGCAGATACGAGTGGCCCACTCGCTCGTCGAGGTGCACATAAGAGGCATTATGTGGCCCGACTTGGTCACCGTTGTGGCCGGATTCCACCGAGAGCTGAACCAAGGCCTCCAGCTCATCTGCAAAACGAATCCATATCTGAGACCAGACCTGCGGCGGGCCTTCCAAAAGGCCACGGGATGCGATGTGGCATTGCGCAAGGTGCAGCGACTTCAGCGTGAGTTTGTGTCGCACGATGAAGTCTTCGACGCGACTTTCCTCGTTGAACAAGATCATCTGCAATGACAAGGACGCGAGCGCAGGAAATTCCAGCTGAGAAAAATCGACCCGAGGGACAACGCCGACGTCCAGATCACTGTGAAGAGCCAACGACGTGAGAGAACGAGAGAGAGAGGCGAGAGGGTTGAGAACGCGATGCTGCATTGTGTGCTCCCAAAAATAGACAAATGAAGACCAACGGATTGGCGGCGGAGGCTCCAATCCCCAAGATGGCGAGATACGGATAGTGTCGAGTCCACGGAAGAGGTTCTGAAAAGCAGGTTTATCATACTGTGGGCCGTGATATGCGTACAAGCCGTTGATGGAGAGAGAATTGAGTGTAGCTAGGGGCAATTGCGCTGAAATTGCGCTGAGGACTGTCATTTGAAGTGCCCATGGGTTCGGTGACCAAAATTGTCTGCTCGCAGACCAGAATGTTAACGACAGGCTCTTGATAGATGGAAGGTGGCAAAGGTAGGAGAATGACGAAGTGAGGGAGTTCTCTAAGGCGACACTGACTGCGAGCGGATGGCGCAAAGGCAATGGACTCCATGCTTGACGAGGACCTACATCACATCAGCCTCGACAATAAGGTTGAACACACATATCCTGGAACAGATACAGACCTTCTGCTTCTTTGGAAACTGCATAGGTTTCTCGAAAGACAATTTCTTGAACGAGACATGCTAGCGTCTTGGATCGTAAGATATTACTGAATGCCTTTGCGCTCTCAGGCGTGTTGGTGACATTGACCCGTTCAAATGCGAGCGGCGTGACCCTCTTACAAAACGTCCGGTTCAGCAGCCGAACCTGTAAGAGGGTGTGGCCGGGAGGAACCGCGTCAAAGATAGCTTCGAGGAGCTCAACAGGTAAGCAGCTCATGTTCCAATTTGCGACCTTGGCAGCGGGAGTGTCAGTTGTGTGGATCGAGTTGAAGACTCGAAAGGAACGGTAGACAAGAGTAAGCTAAGTGGCAGAAAGAGACGGGTGGTGGCCTGTTAGTGACCCTGCGGTCCAAGCTACTCCAAGTCACATGAGTCACCGGTCACGAATGACGTCGTTCTCACTCGCCACAAATTCAGCAGAAGGCTTGCGAAGGTTTCCAAGCACTAGTCAAAGGGTGTAGATATCTGTGAATGAGAGTGTGAAGGTGGAACTCACCTCAATCCGATACGAGCATAGGTGTTGTCAGTAAGGTACACTGAGAAGCCTGCTAACATCTCTGCAGAACGAGTGCATATTTTCGAGGCATCTGCGCAGCGGAAACTACGAACTTGTCGTTTGCATCTTGCAAGATCATGAAACGACACTGCAGCAACTTGAGTATGCATTTGGGCCGAATTCCACGAGTCTCTTCGATGAAAAGTTCCTAGACAGAAAAGTGAGCGCAAGGAAGCTGAGCTCTGTCGAGCTGTAAAACCCCTACTTGAGATACAACGCCAACGTCGATATCGCTCTGAAAAGTATGAAGGCTTCATCATGTGCTTCCAAAATCTGACAAACGAGATCCTGCAAAAGCAATCCGCAACATTGTGTCCACGGGAGGGTGAGATGATTCAGATGACTAGTCGTCCGAAGAGGTTGTCAAGGGAGGATAATCAACTCGTGCGGAGAAACAAGCCATATAGAAAGGCCAAAGCAGTGAGTTGACGCAGGGATCGGGAAAACATGGACTGTTGATGTTCTCGTGGATGCAAAATTTGAATTTTGCCCAGCCAAAACGACAGGTCTCGAGGGTCGAAAGAGCATGAAAAGAAACCGACAAAGTGTAGGATTCTGAATATCGCTGCGTCTGAATCTGAGCGGTCAAGACTCAACAACGATTTAGCTGGTTCTTGAAGAGAGCCTACACCGTGCAGTCTCCGTCAGCCCGTCAGATGGTCAGAACCCACGCGGCATTTCCAGCACACAAGATATCCTGTCCAAATATGCGCTTGTCCCGGCCAGTAGAGACTTCGTCGAAGATGGTGCTGAAAAGCTCGTAAGGCAAGGCCAGTGCAGGGCCTGTAGAGAGAGTACCGCATGTCACGCTAGTCACACCAATGAAGCTGATGCTCGCCGACCGGCACTTGCCGCCTTGTCCGAGTTCCCTTCATTCTCGACATTCTAGCTACACTCAGACTGACCTCCCTTTCATGATCGCATTCGCTCAAAAATCGCCCCAAATCCTCCGCCTCTGCACGCCGTCTCTCACCAGCCTGCCCATCGCCCCCTCCGACCGCGCGACCATGCCAGCCCACCAGCTCAAACCGAAATGGCCCTCAGTCCGACACCCAGTCTTCCAGAGCCCTCAGGCTACTATGAAACCTGACTCCATCACCAACAGCCAGTCCGACACGCAACCCCGCCCATAACACCCCGCGCCCCCCACGCAGGAGCGAGAACCACCCATGACCGCCTTCGACCCCGCCTCCATCTTCGTCGACGCGCGCCCTGAAATGTCCACGCCCCCGTATCTCCCAAGCATAGGCCCAGCGCACGCGCCCTTTCTCGACGCGACCAACACCACCGCAGCACCACCGCTCACGGTCGCCGTCCCCCTCCCAGGACTCAAACCCACCCGCATCATCAAACGCGTCCCCGTCCCCCCACTCGCCCTCCCCACCTCCTCCCCCTCGCACCCCGCTCCCACCCGCACCCCCGCGCGTCCGCACGCCGACGACGCCCCACCCTTCCGCATCACCCCTTTCCCGCGCATCCCCCCCGCCCGCGCGTCGTCAGCAAGCGGCGGCCCGCACGAGCGCCGCTTCCCCCCGGCGGACCCGCACGCCCTCGTCCGCCTCGCGACCGACAACCTCGCGCGCATCCGGTACGAGCGCGAGCTCGACGCGCTATGGCGCAGCGCAGGCCTCGAGCGCGCGCACGCGTATGCGAGCGCCAGCATAGTCGAGGACGACCTCGCAGACTATGCTGAAGACGCCGACGACGACGACGACAAAGAAGAAGAAGAAGAAGGCGAAGACGAGGTCGAGTTCAGCATCACGCCCCTCCCGCGCACCCTCCCCCCCTGCCGCCCGCGCTTGTCTCCCGACCCCGCAGACCCTTATTCCCACGCGCGGCGCTTCCCGACGCTCGACGCGCACGCCCTCCGCCGCATGGCCATCGAGAACTTCGCGATGCAGCGCGACTGGGAGCTCGAGCGCTGGGGCGCGGACGCCGATGCGGTCGGCGCCGTGTACGAGGACGAGGACGCGTACGAGGACGCGTATGAGGGCGCATATGGGGGCGCCGATGGAGGAGACGCGTACTACGCGCGCGACGCGCCGCCGCATATGCCCGTGCGCGCCGCGACGCCCAACAACCGCGCACCCCCGCCCGCGTCCGCGTCCTCGTGTTCGTCCTCGTCCTGCTACGACACAGACTCGTCCGCCTCGCCCTCCGCCTCGCCCTCCCTATCCGCCTCGGAATACGACTCCAACTGCGACCACGACTCGGCCGCACGCTCGCCGCCCTCGTCTGCCTCTTGCGCGTTCTCGTCCTCGCCGCAAAAGCCGCTCCCTACATCGCCGTCACAGTCGCGGATCGCGGTGCGGGGCTACGCGGCGGCGCTGTTCGGTCGCCTCTTGGGCACGGGGGCGCGCAAGGGCGGGGCGTGCGCCGCGCCCGAGCATGTGCCTGCGAAAAGCCCGCGCCGCATGAGTGTATGCGCGCAAAACGGTGCGCGGGCTTCGTTCTTCCGCTTCTTCGAGCGAATGCTGATCTATTTGTGTGTCTGTGTGTGTCTGTGGGTATGTGGGTGTCTATGATCGTAGGTGTTGGGCGCTCGGGGAGCGCGGGCGGAGATGGCGTTGGGAGTGGTAGGCAGCAGGATAGGGACAGGGACAGGGCCCGCTCGTGGATCGCGGCGGGGTTCGCGTCGGTGCGGAACATGTGGACGCTTGGCGTTTGAAGGGGCGTGCGGTGCGGTGCGGCGCCGCGCGAGGATCGTGAATCGACTCGAGACGGTGGGAGGTGGGAGGTTGTGTGCGGCCAGGGCTGGCGCTCGCCGCTCTCTGGACTCTGGACTCTGTGACTCCGTGCGTTGCGTTGCGTCTGTGATTTGGATTTGTTGGTCGGGACGGGGCGCGTGGGTTCTGCTTTGCGTTGCTTTGCTTTGCTCTGCTGTCGAGCGCAGGGGTCGCTCGCTCGTTGTCGATGCCGGTCGGTCGCATCTGCCGCCCGCTGGCTGTCTGCTCTGTATCTGCTGTGTCGTCGCGTCTTCGGTGTTTGACGAGCAAGAAAAATAGCTAGTGCATACCCTATTCATCACTTCTTTAGACCTCCATGTATGCACCATAAGGAATCCGCCGTACAAAATTAGACTCTTCCATTCCCGCCCTCACCGCCTCACTTCCCCTCAGCCTCCGCCTCCGCCTCCGCCTCCTTCGCCACCATCTCCTCCCAATCATCCCACCCCATCCCCAACACAGCCGTATCCCGACTCGGTCCCTCCCCCTCCGCCGCCCCCTTCGGCACCCCGCGCCCGTCGCCGACCTTTCCCCACGGCAGCACGCGCTCGCACCTTGCGACGCCCTCCCAGCGGAACCCCGCGCGGCGCGCGGCGCGCACGGAGCGCGCGTTGAGCGCGTGCGCGCGCCACTGCACGCGGCGGAGGCGGAGCGCGCCGAACGCGTGGCGCAGCAGGAGGCGCACGGCGCGCGGCGTGATGCCCGGTGCGCCCTGGAAGCGCGGGAGGGTGAGGAGGAAGCCGAGCTCGGTGGAGAGGTTTTGGACGGAGGTGCCGAGGAGGCCGATCATGCCTGCGAGCGTCGCGCTGCCGTCGGCGGAGGGAGGCTTGGCGAGGACGGCGAAGAGGATGGAGGAGGGGTCGGGCTGGATGCGCGCGGCGATGAAGTCGGAGACGAAGGCGGCGGCGGAGGGGAATGGGCCGAAGGGCAGGTAGGTGTAGAGCTCTGGGTGGGGCGCGGTCGCGGCGAAGAAGGGCTCGGCGTGGATGGAGGGCTGTTTCAGGCGTGAGGCGGGTAGGTCAGGGCTCTGGGCTGGGGGTAGGGAAAGGGGGACGGACGAGGAAGGGCGTGAGCAGGACGCGGTCGTCTTCGAGCTCGCAGACGGGGAAGCAAAAGTTGACGTCGTACGGCGCGTCCGTGATCTCTGTGCTTTGGGACATTGTCGCTGCTGCTGTCTTATTCTGGGCGTCCATGTGGATGTTTCCGAGATTGATTTCCTGGCGCTGGACTCACCTCGAGTCATACTCTGCTTGAGGACTCAGCCACCGACGCGACGCGATTTTCCCAGCACGTGCGCGCGCGGCATCTGATGCACGATGACGTCGTGGCCGCCCCTCTTGCGGACGCTCTCCACGCACCCACTGACAGGCAGCCGACAGCGGCCCCACGAGCGTCCCACGACGTGCCCGCAGACGGATGCGGAAGGTCCTAACTATGCCCGATTTCATCATACACACCGTCATTTGCCCATGACGTACTTAGACATGTAGGTCCCCAGTGGGGCTCGGCGTGGGGGCACTGAGTGCGCAGCGGTGCTGGATCTTCCGTCCGGAGCTTCAGCGGTGGGCATATAAAGGTCGGTCGATGGGGGTAGTCTCAGCACAACTCATCCAGAGCAATCACACACATCCGCTCCAACCACACCGTTTTTATATTCCTTGAACACAAACATACAACTATGGTGCGTTCGCAACCCTCATACCTTACTGTTTCAGGAATGTGTTGACGAGGTCTGCTTTCGTCTTTACAGGGCTCCATCTTTTCTGCCATCGGCGGCGCCATTAACGCTATCATCTCCGCTATTGCGGGCATCCTCGAGACCATCGTCTCCGTCATCGTCACCGTACGTCGCTCACTCACCCCCTCCTCATCTACGCCCTTCTGCTCACTTTCTTTTCAATCAACAGATCATCGTAACGATATTCGACGTCATCTTGGACATCATCTGTTGCCGCTGCTTCTCCAGTAGCCGGCACACAGGTCGCCGCAGTGGACGCTCCGGCTTTGGACGCAGCAGTCGGAGAGGCGGCGGCATGAGCTCAGGTGGATACTGAGCACCGAGCGCCGCGTTGTTCTCGGTCTTTGTTTTTGTTTTCCTTCCGTGCCGCGCGAAGATCGACTGATACCCACCTGTATATCACACACGAGTACAACCTTCGAGCATGTTGTAGAGTCTGAGAGGGAGAAGAAGACGATGTATCGCTATATCTGCTTAATGACTTGACAATTGTGCCACGTTGTGGTGTTCCTCTATCACTGGAATAGTGTGCGCAAATTCTATCAGTGTTCGTAAATCAATTGTCGAGCTTGCGTTTCTTGACCGTAAGCCTTCGAGTTCCTTGCAAGCATCACCAAAACCACATATCATTGCAATTTCCAGCCCACGTAACCATGCAAGGAGTAGTAGTCGATATAAACGTCCAAAGGAGGTACTATCGTTGCACCAGAGTTGCAAAAAAAAAAAGATTCCTTTGTAGCATCTTGAATTGGACTCTCTCTCACTCCATATTTTTATTTTACCTGCGGAAGCTTCTTAAAATATGTCCTGTTATTTTTTCATATTTTTGAGTAGACTTAAAGAATTATTGTGAAATGATTGAGAAGGGGTGTCCGAAAACGAGCAAAGCTTGGGAGTTGCAAATCTTGCCGACGATCGGGTCACACGTCGTCACGTTGAAACTCCAACTCCGACGGGGCGCACTGCGGAACGACCTACCATGCGGAGATTCAAATAATGACCAAGCATCACACGGCCCGAAACTCCCTGTCACTCTGCCTCCCATCGGGCACTGCCCGTCGAAAGAAATTTGGTGAAGAGCAGTAGAGCCCTCAAAGTCATAAAAAATGACCTGAATGGTTTCACTAACACCTCTTCATATCGTTGTTTTTTTATTTTTGTAATTGAACTCAAGGATCTGAGAGATCTTGAGCATCTCTCAGATATCTCTGCCCTAAAAACCATTATTCATTACCCCCTCACTGCTGCACCCAATTTCTGTTCTCGCAAAAATTATGGTACTTGAAGAGTGCTTAAATAAACGACTATGAATTTTTTCAAGAGGTGCCATCAAAAGTTGCTGCGAGGAGCTCGATTTTGAACCTCTCATACCGTTTGCAACTCCGGTGCAATGATAGTAATATGCGGTCGCAGCATGTGCAGGCACCAATCGGCGATCTCTCCGAGAAGCTCAGAAGACCGTGTTTCGAATAGAAGAAATTGCCAACACATCTGTATAGTCCGTTCACACGCCTGGTATACTTTTACAAGGCCTGTGTGTAGAAGGGACCTACAGAGGACGATGTTGGTGTCGAGGCGAGGAAACGGTGGCGACGTCTGTCTCGTCGTTTCATGACGCGGCGGCGTTTCAATTTGCGTCCTCGGCCGCTGTCGGCATGTGCGACGCGGCGTGGTTGACATGTTCGAACATTGCTGAGCGCAGTCTCCTGTGTGATACACGAGATTCCATAGCAGCCACCCGAAGAAAACGATGAATAAATAGTTGAAGCCTCTAGATATTTTCTGGTGAAATGACTCCAAAATTACGAACACTGTTCCAATGATTATACTCCTTGAAAGTCGCGATCAAAAAGCGCGCAGCGCGCTCATATCTTGTCGATGGAAATGTAAAAATTCACACTCATTGATTCATGAATCCTACAAACTAGTGGTACACTTCGAGCCGACGGCGCGTAATTACACAAATCACCAGGTCTCATGCGCGGGACGGACTAGAGAACAATATGACATCGGGCGCTACAACATAGACAGAGAGCGTGCACTCACGATCGAGCTCCCACGTCCACGCGGACCTGTCTTGCTCCGCGAGGTAGAGGTAAGACTGGAACAGCGGTCCCGGTCAGCGCACGCTCGGCGGACGGAAGGGAAGGCACGCACTTTCGCGATGCTCTCGGGGTCGAGTCTGATGTCGGGGTTGTTTTCCCATTCGGGGCCTCTGCCGCGCGAGCGGTCGGTCAGAATGCCTAGGATTCAATACCAGACGCGCTCATGATCAGCTAGGTGTTCTGCGGATGCGGTCGAGAAGACGCACCTCCATCGATGATCGCCTGAGGGCAGGGTCGAAACGGTGAGTTCACATCGAGCAGGGATAGCTCATCCAGGGTTCTGCACTCACATGAGCA
Organism: Heterobasidion parviporum; assembly: GCA_002994785.1. Lineage (NCBI taxonomy): Eukaryota > Fungi > Basidiomycota > Agaricomycetes > Russulales > Bondarzewiaceae > Heterobasidion > Heterobasidion parviporum. The sequence continues at coordinate 309,746 of PDUQ01000032.1, read as the reverse complement.
ACCTATAGCGCAATAGTGCCCGTCAGAACAGCGGTCATGAGACACGAGCTCATAAAAGAGTAAAGATCGCCCACGTGTATGTTCTGCTTCCCAAACTCCTTGTTCAGGCTCTGCGACAGCGCGCGCAGGCCAAACTTGCCCGCCGCAAACGCCGCCGTCGTCGTGTTCCCGCGCCACGACGCCGTCGCGCCCGTGAGCAGCAGCGTCCCGCGCTTCCCGCGCGCATCGAGCGCCTGCCCCTGGAACGCGAGCAGCGCCTCGCGCGCGAACGCGAACGCAGCCGTCACCTGCGTCTCGACGCTCTCCGCGACCTCCGCCTCGGTGATCTCCAGGAACGGCTTGCGCACGCCGTACCCCGCGTTGTACAGCGCGACGCGCACCTCCGCGTCCGGCCAGTGCGCGCGGACCGCGGCGAACGCGGTCTGGACTTCCTTGTACGTGTACGCGCCGATTGGGAACGTGGCGGCCTGCGACGACGACGGCGACGGTGACGGCAAGAGGTAAGTGGGGATCGGGAGACTGGAGGTCCTGAGCTTGGGGCGAACGCACCTCACCGCCGTCTTGGCTGAGCTCGGTCGCGAGCTTGTTTAGCTTGTCAGACCCACGCGCGATGAGCGCAATGCGGTACCCCGCCTTGGAGAAGACGCGCCTGTGGAATGAAAGGGTCAAGGGGCTTTTCAGTCTCGGCTCGAAAGGTGCGACGCGCGGAGAATGTGCCCTACGCCGATGCACCCCCGGTGCCTTCATCGCGCCAAAGCCAGGTCGGTTGGTCATCGAGCTTCGCATCGACGCAGAGGAGACGCAGACGCACCGGTGCCGTTGCCCACGCCTGCGACGACAAAAATAGGACGAGACGACATAGCTGTTACTTGTTACCTTCGAAGATTCACTGAGATGTGTTCGAACGCGGTGCGCTTTTCGACTGTATCGACGGGCTGGCTTTTATACCGAGCGACGCGCGGGCAGCACGACGCTATATACGCAGAGATGTAGCAAGCTCGCGTCATGCACCTCGCGCTCCCAGCCCACATCGCAAGGTGCTGAGTGAGCCGTGCGAGTTGCGCCCGCGCGCGGACGGCCCGAGTCGGGCAACTGATTACCAACACGGGAGACTGATGTTCTGACCGAGGCAGGCGTCAGTCATCCGATTCATCATGGTCCTCCATGGGCAAAGGCGGCCCTGTATTAGTCGGCGCACTGCTCCTATCCTATTGAAACGTCGATGAGGAGAAACATGCAGGGAGACTGCAAATGGTGTCCAATAAGGGAGTGTCATGTACAAAGCGGAGCCGTCCGCTGCAAGATGTGAACGACAGAATAAAGAGCGACGCATCCGTCCAATAATACACTTCAGAAGGTCGACGATAGTGTCCAGTGTCCAATGTCCAGCCAACAAAAAAAAGAAATTCGGAAAAAGAATGGAAGAATCTAGAGAACGCTGGGGAGCTGCGTGTAGTCACTGGGCAGATCCTCGATGTCCGGGGGTTTAGTCCATTTATCTGAACCTCTGCAAGTCAGCGGCCTGCGCCAGCGAATCCAGCAGAGTCCGCGCACCTGGGCATGCAATGAAGTAATCGTCCATCGCACGCACGAATCGCTTCTGATATTCATGCGGGGGTATGACAGTGGTCTCCTTTCCCGAGTTGAAGCCTTGCTTGGCCTTGTATTCCAGCGTCTTGGCGAACGTGTAGCTGCCGATGGTGTCTACCAGCCCACAGAATATTTGACCCTTCTCTTCATTTATACCTAAGAGCAAGCTGCAGGATGATCAGACACACGTGATTGTTGGATAGACGAGTCGCATACGAGTAGTCCATGATATTGCTTCTAGCGAGGAACTCGCAATCCGACTTGATCCCTTCTTGAAGAATAGCCTTCGAATGTGGACGAACGAGGGTCAACGCTCTCGATTGGCCTGTACAACCTTAGTATACACGTTTGACGGGAAACGTGGCCATACCTTACCTTCTATCCACTCTCCATCGAACAGCGTCTTCTTGGATCCGCCCGAGCTGGCTTTGACCTTCCGGCCTTGAATACCTTTCAGGTCGAATGTCTTGGCGATCTTTTGGTCACAAAACAGATTCTCCATGACCAAGAGGTCTGCCTTAGCCTGGATTGTTCCATTCTCGAGGTTCCGAATCTCCACGGTATAGAAACCCAGAAGCTTAGCAAGGAGCGAGGCCTTGCTGGCCGTAGACTCCATATGGCGAAAATACGATGGTGCAAGGTCGATCAAAACCTGCCTTCAGCGTCCGTCAGCGCTCGACTCGAACACAAAAAGTAAGGGGTCAAACGTACAGGTCTGCGACATTCCACGCGTTCACCAAAGTTTTGACGATGAACCGGTCATCTGACGTCTTCCAAAAGTTCGACCGGCTCTTCCCACCCTCGGCCCGCCAGTTCTCGCACTTGGCCATGCTCCTCAAAAAGACATCACCGATCCCACAGCGGGTTCGCAAGGCGTCAAACTGCTTCGCGTAATATACGGTGCAGCTAAACTTGAGCCGCTTGCCAATCGTCCAATCGTACTTGATGTGCGGCCGCTCGTCGATGTATAGAGGGTTGGCGGACGCAGATCCGTGCTGGTTTTGGAAAGCAGGGGATGTAGGGCGCGAGGGCTCCGGCGTTTTGAGCATATATCGCATAGCATTGGAGAGGCTGCTTGTCCATGACATAATGCTCCCAGGTGCCAACTGAGGGTACTGTTCATTGCTCCATGCGGTTGGTTCGACCTCCAGGTGTGTGCTCGGCGTATCGGTGTCTTTAGGAGGAAGAGGAGGGGGAGGAGGAGGGAAAAGGACCAGATCGGTGCCTGACTCCGGACCAAGGCCGTTGGCGTTATCCACGGATAAGATAGAAGACGTTTTCCCCCTTCGAATATGAGTCTCCAAGAACCCGGAGTTGCCAAATTCACTACCATCCTTAGAGGCAAGTGACGCCGCATCCATATCGCTCAGTATTCTCCCAGCTGTCTCGCCCGCGTCTGGCAAGCCGGACACGTACCCCTCGGCCGCCTGTTGGCTGAGCTCGACTGCTGGATTCGCCCACGCAGATGGAGGCGCGACGCCGGTAGCCATCCGCGAGGCAGTCGAGCCAAGGTTCATGAAGGTAGATGGCGTGAGCCCCGATGGTCCATCTACCGAAGCTTTGTTCCGCAGGACATCGCGCAAAGAGAGCAGTAAAGTCGGATCGCGAGGATGTTCCTTCCGACTGATAACTGCAGAATGCGTCTCGGGTTCATGCCAGATGATGTCCTCCCTGTCGGGATCAGGTTTGGGAGCAGACGAGAAGAACTTGAACGAAGAGGTACTGCTGGTAGCTATAGAAGGAGTTGAAACCGCGCTGGATTGGGCTGAAGGTGTCGGTGGAGGAGCGGACGACTTGGAAGTATCAGGATGTTTCATGCTTGTGAGTTCGCGCTGATAATCCAACGAGCTGGCAGTACTCGGTCAATCACGACAGCCCGATAAGATCACAGTCGATCGGGCGGCACACTAACCTGAGGGTGAAGGCGATGATACTTCCCCAGTCTTCTTCTTGCACGACAACCTTGCCACCGGGGATGGCGTGGAAGCCATTATGCCACCACTGTGGCTCCTGGATGGTTTTTATCTTGTTTGCGAACGTTGCTCTCGATTCCTTTGAAAGATGTTTGGTCTCCCAAGCAGACAGCCGTTTGCTTGCTCCAAGCGCAGCAGAATAGAACGACCGACGCACGTCGTTGAGGGTTGATACGGGGGTCTGCAGTAGCTGTGAATACAACGCCTGTTCCGTTCGCTGAAAAGTCTGGCGCATGCTGTCTAGTAGGGATACTGAATCGACCGTATCGACCGTCTTGATAGACCCTTCGAAATCAGAGTTGGCCGAATCCGTGCGTGCTGATGGGGAAGGCCGAATTGTGGCTATGGTTGAATGTGACTCTTCTCTCAAATGGGGGGAGAGATTAGGAGATGCAGTAGGTTCTAGAGAGATGAAACCTGCTTTCGGAGTCGCCGCTGGAGAGGTTGACTCGTACGCCTCGTCTGCAGATGGCAAGCGGGGTAATGACTTGTGGTAGGATGAGACATCATCGCCTGACAGCTGCACTTCCTAGAAGCGACGTCAGTATCGAAGCTGGGACTGTGCTTCAGGCTGTTGCTTTACAGCAACTTACTAGTTCGTCCAGATGGTCCGCAACACATTGCCACCAGCTTTGGATTTCCCTGCGAAGTATGCGCTTCTCTTCTCCACCATCATACTCCTTCACGTCTGGGATGGCGGCTCCATCGTTGTCCTTGGGTGATTTGACGGCCGCGCCAGGAGTAATCTGCAGTTTGGGAACACACAATTCAAACACATCGTCGATGGTAGAAACCGTGAAAGATACGGCGTGCGACTGGAAGGCGAAGTGACGGACGATATTTAAACGGGATTGCGGCAGCGGAGAATCCGAACCGGTCCATGGCTGAGGAGGGGGTGTGGTATGCGAACAGAGCGAGGGTGTCAAAGTACAAATAGCTTGCGAATATACTAGAAGTTCGAGAAATTTGGCAAACGAAAATAAACTGCGCGCTGATGGTCAGTCCTCGTGCCAGAAAATGAGATCAGTACCCACTAAGTTCCATCTTGCATCTTACATCGTGGTGTCGTCTCATAACACACATTACAACTTTGCCACATCTCAATCGAATCCTTGACGACACTTTGAATGGGGTTTGTCTTCGCGACGATCCGTACTCCGTTATGTATCCATTGCAGCCTGTGGTGTCCGCGCACATACTCGCAGCCAGGACGATCACACATCTCTTCTGCGCGCATACATGCATCGCCTACCATCTCCCCGAGCGAACATTGACCTTCCGAATAATATCCAATCGTCTGCCATCGCGCGCGAGGACCGCAAGGTGTGAAAGTCAGGAGGTCGCTCGCCTTCATAGAATTTGACGATTTCTCGGATGGCGCCGGAAGGGCCTCACGAGGCACAGGGACGTGCTGAGAATATAGCACGGAGAGACGTTGCTGAAGAACGAACCCGGCGGTTCCCGACATGCCATTTCCACACACATCCTTGCAATTCCAGCCCAAGACGCTCGACAGAGCCGTACGCTCTTCTCCTGTGAGTCCAAATGTCGGAAGCCGCTTCTCCCTCTCTGCCAGGCCAACAAGTAATACCGGAGGAGAAAAGACCACACCAGTAGAGGTGGACAAGAGTGCCTTGCTCTCCTCAATGCGTTGCAAAGCAGACTGAAATGGGTGACTTGAAGGCGGACTTCGTTCTTTGGCAGGCACTGGGGGAGGACGGGTCTCGCCGAAAATCGAAAATCGACGGATACGCCTGTATGGTGATTCTTCGGACAATCTAGGAGACAACGGTGAGACGGGCTGCCGTGGGAGATCAAGTGAACTGCCTCGTGGCACGGAGGGAGACCCAGTAGCGGTGGCCAGATGAAGGAGATCGGAGCCTTTCTTGGAAAAGAAATTCCATAGCGGCAAGGGTATGAGGGAATCGCGCTGCTTGCGCTTTGAATCAAATGATACGCTACTTTGGAGTGGAGGTGCTATCGGCGTGGAAGCTTTGACCAGGTGCGAGGGTTGGGGAAAGCGTATTTTGACGTGACAGTCAAAAAGGAAATGTTGTTCAAGCAAAAGAGAAAGTTGCGTGTAGATTGCGAGACGAAGAACTTTCACGAGTGATTCAAATTGTGCTAGAGATGATGCTCCCTTGATTGTGAAAGTTCCGCCCACAAGCGCGATTTCCCGGTCGTTTACAACAAGAGAATTGTCTAGACAAGAGGGATAGCGTGAGTCAACGGCCCAAGAGGGAGTTCGGAGTACGGCACCAGGTCATCTACTCGTTGGGGACAATTGCCAGCTTCGCAGCAATAGTGCAAATGGACATGATTTCTGAGGCATGGATGCCTAGGATATTGAGGCGAATACAATGACAGTCCCCGCAGAGCATTTCTTCTGATGACGATGGTCTAAGACAGATGGATAAACGTACCGCGCCATTCCTTGAGTCCGAACAGAATCAAATTCGAGGCGACTTCTTCTTCCACTCCATCAAGACTAGGAAGGGTGTAGATACCTGGGCTGAAGACGCAGCTTGGGGTCATAGGGTCATTCTTGTGATCTGAAGGAACACGGACATGACCCTTTTGATCCTTGTAAGAATCTACGACTAGCAAGAGATGCTTGCGACTCGAGTCAAATGTCGTCGGACTTTTGGGTACGAGCTCAAGGAGCTGTTGGAGTGCTTGTTTAATCGACAAAGTGCTACCAGTCACTTGATTGTTCTGTTCTTCCGCCAAGGAATGAAACGATTCTTCCTTGGTCTTACCAGACATCTGCGAAACCCGGGATTTGGACCTCAGGCGACTCTCGCTAGTCTCATTGTTCGCCTCTTGCATCGCCTCTCGCCTCAGCCTTTCTGCTCCGAGCTGCTCCTCTCGCGTTTGCTTCCTAAGTGCCCTAGCATGCTTAATCCCTACCAACCAGCTACCTCTCGAGATAGCGTCGGTCAACTCATTCAACGCACCTTCCAAGTCTCTTGCCCAATTTCCCTTCTCTATGCCAACCTCTTCTACGAAAATGTGCTCGATGAAGTCTCGAAGATGGGAGCTGGCTTCGACAGCTAAACGTCGATGGCGAGGTTCTTCATGAGAAGGGATGGGGGGAAGAGGCTTTGGAGAGGGTAGGGAAGCCTGGATGGATGGAAATTCAAGAGTGCTGTTCGAAGATGTCATTTCATGAAATTTGTTTGAAGAACTGCCATGAAGAATGGTGTGAACGTTACAGAAGTCCGTCATCAGAATGTCCTGCCGTTAGTGGCGACCTGTCCATAACAGGTTCAGTTTACTACAGAAACTTTTCTGGATATTGGGTCAAAACGGATGACGTACGGAAGTTCGTCCAGGTTCGTCCACGCTACGCTATCATGCTTGGCCCGTCGGTTGACCAATGACCATCACAACTTGTGTCCTGGTTTGACCTTGGTAGCTCTATTCAAACCTCACAATCATTTCATGGAACCGCGTCGCCTTCGCTAATACGTAGGATATTTCGGAAGTCTCGTCACTGGCAGTCTCGTGGACTCGTCTGACTCCGCATCGTCATCAGATGACTGCGTCGCATTTAACCCATGACGGATCTTGCGTAGGACGCAAAAGGATTGTCTCACCGTCTTTCACTTGTCACTTGAACTAAATTGAAACCAGCAATCCGACTGGGGCTGTGCTTTGACTGCGCGCTGTGTCGCGTATAGGTGCCTCGTAAGAGTTGGTGCATCTCCTTGAACTCATGGAGGTAAAGTACAGGCGTTTCTCGCCATCTCACGGTCGAAACTTATCTGCCTATCTGACGCTCCAAGATAGAACAGATCATGAGAAAGAACGTACGCTGGGACGGTTTCATCACCGTTTCAGACATCATGCTTTCTTCTTCCAAGCCGGTCATGGGGTGTCGTTCCTCGAATAGCTTATTACCCCGCATTTTTAGTCGATCCAGGACAGCAATGCGCACAATACCTCGTGCGCATCCTTCTAGACCTGAAAGGCAACGGCGCAGGCTATGCTACTTTTTAGGCTCCAACTACTCATGGCCATTGACTCAGTTCACGGACGGCTCTCAGGGTAGTGATGGAAGTTGGCGTAAACCGGAGAATGAACGTACAGTATGTGATCTCCCTTATCCTGCATTTCGATCAGAGCAAGGCTCGGGGGCTCAGGACTCAATTGATCTGTCCATAGCGATTTGACGAGGCCCACTCTGGCGCACTGATTCCCTTGAATCAATACTTGGTTTAAATCATCGCCATCTCCACTGCGACTCTGCAGAGGCTAAGTTACGCCGTGTGCTCATGTACGCCTCGTTGCGTCGAGTGGAGTTTTTCTCATCAGTCTCGTTTGCCGAGGGAGCATACTACTAAACTATCCTGGGATATCCCCCATGATCTTCTTTCGCCGTCAAGGAGCATGTGTCAATCAATGCGCCCAAGCCGATACTAGGGATCGCCTCGGGATTGGGCTCGTCACGTTCCCCACATACAATGGCTATCCACTCCTTTTCGTGGGCATCTCATGACGAGATGGGATGTCCTTTCTCCCGAAATTTACAATCATTATCCAAAACCCTCATTCCCGCGGTCCGACGTCGCAGTCTTCTGACCGCATAAAAAGCTACTGAAACTCTCCAAGATTGTTCAGCATACCCCGCTCTGCATCTTCCCAATCCCACTGAGACTATCGAGAGCCATGGTGCACCCACAAGAAGTCGATATCATTGTAGCTGGGTACGTCCTCATTTTCTTCAACCTACCTTTTTGTCTCATAGTCCTATCTTGCAGAGGTGGCCCTGCAGGTTCGTTGAGCCTACCCTAGCCTCCGCATCCACTGAGAGCCCTTTCCGTAGGATGTGTTGTCGCTGGACGTCTAGCGTTTGCCGACCCCAACTTGAAGGTCATGCTCATCGAAGGTACATCCTCCTTCTAAATGGTCTAATTGTCACTCATTGTGGGCACAACAGGCGGCGCCAATAATCGTGATGACCCCTGGGTGTACAGGCCTGGCATCTACGTGAAGAACATGCAGAGAGATGGCGTGTAAGTTGTTCGTGCTACTGTCAATGATATCTCATTTTTCTGACCGCTGCTTTCCTCAGAAATGACAAGGCGACGTTCTACACTGACACAATGGCATCTCCCTACATGCGTGGGCGGCAAAGCATTGTCCCGTACGTATGCGTGCAGCCATCGAGTGTGCTTTGTTCTGATCGAGGACTGTCGCAGTTGTGCCAACATCCTTGGCGGAGGAAGCAGGTACTCTAGCATCGTCACTCAGACACGACATAGCACTGACATCACTGCAGCATCAATTTCCAAATGTACACAAGGGTTAGTGCCTTCTCAGTTCAACGACGTATACACTGCTCAATTTTGTTCGTAGGCGTCTGGATCCGATTGGGGTTTGTATCTGGTGCGGTTGATTCTGGAACACTTATTGATTACTTCACTTCTACCGTATAGACGACTTCAAGACGGAGGGATGGAAATTCGACGGTAAGCCATTCGTGATAACATTTGTTTTTGAAAGGCTAAAAATTTCCTTTTAGATCTTCTTCCATTGATGAAACGCGTTCGTTCTATTTTTTCTTCTCAGTTGTTCCGCCCATTAATACCTGGTGATGAGCGTAGCTCGAGAACTACCAAAAGCCTAGCAATAGCGACTCGCACGGCTATGACGGCCCTATTGCCATCAGCAATGGCGGATCGATCTCCCCTCTCGCGCACGACTTCTTGCGTGCATCTGACTCCATCGGCATCCCGTTTAGTGGTATGTTTCTAGTTCGTCGCGCTTAACTCAGGTATGCTGAGACTGCTACTTGCAGACGATATCCAGGGTAAGCCGCATACTTGGTACTCCAGAGCATGTACGTGATCTGCGAACCTAGATTGCAAGACTGCACATGCGGCAGAGATTTGGGCTAAATATATCAACCGCCACACTGGCCGACGCAGCGATGCTGCCACTGGTAGGCTCCTGTATTTCTTCCAGTGTTTCGCTTGCTGAGTAATGTGTGTAGCATACGTACACAGTGTCATGGATGTTCAGAATAACTTGTTCCTGCGCACCGACGCTCGTGTATCTAGGGTAATTTTCGAGGGTGACAAGGCCGTCGGAGTTGCCTACGTCCCTTCACGCAACCGTGCCCATAAAGGTCAATTACTCGAGACAATTGTGAGTACTTCAAATGCGCGATTTTGGTGTCCGTTGTTAAACATTGTATATGATCAGGTCAAAGCTCGTCGATGCGTCGTGTTGAGCAGTGGAACTTTGGGTACCCCTCAGGTTGGTTAGCTCAGCACGGGCAGGATCCTCCATGAGTCTCATGATAATCTATCTGCAGATTCTCGAGCGCTCTGGCGTCGGAAATGCTGAGCATTTGAAGAAACTGGATATCAAGGTCGTCAGCGACCTTCCTGGTGTCGGGTAAGTCATTCGTTTGTGGCGGGTCCTCCACGTAGTGATACGGTTCTATAGCGAGCAATACCAAGATCACTATACGACTTTGTCGAGTGAGTTACATTATTGTGGATACGAGTGAGGGTACTGACATTCTTTACAGTTTATCGTGTATCGGAGGAGAGCTTCACGTTGGACGATTTCTTGCGTGGTGACAAGGAGGCGCGCAAAGAGGTTCGTTCGAGCTATTTTCTTTGATCTGTTTCCGGCTCTGATGACCATTTATCGACATGAAGCTATTCCAAGAGTGGGAAGTCAGCCCCGAAAAGGCTCGTCTGTCTTCGAACGCCATCGATGCAGGATTTAAGGCAAGACTCCAGTCGTTTCCTCGAGTAACCCTGTATCTCACGCGGTCCTTACTTTAGATTCGACCCACCGAAGAAGAACTCAAGGAGATGGGCCCCGAGTTCAATGAACTATACAATAGATATTTCAAGGACAAGCCCGACAAGCCAGTCATGTTCGGCTCTATTGTGTCTGGCGCTTATGCCGATCACGCATTGCTTCCTCCTGGAAAATACATCACCATGTTCGTCCTTCTTTAATCTAACGATTCAAACTTCGCGTAGATGCTGACTAGGTTGTCTTTTCCTCTAGGTTCCAGTACTTGGTATGTTGTCATGAGTCCACATACGTTATCAGTCTGCTTACTAACACCTTTCGTAGGAGTACCCTGCCAGCCGTGGCAAGATCCATGTCTCTTCTAAGAACCCTTACGTCGAACCGTTCTTCGACAGTGGCTTCATGAATAACAAAGCCGACTTCGCTCCAATCCGCTGGAGCTACAAGAAGACGCGTGAAATCGCCCGGCGCATGGACGGTACGCCCTCCGAACTTATCTTCGTTAGAGGGCCCACGTTCACGCGAACCTTATTTAGCATTCCGCGGCGAACTTACTTCACACCATCCCCACTTCCACCCCGCATCCCCGGCCGCGTGCAGGGACATCGACATCCAGACCGCTAAGAAGATCCTGCCCCATGGGTTCACTGTCGGTATTCACATGGGTACCTGGCACAAACCAGGCGACCACTACGACGCGTCGAAGGTTCATGAAGATATCAAGTACTCCAAGGAAGACGATGAGGCCATCGACAATTGGATTGCTGACCATGTGGAGACAACCTGGCACAGCTTGGGTACTTGCGGCAAGTTTTTTCTCCTTATCGCAGTAAGCGTAACGTATCTGAACTCAGCTTTGTCGCAGCCATGAAGCCGAAGCAGGAGGGTGGGGTCGTCGACGCACGTCTCAACGTCTATGGTACGAAGAACCTCAAAGTCGCTGACTTGTCCATCTGCCCTGTAAGGCGAACTCTTTGTGGCCTATTCCTTACTCAAACTTACAAAACTTGACATGGTAGGACAACCTGGGAACAAACACCTACTCTTCTGCGCTTCTTGTTGGCGAGAAAGCTGCCAGTTTGCTGGCAGAGGACCTCGGTATGCGTTTCTTTGTCGAGTCCTGGGTAGAGCCCTCATTGCTGGGTACATAGGCCTCAAGATCAGAATCCCTCACGCTCCTGTGCCGCATGCGCCTGTTCCCGCAACTCAGCAGGTTCGCTGAACCACTCCAATATCTGTCGAACCATCACTCCTCGTCCAAGCCTTCCCTATCTGTACTCTGTGCGACCTGATGGATGAACGATGTAAGTGTCCTGGAGATGAATTGGAATATGTATGAGATTTGCAATGTGTAGGATATTGTTGTGTATGCTGCTGTTCCATGTATGATCCATTGTCAATGTCATTTTGTTGCGCGTTTTAATCACGATGGGAACGCAGTCCCATTTTACAGCCGCATTGATACAGCTGATATCTTCGACATGCATGCTTAGTCTAACTTTACACTTCTACATTTCACCGCATTCTGTACAAGCAAAATCTCGTTAGCAACGCGACTGCATTGAGAAACACTTGTACAGCGTACCGACTATCTTCACTGCCAACTTGGGTCTGTTATTCGGGCCTGTCGGGACGTTCTCGATCTTTCGCAGTGTGAGCATACCGTCTATCACCTTTCCGAAGACAACGTGCTTTCCATCGAGAAAATCGCATTTCGCTGTCGTGATGAAAAACTGCACGAGAAGCCGTCATGCTTGTTCGTCAACGATTCGACTGTTAGAATTATGCACAAGATCGTTGCTTACCTGGCAGCCATTTGTGTTAGAACCGGAGTTTGCCTAAACAAATATCAGACACCATTGCTCGACCAGGTGCAGATGAACTACCATCGACAAGAGTCCTGGTCCAGTATGTTTTTCCTGGAAATTTTCGTCCTGGGGCACGTCCGTTAGTTTCATTGGAATTGGTATGCACAAGAAGACAACGACGAACTGGGAACTTGTCCCCGTAGATTGAGAACGATCCTGTGCCATCACCGTTGAGGAAGTCACCACCTGTTGCATATATTTTAGACAGCGCAGTCGAGAGTATAGCCCGAGGCGTCAATGTGGTCTGAATGCCTACCTTGACACATGAAGTTTGGCACTCTATAGAAGTTGGATGCTATGAATGCGTGGCTCTAAGAGCATATATGTGTTTGGCTTACACTCTATAAAAAGATCCTTGTCAGAAAGCATGAGATAGATTGTCAGAAGATAAACAAATCATTGCGTACCGATGGAATGTGGCATTCTTATATCCTTGTGGTCGTGAATTGACTCTGGAGATTCACGCTAACGGTTTGCGTCCCAAGTGTGTTTGAAACATTTGTCTCACATACCTGTACTCTCCGGTACACAGTTGGCGGAAGTTTTCTGCAGTCCTACAGACGCAAGAAAACGGTCAACTCGACATGAAGATGAAATACCATCACACATGAACGAACTTGGGCACAATGTCGCTGAACAGCTCCATCTTCAGTCTACCAGCAGGGGTTTCGCCGATGTTGACATCCATGAATACGACTGGTCTCTGAGATGTTGACATTCCGAAAGAGTGGATCGAAAGAAAAACAGAGAAGTTTCGGTCGTACAATAGTGACCGAAGGTGAGAAGGTGAGAACCAGTGAAGTCGGGTACATAACTCCAAACAAGCCTAAACACCGTCCTCCTTGTCCTCCTCGCCGCACCCCACCTATCTGCTGTAGTCTATCTGTGTCTAGGTCGATAACATGTCGTATTTCTTACCCCACCTTCCTTCTGGCTGGCATGTCGACGAGGCTATCAAATCTGAGGAAGACCGCACTGTCGTGATCCGCTTCGGACACGACTGGGACACGCAGTGCATGACCATGGACGAGACGTTGTACGGCGTTGCAGAGAAAGTGCAGAACTTTGCCGTCATCTACCTGGTTGACATCACCGAAGTCCCAGACTTCAATAAGGTGCGCGGAGAATCCTGCGATATGTCACTTGACGTTGATGAGTGGTGAGTCTCCAGATGTACGAGCTGTACGACCCATGCACGGTCATGTTCTTCTATCGGTACGCTATGTAGCACTCCCTACCATGACTTACTCCTGAAGAGCTCGCGCCTGTGCATATCAGGAACAAGCACATCATGATCGATTTGGGCACTGGTAACAATAATAAGATGTGAGTATGCTTGGGACAGCAGATGGTGTTCATCGGTGTTGACCTGATCTTACTCTTTCTATCAGTAACTGGGCTATGGATAACAAACAAGAGGTAACTGTCATCTTTCTTGCAAGAGTGTTGTTAACTCACGCAGTCTCTGTTCTATCCAGTTGATTGATATCATTGAGACAGTCTATCGTGGTGCTTCGAAAGGACGTGGTCTCGTAGTTTCTCCCAAAGGTTGGACCGACATCCCTATCTAACAATATGCTCGGCTAACGATCTTTACTCATAGATTACTCAACTCGCTACCGATACTAAGACTGCCGACAGTGTGTGGAGTGTCTGTGTACTAGTATTGCCCTTCTATGTTTCATCTATCATCAACCGCATGAAATGACGATTATTTGTGCTGCTACGACATCCAAAAATTGATTCAAATACTGTACAGGCAAACGGTGTACAGATAGTAGATACAGTACCGGACCAAGTGCTACACCATGCCATATGCTATGCATGAAATTATCCTCTTCGCACCGCCTTTCACATCACACCACAACTCCCTGAGAGCGCTTCCCGCAGAGGGTGCTGCAAAACTGCTGCACAAGGCCTTGCGCCAATTATGCTGTTGCTGAGACCATCGTTGGCTCCTGTGAGATCGTCAAGTGCTCCAGTGCGTCCACAAACTCCTCGTCCTTCTCGTCGGTATCCTCATCCTCATCGTCCGCGCTCTCACTTTCCCCCTCATCCTCATCATCTGGTGGTTCATTCTCATAGTCCAGCTATCCGACATTTGCACAAAAAATACCCGACCCCGGACCTGATCAGCCCAAAGACACATGATACTCAGGTCGTGAAAACACTCACCGGGTCGTATATCACGCGAATGACCAGACTGCAGCTCGGACACGTCGCGATGTCCTCATAGTTCGCAAGCTGCTTGCGGGAGATCTCGAATCGGTCACCACACGGGCATGGGTAGTGGTATACAGCCTTCTCGTCATCCCAAGCCATATCCTCGATCTCGATCTCGTCGTAGTAGGCGCCCATCGCTGGTGGGTTTGGGTAGAGGATTCGAGGCGATTTTGGAGCGAATGTGATAAAGAAAGGGAGGTAGTCTGAGTGTAGCTAAATTGTCAAAAACTTGCAGGGAACGACAAGGCAAGTGCCGGCCGAGCACCAGCTTCATCAGTGTGACGAGCGTGACAGCGGTACCCCGCACTCTTGCTATCATTCGCTCAGAATATTTTGTGCGTTGGAAACGCCGCTTGGTCTCTAACCATTTGGCGGACTGACGGAGACCGCACGGCGTAGAGTCTATTCAAGAGCCAATGAAATTGCTGTTTGTTCACTGCTCGGGTCCAGACATAGCGATCCTAACAAAACCTCACTTTATCGCTCTCCTTTCATGCTCTCTCAAACCTCGAGACCTGTCGTTGTCATTTTGGCTGCGTGTTGTTCCAGAGAAGTCTTCCCATTCGCATCCACGAGAACATCAACGGCCTATATTCTCCCAATCCCTGGTCAACTGACTCCTTTGGTCTCGCTCTTTCTATATGGCTTGTTCTTACGCACAGTGTCGCATATTGCTCTTACAGGATTTCGTTTGTCAGATTCTGGAAGCACGCGATGCTCCGCATTCGAAGTCTTCTTACTCCTCGCAGCGATATTGACGTTGACGTTGTCTCTCGAATTGGTTTGCTACAGCTTGATAGAGCTCAGCTTCTCTGCGCTCACTTTCGTCTCTAAGAGCCTTTTCAAAGAAGAGACTCGCGTTGAAACCCGGCTCAAATATACCCTCTCAAGTCGCTGGATGATCTTGCAAGATGCTATGTAAATCGCAAACCAACAAACTCGTAGATTCCGCTGCGCATGTTCCCGAAAATCTGCGCTCGCTTGGCAGAGATGTTAACAAACTTCTCAGTGCACTGACAACACCCATGCTCGTAGCGGTTCAAGGTGAGTTCCAACTTAAAGTACTCTCAATCACAGTTCCATACCCCTCCAACTAGTTCTTGGAAATCCTGGTAAGTTTTCTGCTGAATGTGCTAAGTTACATTCCCATGCACGAGTGATCGAGCTCTCTTCGTGCGGTTCCGCCGCATCGCTGACATGTGATAAGCGGCAAGCTACACTGGAAGAGCCCAGACACCATTTTGAAGAACGCCTGTAACACACTGTAACACACCTTAATACTGCGACCGACAGTCGACCGACTCGCACAACGAGGTGTGCAAAGCTCAAAGGTTCCGAGATGCATTGCCGATTTGTGGCTAGACCGACGTCATGCCGAAAATCCGTGACCAGTGACTCTCAGTAAAAACGGAAATTCAAGTGACAGTCATGCCCAGTCAAAAAATTGGTATTTTGTCATGTATCCGTCATGAAAGCAGTGCAGAAGTCGTGTGAAAGTCGTGTCCAATTTTGGCAGTTTATGACTTGTGCATGACTTTTTGCGCCACTTTCTTGACGGATACATGACAAAATACCAATTTTTTGACTGAGCTTGACAATCACTTGAATTCCGTTTTTACAGAGAGTGACTATTGTGACTTGTAGTACCACCGCTCCACCACCTCGTCTCTTCCTGCCACTACCTCGTCTTTTCCTACACCTTAGCTTACTCTTGTCTACCGTCCTTTTTGGGTCTTCTATTTGATCCACCAGAACATACATGAGCACACCCTCCGCCAAGGTTGAAACTTGGAACACCCATGAATTCCTTACCTTACGAGCTCCTCAACGCTATCGTTCACGAAGTCCCTCCTGGCCACACCCTCTTACAGGTTCGAATGTTGAATCGGACGTTTTGTGAGATAACCACGCCACTCATATTTCGACGAGTCGATGTCACCAATACCCCTGAGAGCGCAAGGACATTCAGTAATATCTTACGATCCAAGACGCTAGCATGTGTTGTCCAAGAAATTGTCTTCCGAGAAAACTATGCAGTCGTCACGGGCAAAGGTCTCTATTTGTTCCAGGGTAAATGTGTTTAACCCTTATTGCCAGGGGATCGAGGCTAATGTGATACAGGTTCTCGTCAAGCATTGAGTACATTGTCTCTGAACGACTCGACCCCAGAAGCCACAGCCTTAAAGGAATCCCTCGCTTCGTCATTCTCCTGCCTTCGCGACCTTTCATCTCTCAAGAGCCTGTCGTTATCATTTTGGTCTGGAAGCAGACGCTTTTATTCACCGCATCCATGGAATCTTCAAATGGCAATCCTCTGCGCGATTTCAGGCCAAACGCCACTAGCTACGCTCACTTCTCTCTCCATCAACGGCTTGTACACATGTCACGGCCCACAGTTTGATAACCCTGCTTTTCAGAACCTCTTCCGTGGACTTGACGCTCTACGTATCTCATTGTCTTGTGGATTGGATCTCCCAGCCCCAGGATTTCGGCTCCCATTTGCCAAATTTTGGGAGCACACAATGCAGCTTCGCGTTCTCAGCCCTCTCGCCTCTCTCTCTCGCTCTCTCACGTCGTTCACTCTTCACAGTGATCTGGACGTCGGCGTTGTCCCTCGAGTAGATTTTTCGCGGCTGGATTTTCCTGCGCTCGCGTCCCTGTCATTGCAGATGATCCTCTTCAATGAGGAGACCCACGTTGAAGACTTCATCGTGCGACACAAACACACGCTGAAGTCGCTGCATCTTGCGGGATGCCACATCACATTTCATGGCATTGCAAAAGGCCCGCCGCAGGTCTGGTCTCAGATATGGACTCGTTTTGCAGATGAGCTGGAGGCACTGGTCCAGCTCTCGGTGCAATCCGATCACACCGACAGGCAAGTCTGGCCTTACAATGTCTCTTATGTGCATCTCAACGACCAAATTGGCTACTCGTATCTGCGAGTGTGGAGATCGGATGGAGAGTCGGTCATCAAGGCGAACGATGATAGGGCCGAGCGCATGTTCCGCGAGGTGGTTCGTTCGAGGCAATGCAAATTGACCGAGACGGCAAAGGTTACGCAGACGTAGCGAGCTTTTCTTTCGTGGGCATCGTGCTACTGACGGGTCTACGCGCTTTTTAGCGTGTTCGTTTTGCGAGTGTTGTCAACTCACGTAGTCTTTACTATATCCAGTCTATCCAGTTGATTGATATCATTTAGACAGTCTATCGTGGTGCTTCGAAAGGACGTGGTCCCGTACCATATGATCCGCAAACGATCTTCACTCATAGATTATTCAACTCGCTACCGATACTAAGCCTGCCGACAGTGTCTGTGTAGTGTCTGTGTACTAGTATTCCCCTTCTATGTTTCCTCTATCATCAACCGCATGAAATGATGATCGTTTGCTCTGCTACGACATCCAAAAATCGAGTCAAATACTGTACAGGTAAACGGTGTACAGATAGTAGATACAGTGCTGGACCAAGTGCTACACCATGCCATATGATATGCGTGAGATTCTCCTCTTCGCACCGTCTTTCACATTGCAACACAGCTCCCTGAGAGCTATTCCCGGAGAGGCTGCGGCAAAAGGCCCTGTGCCATTTATGCTGCTGCTGAGACCATCGTTGGCTCCTGCGAGATCGCCAAGTGCTCCAGTGCGTCTACAAACTCCTCGTTCTTCTCGTCGGTATCCTCATCCTCATCATGCGCGCTCTCACTTTCCCCCTCATCCTCATCATCTGGTGGTTCATCCCCATAGTCCAGCTGTCCAACATTCGCACAGAAACACCCGACCCCAGACACCATACTCAGGTCAAGAAAACACTCACCGGGTTGTGTATCATGCTAATGACCAGGCCGCACCTCGGACATGTTGCGATGTCCTCGTGGTTCGCAAGCTGCTTGCGGGAGATTTCGAATCGGTCACTACACATGCATGGGTAGTGGTACACGACCTTCTCGCCATCCTAAGCCATGTCCACGATTTCGTCATAGTAGGCACCCATCGCTAATTCGAGTTTTTGGGTAGGGTTTTTTGGGCGATTTTTGAGCGATTTTGATAATGAAAGGGAGGTCAGTCCGAGTGTAGCTACAGTAAGTAGAATGTCGAGAACTCGGACAAGGCAAGTGCCGGTCGAACATCAGCTTCATTGGTGTGACTAGCGTGACAAGCGGTACCCTCTCTGAGTCCTCTCTGCAGCTCTCTGCAGCTCTCTGCAGGCCCTAGGACCTGGGTGTCGTATTGTTCAAAACACCAACACCCTTGCCTAATAAGCTTTTCCGCACCATATTCGACGAAGTATCTACTATCCAGCACATATCTAAACCGGATGTCTTATATGCTAGGAACGCCGCGTGGTCTCTCACCATTTGACGAGACTGCACGATGTAGGCTCTCTTCAAGAGTCAGCGGGATCGTTGGCTATTGACCGCTCAGATTTAGAAGTAGCGATCCCTCAAGAACCCTCTGCTTTCTTCGACCCTCAAGACCTGTTGTTGTCACTTTGGCTGGGCATCGTTCCAGAGCAGTCTTCGCATTCGCGAACTCAACGCTATCCGTATCTCGCCATCTTGGGGATTGGAGCCTCCGCCGCCAATCCGTTGGCCTTCATTTGTCTATTTTTGGGAGCACACAATGCAGCATCGGATTCTCAGCCCTCTCGCCTCTCTTTCTCGTTCTCTCACGTCGTTCACTCTTCACAGTGATCTGGACGTCGGCGTTGTCCCTCGGGTCGATTTTTCTCAGCTGGAATTTCCTGCGCTCGCGTCCTTGTTATTGCGGATGATTTTGTTCAACGAGGAAACTCACGTCGAAGACTTCATCGTGCGGCACAAACACACGCTGAAGTCGCTGCATCTTGCGCAATGCCACATTGCATCCCGTGGCCTTTTGGAAGGCCCGCCGCAGGTCTGGTCTCAGATATGGACTCGTTTTGCAGATGAGCTGGAGGCCTTGGTTCAGCTCTCGGTGGAATCCGGCCACAACGGTAACCAAGTCGGGCCACACAATGCCTCTTATGTGCACCTCGACAAAGCTGGCTACTCGTATCTGCGAGTGGACGAGAGGACGTCGGCGGAAGATGACATGGCCGAGCACATGTTCCACGAATTGGTTCGTTCGAGGCGATGTGATGTTCGTTCGAGGCGATATGATGAGCCTCGTTCGCCATACCACATTCCCGTCACTGCTCCTTCTCCGCCCGTGTTGATCAAAACATTACACTCTATCGTGCACCGTGTATGCCATCAGGACACTTGTAGCCTCGTGAAGAATTAGTTTTGGAGCAATGATTACAATGATTATTTTGAATATGACAGTACCAATCATGATGTCTCTGTCGCAATTATCGTATTGTTGCCTGGAAGGACGGCCTTCAAGTATACGATCACGCTTGAATAAACTAAGTTACTTACAAATTGAACCTCTTTGATACTTTACCTGTCCATTTGAGCCAAAACATCGTAAACCGTACGGCTTCGCATCCGTTGTGCTCACTTATCGGCAGGCGGACTCGGAAGAAGCTCTATGAGATTAGGCAGAACCCGGCAAGGTGTAGGTATCCTGTGACGGCACTCGAACTCGTGAGCGTCCGAAAGCGTCCATAAGAGACAAGGAATGTGTGTAGTGATTCGAACAAAGGACGCCGTCTGTACGTGATCTATGGAACGCCCAACGGGGTCTTCAATATGGCGTCTGGTATTGGCCTTGCAGATAACTTCACTTACAGACAATTGACTCCGGATTGCCCTCGCAACAATGTTGCGATCGGGAGGACTCGCGCCCCAGTCGGCTTTCCGAAGCTCCTGAAAAAATGCATCGTACGAACAAGCGCCGTCGGCCGAGCGGAGAAGGTGGATTAGATTTGGATTGCCCTAACGAACGTTTGAGAGGGAAGAATGCCGATAAGGCGACGCCGGAGACAGGACGTGACTGAGATGGCGGCCTGGGAGGAGATAAAGATAAGCGCGCGCCTGCTCCAGACGGCTCGAGAGCGACCCGTGGAGTCGAAACTGTAGACAAGCGCAGCTTGAGCGGAGACCTGCGGAGACAAGCATCAGGCGCTCACAGCGCTCACATTCCAGCGTCCGCGCCTGTGGTGCCCACGGCGCAGAGAGGCTGCTGAATTGCGAGCTTTGGGAGGAGGCGAAATAGCCTGAAGGAGGCTCACGTGCGAATCGCGTGACTGACGCGTTGAAGCGCCCGTTTGGGACTTGCCGCAGCCTGCCGCCGACCCGCGCAATCTGAGGCTTATCTTGTCTTGTTCGGGGAGCCATTAAGGCTCGTCTCCGGGCAATATAAGTAGCATCCCGCTACGCCCTCCATGTACCTTGTTTTCTTCCATCCGCTCTCCCGCTGATCCAGGCAGAAACACATCTCCGAACTTACTTCCTCAGTAAACTTACACAAACCTCACCCATCATGGCCGCGAACGATGCTATGCCCGTTGCTCCGAGTACTGCGACCGAAGTCAAGCGGACTCCGGGGAACGATGTTCCTACCCATCCTCTTGATCCGCTGACTGCAGACGAGGTGCGTCTCATTCCATTTTTCCCGCTCTGACATCTTCTCATCATCCTTGGGATTTGCTGTCCAGATTCTCGCAGTCTCGCTCGCGATCCGCCATCATATCGCCGAGAAGACGTCGATCAAGGCTGTTCGCTTCATCACGAACTACCTCCTCCCTCCTCCCAAACGCGCGGTGCTTGCGCATCTCGGCATCCCGCTCGTCACTGGCGAGAAAGTCCGGGAAGAGGACAAGGTTCCGCTCGTCAGAAAAGCCGAAGTTGATGTGAGTATTCTGCATCTACTCGACTCGTCGAGGCTCTGGACATGGGATCCGTGAGCAGTTGGACGTGGACCTTGCGTTCGGTTAAGTCCGATCCGAGATCTTGCGTGTGTGAGGCCTGGCGCTCACCATGAATTTCGTCATGACTGTCATGATCCCCAGAAATCATTGCTTGAGGACGACTCACATCCATCTCTTGTTCCATCCTTCATTGTAGAGCTCGGCATGCTGACCCGATTTTCCCTCGCAGTTCTTAGATGTCGTTGCCGGGTGTGTTCCCAAGCGGATTCAGTGCTCTCTCATAACAGGCCACCGCTGAACATGACTATCATAACTCTCGTTATCTGTTCTGGTAACTCACTTACAGTGATGCATACGATGCAATCGTCGCGCTTGACTCGAGCACTGGAAAATGGGCCGTCGAGACCCTTGAAAAGCTTCCGGCGGGTACCCAGCCTCAGCTCTCTCCCGGGGAGCTCCTTGCTTGCGAAGAGATCGTCAAGGCCGACGAGCGAGTGCGCGCACTGGCGAAAGCAGTCGGTGCGTTGCCCTCTTTCTTTGAGATCATCTCTGTTTTTTGTATGTAAAAGTCCGGATGTTAACATGGGTTGTACATGCAGGTATCGAGCCGCACCAGATTTTCGCCGACGGCTGGTCTATCGGGTACGACGATCGGTTCCCGGTCACGCAGCGCATCCAGCAGGCGCTCATGTTCGCTCGCACATCGGAGCACGATAACTTGTACGGCCATCCTCTTGTAAGATACCCTATCCCCCTCTTTCCTCGTACTCTTGCCTAACATCATCACACAGGACTTCATCCCCATCGTGGACATGAACGCTGGAAAAGTGATCCACATCGACTTCCCCGGCCATTACTTGACGACAGATCCCGCATCGCTCACCGTCCCGTCGACTAAGCCCCCACCACTCGCTGGCACGGACAACGTTGAATCCGCTAACCGTCCACGCATCCCTCCGCCGATGACGCCGCAGGAGTACCTCCCCGATATCCTGGCGGAGGACGCGAAGAAGGCAGGGAAGGAGTTCAAGTTCCGAGATGACATCAAACCACTGCACGTCGTCCAGCCTGAGGGCGTCAGCTTCAAGATGGACGGACACGTTTTGGAATGGCAAAAGTGGAAGATGCACATCGGTGAGCACCGTTCATCAAGATCCTAATGCGAGTTGATACTGATACAAATGTGGGGATAGGCTTCAGCCACCGCGAAGGCATCGCTCTGTCTACGATCACGTACAACGATGATGGGACGGTCAGGCCAATCTTCTATCGCCTTTCGATGGCGGAGATGGTCGTTCCCTACGGTGCACCCGAACACCCGCACCCGCGGAAGTTCGCGTTCGACACGTGCGTGATTGTCTTGCTTATTTTTAAGCACTGTGAATTGATATAGATAACAGTGGTGAATATGGAATGGGCACCATGGCGAACGAGCTCTCACTTGGTTGCGATTGCCTAGGGCAAATTCACTACCTGGTAAGCCACCAGGCATCTCCGAGTCCATCTCCGATGAACTCGAGCTTACCTTCACGTATCACAGTCTGGCGCGTACACCGGCCACGACGGCTCGGCTGTCGTGATCAAGAACGTCATCTGTATCCATGAGGAGGACGCTGGGTTGCTCTGGAAGCACTCAGATTACCGTGTCGGTGGACGATCACACTCTGTCCGGAGCAGAAGGCTCGTCGTCAGCATGGTTTGCACACTCGCAAATTACGGTATGTCCACTTGCTGCCATTGCTACCGCGCTCCATTAACATCCAATCACATCGCAGAGTACATCTGGAACTATTTGTTCTACCAGGACGGCTCCATCGAGCTCGAAATACGTCTTACGGGGATACTACAGGCCTACGTCTCTGGACCAAATGAGCAGTCTCCATATGGCGTCCAGGTCGCACCCGGCATCACCGCACAAAATCACCAGCACATCTTTTCTCTCAGGGTGGACTCCATGATTGATGGCCTGTCAAATTCCGTCGTCGAGACCGACGTGCTGCCCATCCCCCACGCGACTGGCTCTGAGCGAAACTACGCCGGAAACGGCTTCCGCACGCACGAGCGGGTCCTCAAAGAGGCGAGCGAGGGCGCGCGCGACTGGGATGCCGCGACGGACCGCAGATGGCGCATCGTCAACTCGGCGCGGAAGCACTACGCGACCGGTCAGCCCGTCGGGTACTCGCTCGGTGTCAAGGGCGGCGTGACGGCATGGCTGCCGCGGCCGGACGGATGGGTGGGCTCGCGGGCGAAGTTCGCGAGCAAGACGATGTGGGTGATGCGGGACGACGAGCAGGTTGGGACAAAGGGGGGAAGGATGTGGCCTGCAGGGAAGTACGTGCCGCAGGCGCGGGGCGAGCCAGAGGATAGCGTTGGCAAGTGGCTCGAGAAGGACGGAAAGGAGGGGAAGACGATCGAGGACGAGGACTTGGTCGTTTTCCTGACCGTGGGCACGACGCACATCCCGCGGCCGGAAGATTGGCCTGTGTAAGTGTCTTCTCCTGCGCGTTCTCGATGTTCTTCGTGGAGCGCAGCGTCAAACCCTTTACTGACATCGCGTTTTCTGCTAGCATGCCCGTCGACCATCTCCGCGTCACGTTCAAGCCCAGTGGCTTCTTCACTGCCAATCCAGCGCTTGACGTCCCCGGTGGGATCGACCCCAAGAGCGTCAACGCATTCGGAGGCGAGGGCTCGAGTTCGAATTGCTGCTCAAATTGAACGGGGAAGCTAAAGGACAAAAGAAGCGTAGGTTATAAGCGCCGAAGTTCAAACAAAACAAAATGTACTACGAAGGAAATCTCTCGGAATGTAGCTTAATCATAACGGGGCTGGATCTTGCTTATCGGCGTAGCTGAAACGGACATGTTACTACAGCGTGTATCACTCATCTGTTTCCACAATTCCATCCTCATCATCTTCGGTCCCCTATGCCGTACAGAGATGCTGGCACACACGACATTCCGATCGACAAGTCCTACAACATAACCACACCGAGGGTGTCTTCACAGCCTGTCTGATAAGTACTCTCGATTTAGCGCAAGTCCCTTCCACAAGATATCCTGCCGGTAAATGAACGAAGTAAGTGCACGCTGCGCCCATAAGGCCCTACAAGATACCACGAAGCAAGAGAAAGTGGACTAACCGAGGAACCTCCTTCCATACAGCCCCGGTGCTATGGACTAAGATGCAGTAAATGAGCACTTCCATAGAAAAGTAGACGCAAGAAACAGGAGCCAGCGCCAAACCGGTTATAGCTGCGAACTTCTTACCCCTATCATCCTCCATCCTCCACGCCCCGTCGTGTCGTGCGAGATCGGAGCCTAAATTTGCAGGGACGCGGATTCGAGAATGTGACAAACATTTCCACACGGAACGCGCATGGAGCAGTCGCCTGTGCCGCCTGACGACCCAAAAAAAACATAGCTGGTCCCGTGCTCTCAAACGCAATATGATCGAAGACCATACCTCCCGAGTTCCTGATCAAAAGCTGAGGCCTTGCTCACTCTTGGGGATGGGTGGGCCGTCCACCTTCCATACATTCTTCTTCCTCTTATCTCTATTGGCACCGTCTGCGTCATCCATACGATCATCGTCGACATCCGCAGCGCGCAAGCTGGGGCGGACGCCCAGCGTGGCGCAGAGAAGTTTGTAGCGTGACCGCGTCTGGCGCTGGAGAGCCGAGATATCTACACCATCGTCGTCGGATCCAGTCAGACTTGTGCTCGGATTTGCGCGAGGGAAATGTGACGTGATGTCGAGGAGCTGTCGAGCGTGGTGCATTACACGGCTGTTGTAAAAGTGAATGAGTAGCACAAAGTCAGAGTCGAGCATGTCACCCGAGGAAGGCTCGGCGCCGTGGCTGGAGACGCAATGCGGCTAATGTGATGCGATCTCGCTCATGTAGCTCCATTCCATGTCATGAGCTCGGTCAAGGTGATCAATAGCACCTCGGGAGCATGGTACCGCCGACGACGGCGAAAAAACGCCCAGTGACGTTTTATTGTCATCGTGACCAGGAGCGTGCTGTCAGAACATGGCTCCTGCCAGCAACCGAGAAGATGTCAGGTATGGGCAAGGAAGCCTGATGAGAAATATAACGGCCTCTGGGCATGTCACAAACGAGCAAAAGGAAGACTCAACTCGTCTGTCCGGCCGGTGAGCGCGTAGAGTGCGACCCAAGCCCTTGCAAATCCCTCGTAGAAAGCAATCTCCTCCCATATCTCGAAGCCCTTCTCCTTACCCAAAACCCGGCCTTCAATCAGTCCATGGATGCGTCCGTGCGCAAAGCCATCTTCATAGCCGCTGTTGTAGAGACTGTGAAACACGTCCTTGTGAGATCACAAGCAAGTGTCATTTGAAAACATCATCGCACGCACGTTTGTTCGACGTCGACAAGGTCTTCAAGATCGAAATCGGCCATGTCAGCAGAAAGACAAGTGTGAAGACTAAAGAAATAGAGGCGACCGAGAGCAGCTACTCGGGATTTATCTCAGATCAGATAAATATAGATAATTTCAATCATCTAAGCCCTTGCCAACATCCGATGGATAATGTAACCAGAATTCCTCGACGGCACGGAATCCGGAGTGTAGACACAACCTGACACAACATCTGGATCGAGAGAAGGAACAATACCAAGTCTACGACAGTGATTCAAGTATAACCTATTTTGGTGGCTCCGATCTCTCTCACGCAGCTACGATCTCGGGCAGTGAAAGGCACTCGTGTATCCCACTTAGAACACGCGTAGACCTCGGCACTCCACTCCAATCAGGATCGCGGGAACAAGCGATGACCCCATTGGCATCCCGCGTTCTTGGAAATTCGCAAACTATAAACAACGCGGCCGGATACGAGCTGGGCATTCGTCTATCTTGCGGTTACGATATGGAACTGCTTGGGGCAACTCCGATCGATATCATATCGGTGGAACAGACATACAAGCTAGGTACTTCCAGCTGCCGTTCTCAGCATATCACTAACGAAGCAGCTCGAGAAACAGCCACCGATTGGCTGATGCGAGGTTGATTTAGAATTTTCTGCGATAGCTACCCACCTTCATCTGCATCAACGATCTGCGAAGCCAGAAACAGAATATGGTAAGCGCAAGGTCGCGCGGATGCACGCACGAAGCTGAACTTAGATAGCACGGCGTGTTAACACGAAGGCACCCGGCGAAAATATATCTGCGTCGGTCCTGGCTTGTTCTGCCGTGATGGTTAATTTGCTCATAGTTGGGACAAGGATGGCCACGCGACCAACGACTGTAATTAGTGCGAGCGACGGGATACAGCGAGACTGGGGACTAAGGAGGCTGAAACACGGAATAAGGAACAGAAGAGACAAACAGTAGAGTGTGATATCGATGCGGGTATCCGACGTCCATAGATGTGCATGCATGCGAAGTAGGGGTGAACCGACGCTGTTGGAATGAGACCGGACAAGAGGAGAGGAAACCGACGGAAGGAACGTGAGCAGTCGGGCGACGAGGGCAACGCAGACGAGGATGCCTGAGCGTGCGGGTGGGTGCTGTCGTAAATGCAGGACCACAAAGCGCGCGAAAATGCGTCCGGATGAAATATTAAGGTTCAGACCTGATAACCGTCATTGACAGTCAAGGGGACTAAAGAAGCAAAAACAGTAGGACGAACCAAGCTGAGCTCCAACGTCCAAACTCTGCGGGCCCATAGCTTCACGCTTCTCGGCTGTTCCCCGTTCGGCGTCAGATCGATTTCGATCCCGTCCCACCAGCACTTCCGCTGAAGCGATGAACGATAAATCAACAGCAGCGTGAATGCGCAAGCAATTTAGCCGATCGTGAATCGAGAAGCGAAAGAACGAAAACAGAACGCACGGCAGGTTTCCGCCAGAAAAGCAGTAGTTTCTGCGCCGTACTCATTTGGTTGTAGTCGATCGTGACCTGTCGCTCACCTGCTGGAGACGTCGAGTGCACGATGCCTGTCTTGAGCAGAACTAATGCTATTGACGAAATGCAGCATCGCGAAGGCTCCACTGCGCGATACCCCCATTCGTCGTCGCGGTCAAAACCACTGTAGATGAAAGCAAAGAGGATCAGATCAGATAGTCACATGCAAAAATGTGAAAGACAAGAGATTTCACATGTATAGCGAAACATACCTCATGCATAGCATATCGATCAGATGCTGTTCCGCAATATTGTTCTCCTTGTTCACATTGCGTTGCAGCGCTGTGAATATGTTGCGCTTGTCAAGCAGATACTCCCCACAACTCCGTTTCAACTCCAGCAGGCCCTCGTTGGCGATCCCGTTCGAGTCTGTGGCAGCGCCGCTGTTTTTCGGAGGGATGGAAAAATACTCAAGCTCTTCACGGAGAACGATGATGGCCTGTTTCGTAAGAAGTGGGTTCTGAGCTGGAGCGAATTCAGGCGAAGGTGCGTTCTCGATATATGGCTGTTGTGCGGCAAAGAGACCCGGGGTAGTCTCTGTACCGTAGAACGTGTCTGAGGCGTTGCGGAAGAATTGTAGGACGTAAGAGAAACAATCTGGGTCGAACTAAGGGAGACAACGTTAGCGATCGTGAGTGACGAAGTGCGGCATCAGACATGACAAGACTTGCAGGTTATGCGAATAACACGTACATCTACACCATAGAGCTCTTCCTCTTCCGAGTTCTCTCCACCATCGGAGAGGGCGATACTTTGACGGCTGAGAACAAGGCCGTTGGGGAACAGACATAGGAGGACGGATTCTGGGAGGTTCATGATGGTTTCGCGGTCAACTGAGAAGCGTTTGCCGCGAAGATCGAGAGACAGTCTTGTGAGGAGAGGGGGTTGCAAAGCAGCTTGCGTCGGGACCTGCTGGACCTGCGTTATTGGGGAGGAGGACATTGTAGCTGCCATGGCTGACGACGACGGCGACAACCAGCACAGGCGTCTGGGGTTATGTGTTGAAACAGCGCGGGCACAATAGGATAACAGAAAGATTATCTAATTCGGGCCTGTTAACCGCCTTCCGGGTTGACGGAGTCGGCAGAACCGAGCAACGAATGGTGTTCCGTTAAATTACTGGATTTATCGAGCAACAGGGCCATGAGGCGGCCTGAAGGATCAAATGGGGCAAACGGAGAATTCTTGTTTGTGGGTTCTCCTGAACGGATGATGAGTGATCTCGGTGCGCGAACCCTGCAGCCTCTCACTCGTTTTACTTTTTAAGCAAGAGAACCATCCGACCTCCGTTTCGAATCTCCGACAATTACTATCCTCTGTTTATCCTTCACCACCTCTTCCCAGCTCCTTCCATGCGCGCCCTCCGCCCGCCAATACCCTAATAAACCTCCCTCCTCCATCTATTCCAGCATTTTCTCGATTTAGGCCTATTTCATTTGTCTTCTCTCGACCTCTCCTAGCCTCTCCCCCCTCTCGTCCACATACCCAATTTATCGTCTATTTCTCTGAGGATTTCTGCGTGTCATGACTGCACCTCCTCCGCCCCCCGGAATCTTCAGGCCCTCCGGCCCACATCACTCTATAGCGACCCTCGTTCTCATCGAGAACTCGGAGGAGATGTACCCGCGCTGGAACGATCTTCGAGATCAATATCTTCCTACTCTACTGGGAACCATGAGAATGATAAACCCCGTCGTCCCAGTGCGTCCCTCAATACTTCCTCGAGTGCCCCGGCTGACAAAACCTACAGATTCAAGTGTTATGGCTGACGAGCTGTCCCGCACCTACTTCCGGCGAAATGTCCTCCACACCTCAGAACAGCTCGAGGCAGTTCAATCAGCTTCCGGAGCTGCGCTTCAACCCGCAGCCGAACAACCGCATATCGCTGGGAACACTGCATCGTGGCATTGACGCAAGTCCATTCATCGCCTTTTCATTTTCTTCTAACCTACTGCTCGGTCTGACCACGTTCCCGATAGCTCCTCGCATCGACCTATCAAAAGGTTCCTACCACTCGTCATCTGTTCGTTGTCGCAGCCTCGAGCCCTTCAGATGATGTAGATAGCCCCTCACCCATTTCGGGCACTTCGGAGGCCCGTTCCGCATGGAAGTTCCTTGCGGAGAAATTGCATCGAGTACTTCTCCCCATTCATTACACCTTATTTTTTCTGATTTTGTTTTCGCAAAAAAGGAAGACATTCACCTGCACATGATCCTCAACCCCAAGAGCGACACAACTGTGTTCGCTGACTTATTCTACGAAACCGTAAGCATTGGTCCTGTCACGGTATCTGATTTTGATCCGATTCGTATTCCCCATTTAGTTGCGTCTGCAAGAGCGCCAGGAATCGTCTGTATGGTTCAAGGTCGATCATCAAAAATATTTCTTTTACCTTTCGAGGGATACTGAAGATGATGGTGCGCGCTTCCTTTTTCGTGGATATGAACGGATTCTCAAACGCTAGCTCGTTTCACAGGTGTGATTGGTGTACCTGGGCAGTCAATGGACCTAATCACGAGTCAAAACGTCCAGCCATGTGCAGCGAACCCTGATTACTACTCATCTGGGCCTCCCAGGATTCCTCTCCCACGAAACAATAGCTTCCCCCCAGCAGCACAACCCTCTCGTCATGCCGGCAGACCATACGGATCGCTTCGACCTGAACCTGAAGAAACAAAGCCGACTCTTGTGAAGCACCTGCAGAAGATCCACGGCCTTACGAAGAAACGCACCTACGGACTCCAGCCAACTCGCCAACCTTTCGTTCGCGACGAAAGTCCAGAAAATCCTTATTCGAAGAACCCTAACCCTAACGGCGATGCCCCAAACTCTTCCCCGACATACACCTCCCCACCACGCCCCCTGATGCAATCTCGCCGCAGCAGTGGCGTAACGAAAAGAAAGAACTCGGATGTGCAGCGACGAGCCAAGCAGTCTCCACCGCTTTTCACCACGACTGTTCGTGATCCTCGGGTGTCGTCTCCCGACTCCGACTCTTCCACTTCCTCGCCGACGTCTGTATCACCGCTAAGCGCTATCGTGCCTGTCATCGCGGTCCCCATGCACGTCGATTACCATTCGTCTATGGCGGGTTTAGGCCTCAAGGGAGGTGTGGACCAACTTCAGGCATTGCCGGCTTCTTCAGGAGACATGACCCCTGAGGTCGTCTATCCGTCTGCTCCCCTTACGGACACCGTCACTCCGATATGGCACGATGAAAAGCCTTCACCGACCTCACTCGGGATGAACGCTATGGATGTCGGCATGCCTCCAGACCCCGTGGTTCTCGGGCATATCAGCCATAACAGAAACTACAACGAAAATATGACGAGCGCGCCGAACCATATCAACGATGATGCGCAACGGCACCCAAGACAGGCTGCCATGGTGTCGTCTCAAAACTCTCCTGACGAAGTCCCTCTACCGCCGCCGGACTTCCCGCCTCCTAATCGGCCCCCGTATCCGGCGACCGCGTATCCATCTACGAGAGATTCGTTCAGTCGTCCCCAACTGCAACTTGCTCCGAACCTTCTCGTTGCCCCCCCTCCCCCGCAGGTCCAGACCTCACCCATGTCCTTGCGTCCCAACCCGCACACGCAGACCCTTGATGACGGCGACAAACCCTTCATCTTCTATCCCGAATACGAGCAAACGATGTCGGCCGGCGAATTCCACAGTTCGCCTGCAGTAGACTATCAGGCAACGCAACCATACCCACCTCCGCCTCAACCTCCCCCGTCTCATGATAGCTATTCCGCCTCTTGGCCTGCACCGCAGTCCACAGACTACTCCCACATGCTGAACCCCGCGGTCTCGCCTGGCATGCTAAGAAGTATTCCGCTCTCGCATCCCCCGGCGCAGGTCTATGGATACCAATACGGTGTCGGCGGGCCTTCCGCAGCATATATGAATTTCGGGCCTATGCAGCAGCCAGCGGTGCAGACCTGGACAGGTTATTCATAGTGGTAGGCCCGCAACGGTTGCACGTTTCCCTTCTTCTCTTCGTTATCAGTTCGCGCTATCGTGCTCTGACAGTTTGCTTCTCCCTGGTATTTTTTCTTTGCATAAATGCTAACGTGATCTGTCTTCCCGTCGACGTCATGTACTCACAACTGCTAGACTCTTTTCTCGTTGTCATTTTATGTATTCCGATACTCATGTCTGACTTCACGTCTCGCATGCTTAGCGCCCGCGGCGTGAGCACTCACGCCTATTCTTGTTCTGTAGCAAGCATTCATGGACCCCTGTTAGTTCTTTATCTGTGTATGCTAGGTGCTTTTTGGGTTCCTTCTTGGTGTCTTCGCTGTACGGTACGCCTACGTTTGGTTTTGGGACTTTGTAGGCTACTGTATATCCCCAATGTCACATTTGTCGTTTGCTGACGTCGTTGACGGTTCCTTCTCGTCTCTCGTTTAAGAGGTTCGCTTCAGCAGTCTCATCGGTTCCGTGGCCCTCGGGCATGTATTCATACTATCTTTAGTTCTGTCAGTGGAACGAGTTCGACAATGCCATGTACCTAGCATCCGCTAAGTTCGTCTCTTCGCATGATAAGGACACGTTCTCACGAAATACCATAGATCGTAGTACGACATATCTAAGACTTCTAATGAGACAGCGAACACTGACTACAGCCCTACAAAGCACTTATGCAGACCAATTACTCAAACAGTAGATGATGCCCTCATAGACGATTGCAACTTCACTGTCCCTTCATGATAGACTCGATGCGAGCTGTCTGAATCCGCGATCGTAGGTCGAGTAAGACCGGATACCCGAAGATGGTGATCGCCGTAATATATGATATCTAAAAACAACGTCACCTTTAGCGAGGATAATCACGTGTATTTGTGGACGAACCGCAGTTGAGAACGGCATCTGGTGTTTCTTCGCCAGCAGGGTTGCGTAAAGCCCTTCTCCGGCGTGTACCACGCCGAGGAATACCCAGATGAAGGCCATGGTTGTCTGCCCACCAACCAGCGAATTTAAAAATTGTCCGACAGCCCACACCGGTGATGGATCGTTGACTGGAGCATAGGTGGTATACACTAGAAAACTGATAAGGGAGAACGTTTGAAACGTTCTGAGAGGGAGGCGGAACGATGTGATCGGAGGTGCTTTCGCCTGAAAGACAGGTGAAGAAATAAACTAGTGCCAGCGACGAAGATGCCTACGGTTCCTAGCGCCTCATCTGCATCCGCCTTCATACTGAGAAGACGAGGTTTGACTTCCTCGTAGCCTGCAAGCGGGGGATCGAATAGCACATGAACGGATTGTCTAGAAGAATTCGTTTTCGTCTGATATGAAAGCTTCATGCCCTGTAGGATACGATACAAGTGAGCAAATTCAGAAAAAAGACATAGTCACACACAAACCTGTGAGTCTATAGACTCCATCTTCGCGCTAGTTATATGCTCTCGGATTTGGCCATAGTGTTTCGCGTACGAGACGAGTGTGTCTGGGTGGCTAGACATATACATGCACAGGAAGCCAGATTTGTCTGCGACAGGGTCGGTCATGGTTGTGCAGGAATACTAGACTACGCGTTTGTTGGATGAAGAGGCGACAAGAGCGAGGGAACCCAACACGCAAGCTCCTCTGAAGTATCTCAGGCGTACCCAGGAACGCGGAACGCGGGCATTATTGAGACATCACGTGTTTTACCCCACTCCGAGTCAGAAGCCTTCGAATTGGACACACCACCCCATTCGCCGGTTTTCTCGACTACAACATTTAGGAACAGTAGATACAGGGTCTCCTGGCTAAGGCAGGTGTTGTTCGTTGTTCGTTGACATGCGATAAAATGCGAATGTCATTGGAGGCTCTGGCCATGTGCTGACTCAACGTTGTTTGGCAACAGCTTCTGATCCAAACAACCTCCTAGATTTTTCCGAATTTGGCTAGGAATAGCAAAGGCTGGTATCTGGCGCATCGATGCTCCAGCTCACGCGAAGCACCTACAAGCGCAGCCTACAGTCTGGCAGAGTACGAACGTACGCTGTCAAGGCACACACAGGTCGTTATGATGGTATGTCTTCTCTTTGACTTGCTACTTAGTGATGAGGCGACTCTCCTTTTTGGGTGACTGATCATAAAGCAGCGGAGTCTGATGTCCTCGAGAGACATTTAATGCTCAACTAAGAAGCGAACGCTATTACTTCTCGAGACCTGAACCTGTTTATCTCCGTCTCGTGCTTTTCTCGGAAGGGGTGTGCACAGTGCCACGTTCACACAATCATTCTCACTGGTCTAAGTCCTAGCGGACAGAGGGCTGGAGGTGATTTCACCGGATGCAGCGTGGAACACTAGTTGCTGCAGCACGGCACCTGAGTTGTCGTGGAAATTATAGCAGCGGGCATCACAACTGCATCGAGCCACGCACATGCGGGCTTGATGTTCTATTGTCTAATGTCACCGCTCCACGATACCCTATTACGGATGCATCTCTAAAGGGTGCAATTCTCCGCTCTTGTCTGGCGCTAGATGTGACGAGGCCTCTTACGTCTTGGAGTCTGGCACCTCATCTCGGAATTCCCCTCGGAAGATTCCCATAGCCCCTTTCCCCCGCTGTTGTCTGATACACTGGTTGTTCTTGTTTATGCTCTCTTTGCCATGCCATCCATGTGTAACCCTTCCGGAAGCATTGTTTGGTGCTGATTTCCTCATCAAGTACGAGCATTCGACTTTCCGTCTCCTTTTTTCCTTTTTTCCGACCGTCCCTCCACCTCAACAAATTGCTCACCATGTCGTTTCTGTAGTCTGTGTCATTGGCGGTGGTCATGCAGGCTGTGAAGCTGCTGCAGGCTCAGCACGCACAGGTGCACGGACCCTCTTGCTCACTCAGCGGTTGGACACGATAGGTGAATTGTCCTGTAATCCCTCCATTGGCGGTGTCGGCAAAGGGACCCTCGTCAGAGAAATCGATGCGCTTGATGGCGTTATGGGCAGGGTAGCGGGTAATTGACATACTGTCTATCCGATTGATCCAGGGCTAATGCATCTCGTTCTGGGTTCTAGACAAGGCTGGGACACAGTTCCATATATTGAATCGATCAAAGGGCGCTGCCGTGTGGGTATGTTGTCGTTGTGGCCTTCTCCCGCTTGATCAGCTATCTGACTGACGTGTCCTCCACTGCACAGGGCCCACGAGCTCAGATTGACCGCACACTCTATAAACGGCACATGCAACACACGCTATCCACTTACCCGAACCTCGACATACGTTCCGGAAGCGTTTTCGATCTTGTCTTTGATAACAGCCGTTACAATGGCGAATCGGGCTCAAATCAGGAGACATGGGGCACGGTCATTGGCGTTCGTCTAGGTAATTTCCCTTTCAAGGTAAATATTCGTGTTCTTCTACTTAAAATTGCCAGCAGACTCAGGCGAGGTTATCGACTGCTCCCGCGTCATCCTCTGCACGGGCACCTTCCTCTCTGGAGAGATTCACATCGGTATCTTCCAATCACCTTCCTTTGCTCAACCTGGCCAAATTTAGTGATCCTTTTCCCGAATGCATAGGGATGAAACGCTTCCCCGCTGGGCGTATGAACGAACAACCTACGCATGGCCTGTCTGCTTCCCTCAATGCGGCCGGATTCCAGCTCGGGCGTCTCCAGACTGGTACCCCGGCACGACTTGATGGCAGAACGATCAATTACGATGGCATGGAGCGACAGGATGGAGATCGAGAGCCTCATCCATTCAGCTTCATCAATCGAACCGTCGACAACAAGGTAAACTGAATG
The DNA here is from genome assembly GCA_002994785.1 of Heterobasidion parviporum. Lineage (NCBI taxonomy): Eukaryota > Fungi > Basidiomycota > Agaricomycetes > Russulales > Bondarzewiaceae > Heterobasidion > Heterobasidion parviporum. The sequence goes on along the minus strand of PDUQ01000032.1, from coordinate 274,848 downwards.
AGGAAATTATTTCTCTTATAAGTGACGATGCCTAATAGGATAACCAAGTGGCATGTTTCAAAACCTTCACCACGCCGGCCACGCACAAACTCATCCGGGACAGCATGCATGGTAGCGTTCACATTCAGGAGACCAAGAAGGGTTAGTAGCCTTCACCTGACACGCTTTCATGGAACTCAATCACACTCTGTTCTTAGGCCCAAGATACTGCCCTTCCCTTGAGGCAAAGGTCACCCGATTCGCACAGAAGGATAATCACACGATTTGGCTCGAGCCTGAAGGATATGACTCTGGTACGTTAGCGCCAGCATGGATTATATATTACGAACGTTAAGTATCGTTACAGACCTTGTTTATCCCAACGGCATTTCAAACAGTATGTCCGAGGAGCTGCAAGAGCCTATGTTGCGCACAATACCGGGACTAGAGAATGTCAAGATGGTGAAGCCCGCTTATGGCGTTGAGTATGACTTTGTAGACCCAAGAGAGTTAACTGGTGCGATATCAGCTATGTTTCGGTTATGCCAAATTGGTCCTCATTGTCTTCGCTACAACCAGCTACTCTTGAGACAAAACGGATCAGGGTAAGCCGAACTCTGGGGCCTCTTCTATGTTCCATCTAATTGTTCCACAGGGTCTTTACCTCGCCGGTCAAATCAACGGCACCACAGGGTACGAAGAAGCAGCAGCTCAGGGAGCTATAGCGGGCATAAACGCTGGATTGGAGGCGCAGCAACGTCCCCCCCTGATTGTCACCCGTGCCGATGGATATGTAGGCGTGATGATTGATGATCTGATTACACGGGGTGCGGAAGAACCCTGTGAGTTTGTCTTGCTCCCGGAACTGTCCCGAAATTTGCTGAACATGCCGTAGACCGCATGTTTACTTCGCGATCTGAATACCGTATGACGCTACGAAGCGACAACGCAGACGCGCGCCTAACTGAGAAAGGTATGATGTTCCGCCATGCGACTATCTCGCTGCTCATCTGTCATTCCGTGCACAGGCAGGGTAGCTGGTGTGGTGTCAGATGAGCGATGGGCGATCTTCAATAGAACACGGGACGAGATGGGGCGAATCATGCAGCTCATGAAAGGGCTCGTCTTGAGCCCCCAAGGGTGGCAGAAACATGGATTCGACGTGCGTCGAGACGGGGTCATGCGAAGGTACATTGCTTGACGCGCGCTTGCTCAATTAACCGTTTTCGTTGCTAAAATGATTTGCGGCCATACAGCGCTTTCGACATGCTTCGGTACCCCCAGCTGCGAACATCTTCCTTTTTCAAAACCATTCCGGAACTCGCATCCGTGGACCCATACATTCTCTCTCGTATAGATATCGATGGTAGCTCTCAACGGATCATCTCATATCATTCATTATTCATCTGATTTTCATAGGTCGCTACTCCTCACACCTTCGGCGGCAAGAAGCGGATCTACGCGCATTTATGGAGGACGAAAGCCTTGAAATACAACATGGAATCGACTACTCCGAAGTTGTTGGCTTGAGCTCCGAAGAGAAGGAGCGGCTGGCCCGTGTTAGACCCCGAAGCCTTGTACGTCACAAGTTTTGGAAGATGAACTTTCATGCTGACTATTGGCTGCCGACTCGTTCTGGATATTCTATGTGCTCAAGGGGGCTGTCAAGCGAATGGAGGGTATGACGCCCAAGGGCATCATTGCTCTGCTCAGGCATGCTAAGCGTACCTTCGGAAGGACGCACGCGGTGCTCCAGCCTGCCGTACTTTAGCTGTAGCGGGAAGTACACTTCGTTCATGAAGAACATCCGGGAGTTTCCCATCCCGTACATTACATGAGGATCACTTCTTCACACTTGCTCGTATCTCACGGCTGTCGTGAGTCTGCGGCTGGGTATGGACATCCCATAAAATCAAGCAGAAAGTGGTATCGAAACGACGCCAATTTCCCGGAGCATCACAGAACCACTACATATAATCCTCAAGCGCTTGGTACCAGACTAAATCCGCAACGGACAACATCCCTCCTATCATGAGTCATAAGGCACTTCACGCAGATTCCGAAACATCTGCCTCAGAAGAAGTCCTGCGATTGAACGGTGAACGACGGGAGTACAAGAGGTCTTGAGATATGCAACGTAGGCTCGTACGCGGTGATATTTTGAGCCAGAAGGGTCGAGGAAGGAGCCGTACTCACTATGACAACTTCATGGCTAGACATTGCGTATGCCTCGACCATCGAACATTGAACTTAAATTTTGAAGGAGCCGGTAGCGTGAGAGGGCTCTCGCGTCTGCTCTTTTATTAGAGCTGGCTCGTCATCCTGATGTCCGACGCTTCTACTGATCTCGTATTAGGTTGCTGCGTGCGCGACAAGCATGGTGAATCAGTGGTGTTTACTCCACCATCGAAATTCATCGGAGGATGGGACACACGATGAACACTGTCGATGTGAGGTTTCACGCACCTATCAGGGAAGTATGATGCTGAAACAATACTTTTGGTAGCTGTATATCCAAGCATGGCAGCCCCTACCAAGTCTGAGCACCAATTCATAGTTGAACTCACAGAAATCCATCCAGGTTGGTCCGAGCGATCCGGCCTCAATCCGGGGGGACACCAGATTATAGGGAAAGCCGCACAAAAGCTTATTGAAAGACTTGAATTGTGCCCGAGGCGCATTGACCTTGTCTCATGAGTGGCAGAAGAGTCGGATCAGGAGGACGTCCACAACGAATTTTGGAGGCAGGAGGAGTGTTATCAACTCGCGCTGGACTTTGTCGAGATGAGGTCCTGTCCATTTGAATTTCAAATTGAAGAGCCCGCCGAGTTCTTGGCTCAATATTACGTGATAATTGCCAAATGTCGCCAGCGCCTTCACGTCTTCATCAGAGACTCTGACATGGACAGACACAGACAGCCCGACCTGAATGTGATGCGGGCTATCAGCTAAGCCCCTGCTACTTTTTCATTTGTCGTCGCCATCTGAGACCAGGTGCTCTAGAGGACTACAGCTGCTTTCTGAGAACCTCTTGGTGTGTCTCTGGAGTCTGGTCTCATTCGCATATCTCTGCGTGCGTGTCATCGCAATCTTCAATCTCATCGCATGTAGATGGCACTAATTAGTTGAGCGACTAACGATTGTCATTCATTTGTTCCTGATCGTTCAGTCTCGTGCCCCACAGGTTTTGGTGCTGCAGTGCAATTTGCTGCTTCTTCTGATCCCGAAAGCTACACACTGGCGTTCGTGAAGGAGCGCCAGTTATGCCGTGTTACGTCTGTAATGTCGAGGTGTGTTCCTTCCGGCGTTTTCTGTCTCAATGTCCTCATCCATGTACCCGTTGCGAAATTTCGATAGACAGCAGAATACACCGAGATGCACTGCCATCGTTCCTTGAGCCAGGTTATGTTGCGATGGTACATGAGCGACGAAAGCAAATAAACACAGCCGCAAATTCTGCCCGTCACCCTTGATTTAACGATGAAGTCTTGACAGTGATCTTCTTGGCATCTCTGCACGCGTGTGACTCGTGGATTCCGTCGATCGCTCGTCGAACCGCTGGTATAAAATGGGGAGGGGAGATTGTGCGGTGACACCGACGGTGTTCCCGCTCGTGCAGATACCCCAAATACCCCTTCCCGGCTTCTGCTGCCATTTGGATCACTCGTTCTCCGAGATGCATTCGATTGTACTTGCCACGCTCGCCCTTTCTGTCGTATCAGGTGAGTCAGAGTTGATACTTGATTCCCACATTGTCATTGAGCAGCATTTTCTCTTTGCGTGTTCAGCCTCGGCTGCCGCGGCCGGCTCATTCGCTGCTTCGACCATCAACGGCCTCCTGGCCCTTGCCCATGAGCCCCAATCCATTTACGCGCGACAGTCACTCGATCCCAGTACTCTTCCTGCTGCGGTCAGATTTCAGATTTCATTGGCACATTATCTTATAGTCGTTCACCTTCAATTCTGTTATATAGTGCAAATCAGCTTGCACTTCGATTTATACCACCTTGAATGTACGTCTTGAGCCAGCTCGCTCCAAATTGACGTGCGATATTTACGTTCTGAATGTCATATTCCACAGGATTGCACGACGGCTGCATGTACCTGCACCACCACGAATGGCAATGAACTCGAGGGCTGTGTCAACTGCCTGGTCTCTCTTTCGCCTACAACGTCTCAGATTCAGCTGGGGCAGGAAATTCTCGGCAGTATGTGCACGTTTGTCGTTATCGTCTCACGAGTTCAACTCATTTTGTTAAAATTAGACTACGATGATTTGTGTTCTGGAAGCGGGATCGCCGTCCCTTCGCTCTCTGTACGTAGCCATATCATAATGCATCTTTTTTCCCATCCGTTGATGTTCCTTTTTCGGCACACGGCGTAGCTTTCGTACAGCGCCAGCCCGTCCGCTTCGGTTGTTACCGCCACCAATACTCGTTCGATCATAACCGCCACAGAGGTCGGCTTAAGCACTGTCGCATCTTCCTCAAGAACAATCACGGCGGCTGCAACTACGAGCTCCATCGCTGATTCTTCTAATACCAATGACGCGTCTTTGGGTCCACAAGGTGTAAGCAGCAGCAGTGTTCCCAGTGGGATTTTTGGCAACGGCGCAATGTCTATCGAAGTCTCCAGAGCGGGTGTTGTGTGTACTGGTCTGTTTGCTGGTGTGGCTGTTTTCTTCGGTGCTTTGTGAAGCATATAGCGCACAAATTTTGTTCCTGTCTAACATACTACTTTACGAAATCCATCACGTTTTCGAGTCTGCAAACCGCCATGCTGGAGCAAAGAAGAACAGGAACCTACAGGGACTGATTTGGAGGAGACGTGGGGAAATGATCGAGGCCGCAACGGGGAAGTGCCGGATTCGATGCGGAGCGCTAGTGCCGATCTCCGCAAAGACTCAACCAGGCTTATGTACTTCTGTTTGAGATCCAGGTGGAGCGCACGGCGCACACAGCCTCTTCAACTTCGTCTTCACCGACGACGACGACGACGACGACGACGCCGACGGGGCGTGCGATGGTCCACCGACCGACCGACTCTCGCTTGCTGTCCAACCTACTCACACACGAACGAGACTACACGAAACAGCTCCTCTCCTTACTCGACTCGGCTTCTCACGCATCCCTATCCTCCTTTGCCGCGTATGCCTCGGCATCGCCTCCCACTGTCTCGCGCGCTGTAGTGGCCGTCGCGGGGTCGCTAGCGGGCGCGGACGACGCGTTGAGGAGGTACGCCAAGTCTGTGGACGCATGGCGCGAACACCTCACGAGGCTGAAAGACCTCGAGGACGACGTCGGAAACATCATGCGCGACCGCGAAATCTTGTGCGTTGCAACGCGTCCTGGACCCTTCTTGAATACTGATAGCCATGTCACCAGAGTCACACGTCTCATCAAGGCCTCGAAACACCAGAAACCGACCCGCGACTCCTTCATAGCCAACATCGGCCCCTCCCCCTCTTCCATGTCCCAGTCATCTCTCAGCTCATCTAACTCGACCTCTCCCGCTTCATCCAAACTATCTGCCGCACAAGCCGAACTACAAGCATGCGAAACACACCTTGCTACTAAAGAGCGCGAGCTCGATGCCATGCGCGTCAGCGCAGTCAGACAGGGTCTCTACGTGCGATGCACGGCCATGGTGGAGTGCGGCTGGACATGGGGAGAGATGGGAAAGGAAGGCCTGCGCGCGCTGGAAGGCATGGACGTGCCCAATAGCCATGGTGAGCTCTCATCAGCCCTATGTATATATGTATTTGCCTTGCCCGAATCTGGCCTGCTGTCTCTCGCTGCTCCGGAAATAGCCCAGATGAGCGGGCTTGTGGACGGTGACATCTGATGTTCGTACCACAATAAACCTGCTCTGTGCTGGCCATCACTTGCTAGCTGCACTGATCGACGTCTTGCTGATAACTTTAGTTTTTACTGACTTGTTCCGTTTCTGTTCAGCGAACGACATACACAAACCATTACCAGACCCAATGCACCATCCACTAGGCTCGGACATGTCCTCACTAGGACCTTCACAGTCCGCGTCTCAGATTGCCCTCCCTCTCGAGAACGGATTTGCAGAGCATGGGCGAGTTCATCATCATCATCATCCTTCCTCTCCTTCGTCTGACTCCTCGTCGATGTATAGATCCATGCGCGCAGCAAGCCCGACCTCGCACCGAGCCTCAGAGGAAAACGAGAGATACATGCTCCACATCGAGCCCGCGCACTCGATCTCAGAATTCGTGCTCCCGCAACGCATCGGGATGGAGCGCCGCATTACCGAGGAGGACGAGCCCCCGGACGGCAGTAGCTCCTCGGAGGACGGAGAAGCGGGCCCACTTCAGGTCGTCGAGAACACCCGATTTGCGCAAGCGACTCCCGAGGCCTCCGGCCGGACGGCGCTCCCCCGCCGGTTCGCATTACGCTCGCATCAGCGGCGGGAAAGCGGGAGTAGTGTCTCGGAACGCCCGCCGGTCCCGCAGAGGGGTGGTTCGAACGGAATGACGTCAAGCGTGTCTGAGCCTCAGGTCGCGATGCCGAGAGAACGGAAGACGAGCGGAATTTTTGGGAGCATCGCGGGGTTATTTAGGAGCGGACAGAAAGGAGATAACGGGCGGTGGAAGACGCGGACAGAGAAGAACCTGAAGCAGGCGCGCAAGGGAGAAAGCGATAGCGAGGACGAAGCGCCTCAGCGTAGAATGCCGTTCACACGGAGGGCGTCGGAAGATGAGACAGTTCGCCGCCGCCCGCAGGCGAACGGAAGTCCTGGTGGGCAGAGGCTGAGGAAACGGAGTTTACGACGAGCGCCTGATGCGGATACCAGCGCGGCGGAGAATGGATGGGCGAGCGAGGGTGGGTTAGCAATGGGTTCAAGGACTCGAAAAGGGAAGGGAAGGGCAGAGACCTTGCCAGCCCCGGAGGTGCCTGCTCTGCCGTCTCTGACGACGCACAAGACTAAGGTCGGTCGGACGCAGTCCATGTCCCAGGCGGGCCCATCGACGCTTTCGCGCAATAGTTCGTTGTCGAGGACAAGTGGCTTGAGCGCGAGCTCTGCACCTCCAATGGTTACAAACGTTTCTCGTAGAGTGTCTCCGGCGTCGGCGCCCCCAGTCGAACATCACCCAGGACGCGGCATCACAGCTTCACAATCCACGGGCGCGGTCAATCGCAGCGCGTCGACAGCACGCAAACGCGCCTCGGCGCCTCCGACGAGCAAGGCGGCGACCTGGACGGGCTCCCATCCCCATCCCCAATCAAGCGCGCACATCCATGCTCGCGCAGCATTGTCTAACGGCCAGCCAGGCCAGCCGTCATTGATGTCGATCGTGGAAGGCGTGACGCGAGCAAACAGAGACGGTTGGGCAGCACACACGCGGGAAGTGGACCTCAGTCCGGCAAGCAGTCCTGGTGCGAGCCCTGGGGGCGGCGGGCTGGTCGGCGTCAAGGCGCCGCCTCCGCTGAAAGACTACAATCTTCGAGGAGAAGGCGGGAAGGGTCTTGCGTTCGAGAGTGTCGTCGCGCCTCCACCTTTGACTGGCCCAGGCTCTGCAGGCGCGAACGCGAAGGTGGAAGTTCCAAAGTCGCTTGAATTGGCCAGGCCGACGCCGATCCCTGCGAAGATGCCATTGCGGAGCGCGCTGAAGACCCCGAGCCGGACGCCTTCACCGATGCGCGCGCCGCCCGTCCATAGGATACCTCAGCACTCATCGCCCCAACCACAACCCTCGTCGTCTAAGGCCATTGAGCAAGTTTCGCCAGAAAAAGAGGACGATGACACTTCTTCTATATCGTCATACGAGACGGGGCACGAAGTCTTCGACGATGAGCCAGAGCCAGAGGTTCCCCCTCCCCCACCAGAGAAGTCTGGCCCACGGTCAACAGGGTCAGACGTGTCTTCCTCAACACTCACCGCCTTTGGGAATGCCAATGGAACTGCCAATGGAGCTGCCGACGCGAACGAGGCGACCGCTCCGCCTGTCCGAAGAAAATCCGTGCGGATGTCTCTACAGCCTACTTTCTCTCCTACGCCACCAGCCGTGGAAGACGATGACGATGGACAGCTATGGAATGGCCCAAGAACCTCGAACGGAAAGGCGCATCCGGAGGTGGGCGACTTGTGGGTCGACTCGAGTGACGAGGATGAGGAGTACTCGAGAGCGAAGGCTGCGTTGCGGAAGGTGTCGAAGAAGAAGTGGTAAGCCCTGCACGCCGAATTCAGCGTCCCAGAGCCGCGCTTGGATCTCTTTCTCCGCTCGTTTGACAAGGACAAGGACATTCATCCGATCAGCCTTTGCACAGCCGATTCGGCGCCCATATATGTATTCATGTGTATTCTGATTTTGATTCATTTTTTATTCCTTCAATTCGTTCTCTGTGATTGGTTCGTGTCCTTCTACATTTCTCATGGCATTTTCCTCGCTCGACTGCGTCTTTTTACTCTTGTAGACCATACTCTACAGCACGATAGTCCTAGTCACGACATTACCATTATTTTGCGACCGGATCGCTCAAGCCCCTTCCCCGCTGTACACGACGACGCTCGTCCCGAGAATTAAATTATATAATCAAGTGACATCAAGCCAAACAAGCGCAAGCACGAATAATAAAGAAACTGGTGAAACGGCGAAGACAAACACATCTTCATCGTCGCGCCTCTTCGTGCTGAAGCCGCAGCATCTGTCTTATTTATCCCTACCGCCATAAGAACGCGCGATCTTGCCTCGCAGCATCCTATCCACGCTTCGCGACAGCACACACGAGTAAACGAGCATGTCCGAGGAAGAGCAGCACACGCAATCCGAAGTCACGCCAAAAGTCGAGGACGGCAACGCGCCGATCAACGTGAAGGTGCGCATATCATGCTCAGGCTGTCATGGCGGGCGCTGTGGGGCTGATTGTGCGAAAATGCTGGGATATCGACCCGCCGCAACGCTTATTGTGCGATGCGCGATCGTTGCGCTCGCGTGCGGCTCGGATGGCGGCTTCCTCTGGGCGATGTTGTTCGTGTAGGTCGTCACGTCCCAGGGGGAGGAAGTTTTCTTCAAGATCAAGCGCAACACGAAGCTGAGCAAGCTACAAGGCGCGTATGCGAACAAGGTGGGCAAGGACGTGGGCAGCATTCGGTGCGTTTGCGTGGTTATTTCATGTGGCGGGAGATTCGCTGAACTCTGCACCCTTGCTTCTTGTTTGAACACGAATCTGGCACCGGGCGTGCAGCTTTTTGTACGACGGGAACAGAATAAACGATGATGACACACCCGCATCGTTGGACATGGAGGACAACGGTATGTGGATCCTTTGCCGCCTTTGATCGGCCGTATCTGATCGTTGGTACCAGATACGATCGATGTGATGGTGGAGCGTGAGTTTTCGCATGATCAACGACTAACAGCGCTTGCTCACAACCATTATCTGATATCTCTAGAGGTCGGAGGTCAGGGGTTGATGTGATTTTTTTTTGCATTTATATCGCTTTCCGCCTAGGTTCTGTGTGTCTCTCTCCCGACTATTCGCTACCCTTTTTCCTTATTTCTCCTTAGCGCCTCTCTTTACGCTCCCGCCTGTCGTGTCATCGTCGTAATTCCATCGAATCAGCAATGTATCAACTCTTGTGGCATCCATTTGACACTAAGACGTTCCACTGGCTTCTACCAGTTGTCGCAAATCCAATGGAAGAGCCCAGGGTCTTCTTGCTCCCAAAGGGTTCGAGCTCGACCCTCTAAAAGCCACTAATCACTCTGCCTCGCGACTGTAATGCAAATTGCCGTGTACAATATATAGACCAAACGGGTATCGAGCGAAGGTACTATGACATACAGATGGCACGGATATATGTACTTCGATGGTATCAAAAATATGGCTTGAGTGAATAATAGTACGGTGTCAATGGCCCCCAGATACAATCATGTCAAGTATAGGGAAGGCGACACGATCAAAGAGGTCTGATTCGTCCCTCACCCCCGCGTCCAGAGAAACAGTACAACAAGGGACATCGACACATTTTCTTGATGTCGGCTTAGACGAAGAGCATTGCCGCAACGCCAGCGACACCTGCCATCGCAATCGCCGCCTTCGAGAACTCCATGTTGATGACGCCACCGTTTCTGGCGCTCGTTGCGGAGGTAGATGCAGCGGCCGGAGTCGAAGTAGCTTCTACTGTCGAAGACGTGGAAGAGGAGCTGGTCACCGGGCTAGTGATGGTGGCTGCGGTGCTACTGACGAGCGTGCTTGTCGGAATGGTAAGAGTCGGAGGAGACATCGTCGGAAGAGAAGTCGTCGGGGGAGCGATGGTGGCGGAATCAGTGGACTGGCTGGGCAAGTCGGAGCCTGTGCCAGTGATAGAGGACAGCACGGAGCTGGCGATCGTGCTCACGCTCAGAGGGAGGGAGGGACCAGAGATGCTCCCTGTGTCGGTCTCCGTGTGGGTTCCAGTGTGGGTTCCAGTGTGAGTTCCCGAGTGACTTCCGCTATCATTCCCCGTGTGAGTTTCAGTTTGAGTTGTGGTTGGACTTCCCGTGTGGGTTCCGGTGTGCGTTGTGACGGAGGCACCGGTGTGTGATAGAGTGGAGGGCGCGGTGGATGTCGTCCCGTCAGAGACGGAGGGGAAGGACTCGGTAGACGCGACTGACACAGTAGTGAGCGCGCTCGTGGCGATAGGTGGGGTCAGAAGGAGCTATGAGACAAGAGTCAAGGTCAGGTCTCGGGAGACGGGAGGTAGCATACCGAAGAGTGAACTTGTCGACGAGCAACCTCGGGAGCGGCTTCAGCTAGAACAATGGATCGTCAGTGAGAAGGCGCTGAATAGATAGAGGTTGTGTGCGTATGCATACCTCCCCTTGCAAGCACAGTCAGAAAGAGCGCGATGACAACGAAGCCTTGCATCATAGATTGTGGAGAAGCTGCAAACGCCTTTTTTGCCGGGTCTCAAGAGTGAATGAAGACGGAATGGGCTAGGAGATGCTGAGTTGGAGACGGGATATTTATATGGATGCGGTCAGTCAACCAAGAATGCTGAGGGCGGTGCTTAACTGGCGTTGATTGAGCCGTGCTGAGAGCGCATGTCACCCGGCAGGGTGCAAGAGGATGCTAATTGAGGACATCATCGTGCTCCCTGCATGTGCGCGCGCCTAGATCCAGCGAGATGCCATGCCCGTGAATGGACATGCAGAAACTCAACTGGATCAGCCGATGGACGCTGTCTATCTGCAACCTTCCCTGGCATGAGGATTCGCGTCATGAGGCCGCATTCGCGCATGATCAAAAAGGGATCATACAGCGTAGAAATTATGTACCTGTTCGAGATAATTTGCAAGGTGAAGCAGAGGGGTTATGAGCACAGGAAGAGCAAGGACAGAGGCGTGCGGGTGAAAGTTCAATCATCCAGTGCAGGTGGTATAGGCGACAGATCGTGTTATCACCGCAGCACATTTTGGTAGTCATAGAGGTGTACATCGAGGTGTCCGGACGTTCCAATCACTATTATTGAAGAATCAAGATGTTCCACGCCGGGACGCGCCGTCAGAGGCACTGTGGTTTGAGTCTGAGCGTCGAACGAGCACTCAAGCAAGTCACTTGACTATTACGCATCGCTGACAAACAAAACTTTGCATCTTTTCCAGACAACGTCGTCAATGGCCAGGCCAGCAAATTTTAGTAGTCGCTTCACAGGGCGTGGATGATCGGATTACTACTGGTATGAATAAAATAGACGTGTTATATTGAGGGAGCAAGAAGGGACACTTCATTGATTGTAATAAATGGTCAGGTAGCTCAAACGGTCTTTGGTCGACAGCACATCGGATCGATTCTTCAATTGACATTCAATTTTGCCCGTCGCAGTCTACCGCCCAAATTATATTGATGATTTTGACGATCATTTCAGCTCTGGTGCTCAGGACGTCCCGGCTCTTGTTCTTGATGACAAGGGCGTGAGGATCTTTCTCAGTTAAAGATGTCTCAAGTTCGTCTGTGCACTGGGTTCAAGTCTTGGTCCTTCAGCTAGCGAAGGTGAACGATATGAAAGCGATACTCAACCAGAGAAAGTGCTACCTGTGCAGACACATCTTGACTCCAAGAAAGTTTTTCGATGTTGGCCTGCCGCTTTGACTCCAGATCTCACTGTACCTGAATTTACGGAGCTGACTTCTGTCTGTACAATGTTTCTTACACTTTTTTCACTAGAAATAAGTTCAGGACATCAATAGAGGGCTGCGTTACAAGACACCCAATGAGAATGTTAAGCTGGCCACCACCCCTACCATGGATGCCCCGACCTGGCCAGCGCCACCCGTAAGTCCCGGAATGCTGTTCTTGCTCCCAGTAGTTGCAGCTGAGCCAGCCGCGGACGTCGTCGCAGTCGCATCTCCCCATGCGACGGCAGAGACAGCGGCAGACGTAGCGACAGCACCAGAAGAGACGGAGAGCTATCGACGTGTTGAATGTACAATCAGAGAGAACAGAGGGCAGATCGAGACGCACAGTAAGGTCCCCGACAGGAGCCCCACAGACGATGCAATAAGCCTCGTAATCTAGCAGTCGAAAATTGACGAGTCGTTCTTTGTAGAAACATAAACATTGTGAGCGCACTCGTGAGATAAGCCTGTCCTATATCTTGGTTCGTCTGCGTAGGATTGAGCGAGACGACACAGTCGACGCAGGCATCCAGTTCTCCAGCATTTGTGCTCGAGCAACATACGGATGCGGTCGTTGTAATGCAGAGCTGAACATTCGATCAGATACGCGCGGGAGACCGTGTCACAGACCTAGTCCTCACATTGAGCGTCTCAATGATTGACGTGCAGGAAGGTTGACACTGGATAGAATAAAGTGATCTATGTGAGTATGTCTGCGACGTAGATATTGTTGCGGACATACGGTAGTGGGGATGTCGCTAGGCGTGATTGATAGTGCTCGTAGAGTAGGTGCCCGATTCCAACGTGGACGCAAGAGTTCATGCAGGGCGAACGGGCTTCAAGCCCATGCTAACAGTAATAGATTAGATGGAAAAATGCCAATGGTGAAGCAAGAAGGCTGATAGCATACCTGCACTTGTGGACAGCGCGAGCGCGATGGGGACGAGGACGAACATAAAGGGATGGAGTCTACGTCAATGAGGATAGGTCAAGCTCGGAGACACATCGTTGGGGGTCATTGAGCCCCAAGCGGTAAACGTGGTGAAAATTCCGGTAGCTACATTGTATTTTGAGTTGCTGACCAGCCATCGGAGGCTGTCCAAGTCGTGGCTCAGGGATAATAAGGGTTTAATTCATCAGGCAAACTGATGCAAAATCCGTGAACTCATTTGAATACGTGCACAGGGGAAAAGTGAAGTTGCTTTCAAGTTGCGGCAATGGTCTATTTATGAATCAGTGGCAATTAGCGACAGGCGATAACATACTGTATCCAGGTCTGATTGGTTCTTTTAGAACCAATCAGACCTGGTACCTGAAACCTTCTCGAGAGATTGACAGTGCCAGCCGATCAAGAGATCTAGAAGTAATACAAGATAATCAGCATGAGATAGGCAACTAGAAGATCCAACTCATGCTCAGGACGCACAGAAGAACAGTCGGGTTTATTCTGACGAGACAAAACTAGCTCACTACTTGGTCGCTCGGGTGCTCAGTGAAATGGAGAACATCGAATCCTTGTCCATAATTGTCATCCCAGACAAACGTACTCTCGTGATTCTCTCTCCCGAATGCCGCAAGCAACTTCTCTGCCTCCTCACCGCCGTTCACAACGGGTCGCGCCTCGTGTTTTGTCTTGCTTTTGGCGCCTTGCCCCCAGATTTTCTTCTCACCCTTCGTCAAGAACGTCCCGATGTGGCGGAACGTCAGGCTGATCCTTTCTCCTCCCTGGAACTGCTCTGCCGGCGACTTTGTCTTCATAGGGCGCTTGTCCGTGTGAATGCTGTGCATCCACTTATTATTTGTGTCTAGGCCCATGATAAACATGGAGTTATGGGGCAGCGGGATGCGTTGGGTGATCCTCGGTGTGGCAGCTGCAGCATCTTTCTCTTTTTTCGTGCGCAAAAACATCATGCGCTGCGCACCGAGACTAACGTTCACGATGTTCGACCCACGGACGACGTCGACAGTCTTGTCGGAGTGCTCAGATATGTAGTCTGCGCCCGTACGGTAGTGCTGAATGAGGACGTGGTTCACGGGGTGATTGAGCGCCTTCTCGACGTGTTGTCGAATTAGCGAGACAATGGAGGAGAATGGCTGAAGCGGAGGGGTGAAATCAGCGGGATGGCGGTAGATTGGGAAGCTGGGCTTGATTTCAGAAGCATTGTCATGAAAAACAGAAGATGACGTACCTGCCATCAGTGTCTACTGCTCCTTCTACCGCGACGAGACGTGGTACCTCTCCACCTCCATTACCTGACCTCAACCTGTTGTTCTTGAATAAGAATGATATCACGTACCTCGGTGAAGCATGGTGTGCCATTGCACCTCTTTTCTCAGATTCTCGAAGGCTATAGCACACAAATCCCCGGGGAGAATGTCGAGCACCAGAGAAGTATCACCCTCTCCTATCTTATCGATGTCGCCACTTGAAGTTTGTTGGTCCTTGGGCATACGAGAAAGCTCGGTAACAGCAAAAGTGGTGACGGCAATAGGACATAGCGAGATGCTTAGATACACAAGCTGTGGGAATTGAAACGGCCTGATGACTCGGCGTGGCAACTGACTGTCAGCGAATGAGACTCCGCGTAAACAACCAGAACGTTCGAGCCCGTAGCCTCATACGTTGCATGCTCAGAACAACAGTAGATGTGATAAGCAAACAGAGGAAGGTAGGGAGTGTGAGGGATAGTGTGCTGGACTGTGAGGTACGAAGTGGTTTTACAGAGAACGAGAACCACAACAACATCACATCGCAACATCCGCCGACACCCACCCCTAAATTAATTGTTCAACACAGATTACAATGAACATCCACTGTCCATTAGATCTAGAAATCAACCTTCTGAAAGCCGCTTCCACACTTCCACAGGTCCTTCGTACACCTATCTATTCGACCACAGATCGGCCATAATTGAAGACCGCCGCTAGAAAGCCGGATTGTTATGGTATCGGGGCTAGTTAATTGTCGAGGTCAAGTACAACCTCCGTCTTCTGACACTGGAGAGCCGATCCGGCCGGCCGTTTGGCGGTCACATAGGGTTCGGGCCCGAAGAACCGGCTGTCGGGCAAGTCGCCCAACGAGGTGGGGTACAGGCGCTTCCTCAACCACACACGCTCCTCAGGCGTCGGGATGGTGTGGCGTGATGAACTGTTGACCCATTCTACCGGTATGAGCCCATCTTCTTGGGAGTCGAACTGCAGGACGTTCCGCCGCAGGTCAGTGCTCCAGTATGGTTCAACCTCAGAAAGGGTGATCCAGCCCATGTGCAGGAGGCGCCAGAGCCCCTGATGGGAGACTTTGAGTTTGTGCTGCTTGACATTCCGCAGGTGCCAATCGTGATCCACCAACGCACGGACGGGGTTGAAAGGCACAATCACCGCAGGATTGGGCTCCCACGCGAAATCGCGAATTTTGATTTTCTGCTCGATGAGTTCTCGGTGAATGGTTTCCGGGTCCTTCTTGGAGGGTTCCTCTTCGGAGGCCACTTCAGTCGGTGCAAGGGATGGCGACCGTACCTCCGCAGGTGATTTCAGATCTTGTTCCATGTCGATGTCATTATGGAGTGTCACGATAGATAGACTTCGTGTAAGAGGGCTCAGTGTCTGGACTTGTGGCACAGTTGCGGTAATACTGTGCTGATCAGAGACGAGGGATGGCGAGAGATGGGATACATTCAAGGAGGGAGGAGAGGATGGTGGCGTCGAGGCAGTGTCGGTGGATTCTGCGAACCGCCGCTTCTTAGGAGAGGGCGTTGAAGTAGGAAGAGGAGTTGAGCGCTTCCTCGGCGAGAGCGTCGAAGAATGGAGATGAGTTAGAGCTAAAGTCGCGGCCATGGGCGTGTGATCAAGAATGTCCGTTGGCATGGATGCTTTACTCTTCTGGTTGAGATGTGGACTGGTGCGGCCTTGAATGGAGTTGCGAGTGCGACGAGGAGACATGTTAAGACAGAAGTATAATTCGGGGAACAGAGATTGACGAAGTACAAGAGAGCGAGAAAACTGCCATGAAAGAGCACAACGCACGCTTATAAGCCACCGGACCTTCAATTATTGTTGGCTGAACCACGCACCTTCTACAAATGGAATGGTCAGAGCAACAATGCGGCGAAACCTTCCTTCACAGCGTAACAATTAAGTCAACAAATTCTAAAGCGTGTTCATCAGTATAACAATTGTCATGTATGGAGAATTGTTGTGGATTGGGACAGGGAGACAACAGAAGGGGAGTGGTCAATTGATGATGGTGGTTCAAGGAAGGCAAGCACAGGAGGTGACTGGGCCCGCTCGCCATGAGTGCCAGTCGATCGAACTCGGCCCAATAAGGAAATCCATCACAATTAGCCGCGTGTTTTGCGCTGTGCGCGTCTACTTTTTCTCATCAGGTGACTCAAATCCGTATCAGATGTTTCAACCTCCCGGTTGCCGGAGAAAACGCCTCGGCGAGCGCGCGAGGTGGGCTGTGTCTGCGAACCAACTTCCACATCGTGCTAGATTGCCATATCAGAGCTCGAACCCACATAGGCTGCGTCAGCGTAAACGTGGGTCCGTATAACGTACCTGCGTCCAATCTAGACTATAACGGCTACCACATTGGATGACAAGCCATCTACCCAAAAATCAGAAGAGGGTCGATGAGCAACCATCATTGGAAGAGAGGGTCATTATGAATGAGTCAAACACCGTACCTCAAACCCTCGGAACAGCGACCCATACAGGTGCGATCTCCACTGGAAGTCCAGCTTCCTTCCATGCCTTGTACCCTCCAACGACATCAGTAGCATTCAACAGCCCAAGATCCTGTAGAGCAGCAGCAGCGAGGGAGCTCGTGTAGCCCTCCTGGCATATAATTATGACTCGCAAATCGTATCGAGCTGCGATCTCCAGCCGTCCGTCTGTACACCGCGGGTCGAAGCGCCACTCCAACACATTCCGCTCAATGACAAGCGAGCCGCTGATGGCACCGTACTCTTCGCGCTGTGCCTGCGGACGGATGTCGACGAGAAGCACTGGCATGGGGATCGCCGCGTCGTGTAGCTCGTCAAACGCTTGCTGCGGCGACACCCGCTGAAGCCGCGTCCGCGCGCCTTCGAGGACCTGTGCAATCGAGCGGGAGCCCGGCGGCGGGAGTAATGGGTCAATGAGGCGCTGTGCGGACTTCTGCATTACATCCCAGAGCGCGGCCTCGTCATACGCGGTCCAGCCAATTTCATGCACGCGCGCGATCCACCGTGTGCCCTCGTCGTACAACGGCTGGATACGTCCGACAAACTTGGACGATGCGAGCAGTGCCGCGCGCTGCACGTGCACGGGCGCGGACCCGCAAATGAGAAGTGAAGTCGGGCCGGCGCCCGTCGTTGCGATCGCGAAGAGGTACTCCTTGAGTGCGAGGATGCGATGCAGGTGCTCTGCTACCTGACGCAGAAACTGTACATCGTCCTTCTTGGAGAAGGTGAGGACGACCGCAACTTTTACCTCGTCGACGAGCCTGACTTTGCGCAGCGCGCGCACGGCGATCTTCTCGGCGACTTGGTCGCGGACATCGTCAAGCGTGCGGAGGGGTGCAGCGTCGTCTTTAGTAGCAGAGGTGGTGGTGGTGGTGGTGGGGGAGAAAACAGGAGTCTCGACGCTCGAATTGCTGAGTTGTTCGCGGTGATAGACCCTGAAAGCATTATGGAAGGATAAGGGGCGATCTGTGGGAGGTGGGGGAAGACTCTTCGATGTGGGTGTTGGGGATTGTTGCTTGGGAGATGGACCCTTTGTTAGCGCGTCCGTGGCCATGGGAGGTGTTCCAAGTCTCAAGAAGGCGTTGTAACTGCTCAACTAGTTAGTGAGATTCCAATATCGACCAGCTGAATCAAGCTTTCTATTTTTCGGTTCATGACCACGTGGTTCTCTCTCTTCCGCTCTTTGTTGCTCAGGCTGGTTCGGTCACGGCTGCAATCTCTGCTTCCTGTCCCAAGGTAAGTCTGTTCCATAGTCTGTTCCATGTCTATGCAGGCTGCTCACGTTGTTCATGAATGCTTACTCCAATGCATTGACTTGACAAACACACATAGAAATTCAACATGTCGTTCATCACCGCCTTCTCAAAACCCTCTACGTCTGCCCTCACTCCCCTGCGCGCGCTGCAAACTCAGACACGCAGTGTTTCATCTTCTCCGTATGGCCGCACGCATGTCTGGAAGCGCCGTCCAAACAAGCTCCCTAACCCTGTCGTCCCACAATTTCCGCAACGCGTGATCCGTTCGGACGGTTCCACGTTCACGCACTGGACGACGTCCCCCCGCTCCGTGATACGCCTCACGCGCGACGTCACTAACAACCCTATGTGGAACGTTTCGTCGCTCACAAGCGAGGATGCCGAGGAGGAGAGCTCGACGACAGGCAGATTGGGACGTTTTAACCGCAGATTCGTCGAGGTTGGTGCTCGAGGCTCCGGTGGGCAGGAGGTCGATTGGATTGGTGAGGCAGAGGCCCAGGCGCCAGAAAGCTCAGCTGGAAAGGGGAAAAAGGCATGAAGCATACGGCGTATATGCTGAACGCGAAGAGGCTCGTGCGACTCTACCTGTTATTGTGAGTAAACTATGTGATACGATTGCTCGACAGCACGCCGCCAGCTTCGTTCGATACAGGAACTCCTCTCTTCGTTGTGTTTGCAGAACCTACATAGACGTGATTAATCGCACCCATTCCAGACACTCACACAGCACGCGACTTTCTCTCGGTGTGTCCTGTTAATCTCTACACCGGCTCAGCAACCAGTTACAGATATACGAGTCCACACCCCCTATGCCCTCCTCGCGAGAAAGGTGTGAGCTGCCATCGTTGCAGTGCTGCAGACTCCGATGCAACCCATGGTGGAGAGTAACATGACCTAGTCTCCTTTGACCACCGCCTTAAATGCAGTCCCTGAAAGTTGTTATTGCACAACCGATAATGGTTGTGGCCTCAGTGAACCTCAATCTCTATCAAAGGCTGCTTCCAAATCGGTCGAAACGATCGTTGCGCGTTGCGGCGTTCGACGGTCTTGAGCTTGAACAGATCGTTCGAATATATGCAAAAATAACACAAATCCATAAATATATATCAAAAGTCAAGAAATAAGCCTGTGTAATCAGGAAAAATGGTATTATCAAGCACTATCATCATAATATCTAGAGGCCTTGAGCTTGAATGAGCAATCTTATCTTATGAAAGCATAAAAAAGTGCTCACCAAGTCATATCTTCTCTAGCTTCCTGAGCCTTCCTCAACAATCTCTACATCAGGTGCAGTGTCATGCTCATGAACAGACTGTGAGGACTGTGAAACTTCTGTTTCTGGTAAGCTATGAGCACCCTCTAGCTCCCACTGAATGGAGGAATGAACTATTGGAGTTGAAATTCCAGACATTTCCTCAACTGTGTTGTTTAAGCTGACAACTATCATGATGATTGTTGGATATATTCCCTAAAATTAACCAGTTAGGAAAGTTACAATATTGGAAAGATAACCTACAATAATAAATATACCAATGCTTGTGAACATATCATATTCAATGCCACTCAAAGTTATAAATGGTGAAATAATAAGGAAAATCTATTGGAATGAGTTAGCCTAGTAAAAGAATATTTATAAGATTATTACCCATAGACCACAATATAAGATACTAGATTCCACAAGTAAAGCAAGAAGCTTTTCAACTTGAGTTTTTTTATTTTTTGTTAAATGAGCCTTGACAGATTGTCGATATTCCCTTTGAATAGAGCAAATTAGTTATTAGCTAGGCTTTTGCTTAGAGATAAAACACGGACCATGCTTTGTATGCTATCAAGATTGTAACCAGCAAGTTTGTTGTTAATTCTAGTCCATATTGTGCCATGTGGAAATATCCTCCATAAAGATATTCCCAGTTTGGTATTGTATTTCCGATAACATTGATCACACAATTTAAAATTGTGACAACTAAAAATGAATCAGTATTATAAATAGGCAGAAGAGTTAAATAAAAGTCACTTGTGGTTATTATAAATATACCTTTGAGAAAAACCATGATATAATGGTTTTCCCACAGTGTTTGAGCTCTCCATACTATCACAATGCTTCCTAATAATGCCTAAGATTTATTTTAGTTATCTTTGTAAAACAGAGTAGAAGTAACAACAAACAATAATTGTTTGCAAGATTATGTCTATAGTGTCAAAAATGACAATTTTTTGATCAGTCTTGGAAAACTTATTTTCTAATCCCTGATTATCTGTTAAAATAAGAATATCTTGGATACTTTGAATGGTTCCAATCACAAAATTCAACCATATGATTGCTGCTGCTACAAATATTAGCAAAGTGATAGCAAACATATATGTTTTGGCCCTGGATATAATTGTTCCTTGGCTATATGACTTCAAAATGTTTCAAAGTTATTGACAGATATTCAAAAACTCACTAAAAAAGGTGTATCAGACAAAGAACCAGAATAGAATAAATTCCTAAATGTTAAAATATTAAGATCAGTTATTTTTTAAGACTAAGACAATGATCACAAACCAAAGAAAAAAGAGGTGATGATTAGTTGAAAGACATTTCCTAGAGTGACATTCCCAATATGCTGAATGATTTCAGGGTTTTCAGATACATTCATGGTGTAGACCACTAGGGAGGGCAAATGCTGAGATTGTGGATGTGAATGAAGGGGTAAAGTAATCCGAGTCATGACAATTTATATATCACCAATGGACTGAACACAAAGATATTGATTGAAGAAAGATCTAGCATGAACCATAGATTCATCATATTGAGGCTTGATTGAATATTAAGGCTTGATTGATTGACCAGTTACACAGATACTAGAGATTGCACACACTCATGCATCGGAAGAATCATCCTGATCCACCTGCCCCATAACTGTTCCATCAATACTTAATTCTACACCAAAGGCGACAAGTTGATCCGAGACATCTTTGTCAGGCGCGAAGGAGGCGCAGAGTTAGCAACTGCATATAAGCATATATCACTCTCACAGCTCGGGAGTTGAGCAAAACAAGGCAATCCAATATCATGCAGCTGAAACATTTGGTATCACAGAGAGAAAGATGGCGCCCTTGTATGTCCAGGCTTTCGAAATCAGAACCCTGCGATCAACCTCAGGTGATTATTGTGCTGCATGCTCTGGATGTTCGCCTTCGAAATGCTGCATGATGCTGAGGCTCTACCTTTACACATCAATCCACACGCACAGACCTGAACGGACTGCGCCTGCCGTGAAAGGACGAGACAGATTGGTGACAACGCCTTGTAAGTAGATTTCGGGAGTCGAGACGCACCATCAACAAGCCGCACATGCTCTTACTTCTCACCTCGCTCCTATGCAGTGTTGCAAACTGAATGTACACCTCTGTCTGCGAAAATAGATATGCGATCATTGCACACCGGGTAACTCGTGTGCTTTACTTGTCCAGCTGATGAGAGGCGAAAGCTCATCTTCGCAGCCTCGTTTCTGCCCTAGAGAAGATCAATGCGTTTCCAGAAAATCTGCTAGTTCGCAGCAGCCATGACGACTGTGAGAATCGCGGAACACACCTTGGGAAAATAGACAGGACATGCTCGAAGGCTGTGTCTCTTGAGTACAGAGGCGCAAGCTCGGATGCTGTCCGATGTAATCATACGAGCATACAGATGCGCTGATAGGTGGTCGGAAGCGTGAATACAGGAAAGCAGGGCACTATGTCCGCAACGCTCGATGGGCAGCCTGATGGAGATAGAACACCGCAGGGAGTCTAATTCTTTGAACGGTATCTGTTTCAGTGATGCACCGGAACTCACAACCCAGAAAATGTCAGATCATCCGACTCTCATACAGATGCCATCCTACACAGCATGGGATGCGGAAGAGATGAACGACTCAGGAAGAACGATCAGGCCCGACGCGCTCGTCGCAGTGTGCATGCGCCTTGCCTGTGGAGAATCAAGATGCGTGCGTGCGAGAGGCTTGCAGGCTTGCGCTTATCGCACACGAAGGGCTGCGTTTATCGAAGGATATAATAAATGAGGATATAACGACACAAGAGAGTGGAAGCAGAGTCACGTACAATGTCAAGCAGAGTCACGTACAATGTCCAGCAGTGGACATTTCTCTCTCAAGATTTCTGAGATCCCCAGCTCGGAGTTTCTTCCTCCCTCGACTTTGTCTCCGTTCCGAAGCATCAGTGATACGCATTTACATGGGGCTCAAAGACGGTCGGGCGCGGTGGTCAAGGTGGGGACGGACCGAGGTGTCGATGGGATCGAATCGTTCCAATATCTTCGTTTCTCCGCTCGTGTCAGAGGGACGTATTATAGAGTCATCGCCTGCACGCTCCTGCGTGCGACGGGGTCTCTTGTTGGAGTTTGAGGTGATGTTCAGGCATTTTATCGCTAGCGACGGCGTTATTGTCAGATACGAATATCCGGAGACTACGTCAGAGGGTGAAGGAGGATAGCCAATGTTGCTGCATTTGGGACACTAGCCAGTGTCAGCGGTTGTCGCCGCAAAGTGCCGTTCTCTTCGTCTCTACACCAAACCATGTCCTCCGAGCACACTTTGCTCGCCCCTCTTCACGTAAAATACATCCAAAATCTAGGCAACGTGAGTATCTCCTCCAGCCCCAAATTCCACTGCGGCATGGTTCAGCAACTCATGACTGACGCGCCCCACGGCAGAGCAAAGATGACCTCGCCTACCACCTCACTGCGCACCTGCGCATGAACGCGGTCTACTGGGGCCTCACGGCGCTGTGCGTAATGGACCGCAAGGACGCGCTCGACCGTGACGAGATGGTCGAGTACGTGATGAGCTGCTGGGATGACGAGGCAGGTCTGTTCGGTCTGATCTCTCGGAGAACGTGAAGAGCTGATCAGGTTGGGCGGGGCACTCGGGGGTGTTGATGGGGTATTGGTTTTGGATGGCGCGAGCAGGCGCATTCGGCGCACACCCGGACCACGACGCGCATATCCTCTCGACGCTAAGCGCTATCCAGATCCTCGTCATGCACGACGCGCTTGATCGCCTGGACATCCCTCGCGTCGTCCGATGTACGCTCTGCTCCCTCCCTCTACCCTCAACAGCTCACACATCCATCGCCCCTCTTACTACGCCCCCTTCGCACTTGAAACCTTGCTAGTTATACTCTCCCTCCAGCACCCCTCTGGCGTGTTCGCAGGGGACACATTCGGCGAGCTCGACACGCGCTTCCTCTACTGCGCCGTCTCCGCGCTCTCCCTCCTCGGCGCGCTCGACCAGCTCGACCGCGACAAGACCGTCGCGTACCTCGTGCAGTGCCGGAACTTCGACGGCGGATTCGGGAGCGTCGCCGGCGCGGAGAGCCACGCCGCGCAAGGTGCGTCGCGGGGCCCGCGTCCCGTCTTTGCCCTCGTTTTGATCGTCTTTGCGTCTGGCACTGAACGGACGACCCGACTTGTCGCGCACAGTGTTCGTGTGCACAGCCGCGCTTGCGATCCTGGACAGCCTCGACGTCGTCGACGTGCCGACGCTGGGGTGGTGGCTCGCCGAGCGACAGATGCCGAGCGGCGGGCTCAACGGGCGCCCCGAGAAGCTCGAAGACGTGCGTGCTCCACTTCCCGCACGCTCGCTTCAGGATGCACTGACGTCCGCGCACGCTCTGCCAGGTATGCTACAGCTTCTGGGTGCTCTCCTCGATGTCGATCTTGGACAAGATGACCTGGATCGACACCGACAAACTCATCGCGTTCATCCTCTCCGCGCAGGTCCGTCGTCGTCCTTTCCTTTCCTTTCCTTTCCTTTCTCTCATCACCTCCGTCGATCCTGACGCCTCTCTTTGCTGGACACAGGATCCCGACGCAGGCGGCATCGCCGACAGACCGGGGAACGTCGCGGACGTGTTCCACACGCTGTTTGGGCTTGCGGGGCTCTCGCTGCTCGGTTTCCCGGGTCTGGTCGACATCGACCCCGTGTACTGCATGCCGGCGAGCGTCATTGAAGCCAGGGGGCTGCGCAAGGGCTGGAAGGCGCTTCCGAGGCGCGAGTCATGAATCTAAAAGACTGGGCGGTTTCGCGTGTAGTATATCGTGCACCGGGCTTGTATTTGGGTGCGGAGTCGTGCTTTTAAGGTGCGCATCTCTCCTGTGCGGATGCGTGGACCATAGTCCGGACTGACGATGTCGAATTTCCTTTCGCAGGAAGAGACGTGTACTCTAATGTACCAAGTATTTCTGTGGAATGCGAATGTTGCGTGTGTTCTTCCGTGGTCGTGTCCGCATTCTCGCTTGTACATTTTGTCTGTCGTGTTCGGCGCTCGATGGTCTCTAGGTTGTCCTCGATAGTGCGCGCGTTCGGTAGTTTGAATTAATTTTGACTGTTCGGCTGATGTGATCGGCCAAGATCGACCAGATCTAGTGATCGACGTTCATTCAACCAGCTGCATTAGGCATCTTTTCGTTGGTGCATTCACCAAGATTCCCCATGTCCAGCCATGTTTCTACTGTTGTCCACTGCAATTCTGCGTCGCTGGTGCGCGCACGCTTGATAGAAGGAGATTACACCTTTTGGGGTCGACCCGCCGAGCCCCGAGGGCGAAAGCAGCTCTAGCTCCCGCGCCCAATTCAGTTGTGTGTGTGACATATATGATTGTCTACGGACCGCATGGCAACCGCGAAGGCCTCAAACCCGTCCTTGTATATACACGCCGCGCCTTCATCTCTAACACTCACCATCTCTACTCGTCCTTCGTTTCGCGGCACGCACGTCGACCGTGCACTGACCGCAATTACCTACTTATCACATACCCACACTCGTTCCCCCTCGCTCGTTGACGTGCCCGTGAGTGCGGGCTTTTGTTCCGAGAATAGCGCAAATTATTCTTCCGCGCGTGCGTAGCCAGGGCGGAAGCATATTAGCGGGGGACTTACCGGAATAGGCAAGCGAGGTGCGTGGACGCGGTCTGGTGCCCTGTTGGTTGTGTGGTTCCCTCGCTGCGTGTCCGTCTCTGCCTGCGTCTGCTCTCCCCTGCAGGCAAGCCACGAGGCTACTGATCGTCCGTAGTCGCTGCTGCCGCTGCCGAGGCCCCTCCTGGTCCATCGTGCTCGCTGCGCCCACCCGCGCTCCAGCCAGACGTCACCGTACCTCAGAAAACCCATAAAAAAATTACTTTCCACACATCCCACCGCCGCGACACCGTCCTCCTTATCGACCTAATCTCTTTCTCCCTTGACGAGCTTCACCATCCTCTTTCTCTTTCTCTTTCTCGTTTCCTCTCTTCTTGCTCGGAACTGCTCGGACTTTGTATACTTACCAATGCCATCATCACCACAGTACCCTTCGCCTATTCTCCAACCCTCCGCTAACCCGTCCCAATCACACTCCCAACCCGACTCCCCACTGACCGATCCCGACGCGCGCCGCGCGCCGCACACGCCAGCACCGCCGCAGCCGACGTCGAGCCCCTCGCCGCACCCAACGTCCGAAGAGGGCTACCCGTCGTGGCTCCCAAAGCGCCCGTCCGTGCCCGTGCCCGCCTCGACCGTGCAATCGTCGACGATCAACATGCTCGCGAACGAAGCCAGCCCCGGCGCGGGCCCGAGCGAGATGGGCGCGTGGGGCGGGCGCAAGCCGACGCCGCGCTCGGTGCGCATCGTCAGCCTGCAGGACTCGTTCGGCTTCCGCCGTGAGCCGACCGACCAGACCGCGTTCACGGCCGCGCCAGGCGCGCCCCCCGTCGCGCACTCGCGGGTGTGGTCGCGCGCGACCGGCGCCGGGCTGTCGCCGACGGTGTTCTCCCCCACGGTGGACGGGCGGCTTGGGCAGACGCAGGCCCCGCGGTTCCGGGCGTGGGGGCTGAACCTGCGACTGCTGCGGGACCCGTCGTGGCGGTCGCGGCTGCACTTCTTCCTCTTCCCCATCCTCGTCTTCTTCCACGTGCCGCTGCAGACGTTTTTCGACTTCAACGCTGTATTTATACTAATCCAGTGAGCCCGTTTCCTCTTCTGTCGAGCGTCGGGCGGACGCGTCGGCGGGGTTTCGATGCGATGCGACGCGCGGCGTGCTTGCTGACGCGTTACGTGACGTGCAGAGTCTCCAAGTTTCCCAATCCGGTCGCGCCTGGCGTGCCCGGCTCCGGTCGGAACTGGGCCCTGGGCGCTGCCGCCTACGTCGCCTGCTGGTCGGTCTGGATCCTCGCCGTCTTCATTGGATATGAGCTCGTCTACTCCTTCTACCGCCGCTGGAGGTTCAGTCAGTCTCCACAAATCTCAAAAAAAAAACATATCCTTCCGCTGACACACACACTGCACAGAACGCCCCCTCATCCTCCCGCTCTACCTCTCCGCGCCCGCCTTCAACCTCGTCTCAATGACTTCCTACACCCACTTCTGCTTCATGCAGTACATACGCGCCTCCGCCTTCCCGCGCCTCAACTCCGACGCGAAACTCCCCACAACGCACCCCCACGCCCGCACCTACGAGGGCTCCCTCCGCGACGCCCTCGCCGAGACGTGCTACTTCTACTCCCAGAATCTGCCCACTGTCGCCTTGCTCCTGCCCCGCGCAGGCATCGCGCTCGCGCTGCTGCTCCAGTTTTACAGCCCCGAGCAGCTGCCTGGTGGGCTTACGCTCGCGGACGTCGACGCCAGCATCGCGAGGCGCGACGGGACGTATTTCGACCAGGGGAACGGCACGCTCTCGGGGTACGCCAAGGGCGTGCTCATCGCGAACGCCGCTTGGACCGCGTGGCGCGTTCTCGTCCTCCTCGTCAGCTGGTGAGTCCCTCGCGCGTTCGCTCGCACCTCGCAGGGAAATCTCACTCCACGGTCGCGCGCATCATGTCGCTGCTGCTACAGGACGGGTCTCTGGCTCTTCAGCGGGTACGGATGTGCTGGGATCTGCGGGCCGCGCTCGCGCTGGGAAGAAGAAGAGGCGGAAAAATCGCGCGCGCTGTACTTCGACGAGAAGGGCGCGCACTACGACCCTGCGATGGCCGCGGTGCTGGCCGAGGTGGCCGCGGCCGACGCGCTCCCGTGGAGCTGGAAGGAGTGCACATACCTGCGCGTGCTGGAGGCGTACGAGTTTTGTCTCACTCTGCAGCCGCCGCTGGCCGCGCGCGGGGCGATGGCGGGGAAGAAGGCACACGGGGGAGACTTGCCAGAGATTCAGCGTCAGGGTGGGTTCGATGGTATGGAGCAGGTGCTCGCTGCTGTCGGTCTCGGTGGTGGCGCGATCCCGCAGCCCGGGCGGCGGGGCATGCTGTCGCAGGATCTGTTCGACACGCCAAAGGAAGGCGGGACGCACGATAGCAGTCTCGCTGCGGGCGTCATACCAAAGGTGGAACGGCAGGACGATGACGGGACAGGCAAGCTCCCGTACCCGTTCACGGGCTTCGGCGCGAAGCAAGAACAAGACGGGTCGAGCCAGGAGCAGATACCGTTCCCGCCATCACCCGCGCCGGAGGACGTCGAGACGGACGACTTTATCGAGGACGACGAAGGGCTGGACGGGCTGGACGTGGATCCGCTCGACGGAGAGTTTGGCGAGAGCTTTGGCGGCGAGGGGCTCGAGTACGTTCAGGAGGAGACGGAGCCGCGCACGAGCGAGGACCCGTCCTCCTTCTCCGGGCGCGCGTCCAACTCGCTCTCCAGCCTCGGCCAGCCGGTGTCCACCCGCTACCCGTTCCAGTTCCGCCACCCCGCGCGCGGCGGGAGCGTCTCCTCCGCCTCGCACCACACCCCGCAGTCAAAGTCGACGTCCACGCACACGCGCTCGACGCGCAACTCGCGCAGCACGCGCTCCACCGGCAACCGCGAGTCCTCCGACTCGCCCATGTCCCACGGCACGTCGTCCGGCGCGCCCAGCCCCGTCGCCGCGCACGGCACGGGCCTCATGGGCCTCATCGGGAGCATGCCCATGCCCCCGCGGCACCCCACGACCGCCGGCCAGCGCCGACAGCGCTCGGGCACCGTCCCGATCCCGTCCTCGCCGTCCCCCGCGGGCACCAGCAGCGGCGCGGGCCTCGGCCCCATGTCCTTCCCGCCGCGGATGCGCGCGCGCACGCGCACGGAGAGCGCGGAGACGGAGGCCAGCCCGGAGGTGCTGTACGAGTCCGACGGCGAGCAGGAGGTCGTGGGCGCGCTCGATATGGGGCGCAGCGCATCGGAGGACGAGGAGGGCCAAGCGCGCACGGACCAGGCGTCGCCCGAGCCCGAGGGGTCGCAGGAGGCGCTCGAGCAGGAGGACAGCGTCGGCCTGCTGTCGCACGCGCCGAGCCCGAAGGGTTCGTTCGGCGGCCTCCGGGCCCGCGCGGGCAGCGTCGTGTCGCTCACGCGGGGCGCGCGGTCGCGGTCGCGGCACACGAGTTCCGGGTCCGGGTCGCGCAGCGGCTCGAACTCGCGGCACAACTCGAACGGCAGCCCCGCAGGCGCGTCCGCGGTGTCGCTCGCGCTCGGCGGGCGCGGCGTCGGGCGTGCGCACAGCCGCGGGCACGGGAACGGACACGGGATCCGCACGCGCGCGCAGTCGCTCATCCAGAGCGTGGCGTCCGCGTCGCGCTCGAGCGTCGAGTTCGTCACGGGGCGCCGCGCGCGCGCGCAGTCGGTCGTGCGGCTGGAGGACTACGACGACGGCGAGCGGGGCACGATCACGGGCACGGAGAGCTCGCCGTATTACTCCGAGGACGCGGAAGCGCTGAGCAGCCCCGAGAACTACACGTTTGGGCGGCCGATCGCCGGCGGCGCTGGGCTCGCGGGGCGCGCAGTCGGGCGGCAGCAGCAGCGACAGGCCGAGAGCGAGCGCGAGGTCGAGGTTGAGGTTGAGGGCGAGAAGACGGATGAGGAGATGGGCATGGGCATGGAGATGGAGATGGAGATGGAGATGGGGACGGGGATGGAGATGACGGAGAACGCGCTGCCGAGCTCGGCGTCGAATTCGCCGCCGCACCAGCGCCGCCGCGCGCAGTCCGCCGTGTCTGAGATCGCGCCGTCGGAGCGCACGCTGTCGTATTCGCCCCCACCCGCGCTCCCGCAGCCCGCGTCGCCGCCCCCGCGCGCCCCGCAGCCCATCCCGACGCGCTCCGTCGCGAGCCCGACGAGCACGCAGTACCTCAGCGCGAACGAGGACGTGAGCACCGCCGCGCCGTCGTTCGTCACCGCGCCGCCGACGGTCGAGGGGCGTACGGACTCGAGCGGCGCGACACCGTCGAGCTGGGGCGGGCTGGAACACTACATGGAGGGGAGGGACTGGAAGCCGGTGTAAAAAACGTCTGGGCCGCGCGGCTGCAGCCTCTCGCTGCAAATCACGAACAAATGAACACGGCGTGCACGACGCGTGCTTATCTGGCATCGCTCACGACCCTCGCGATGCGTTTCTGCTTTCCGCTTTTCGATCTTCGCTGCTTTCATCTCTTTTTTCGCTTCTTTTCCAGTTCTTCGCTTACTTCGTCTTTTGTTTATCCCGTTCGTCCGCATTTCTCGTCTCCTTGACAAGTCACAGCCTGCTTTCATCTTCGCTTGGTTTCACATTATGGAAACTGCTCTCTTCCACACATCTGTCGGTCCGCTCTGCACTTCCTCCGCCTTCCGCATGTACTTATTCGTCACTTAGACATCATCGCAGTCGTCTCGGCGGCAGCCCCGTCGTCGCTCGTGCGTTCTTCGACTTTTCTAACCTACCTTCAGCAAACAGCAACAACCAAGCTTACCTCCTTGCTTACTTGCATCTTCTAGCTCACTCCCCCCTTACACACTTGACATCAGTAACTCCGTGTTCTTGTGACCCTCTTGCGATACCTTTCAACCCCGCTTCTTCTTGACGCTTGACGACGGCCCACAGCGATGCCACGCCGGCGCCGTCCACGAGTCTACGACCCTAACCATCCTAATCCTCCGCTTACCTGTTGCCATCCTATAGTTGAAATTCAATAAAATCTGTTATGCTTTTTATTTGCATGAGGGATGTGCGGTGCCCATGTATGCCTTGCATGATGTGCGGCAGACGGGACGGGATTGTGCATATTGAGGAATGATATATTTCCATGTCTGCCTCCAAGCTAAAACAAGATGATCCATAAATTAGGGGGAAAGATGTATTATATGTACTCGAGAAATAGATAGAGCGCTTGTAGAACAGCAGCGTTTTCGTCAGTAATGCTCCTTCTCGAGCATCGCGGTCGGGTCCGTCACATCGATGCCAGCAGCCTCCGCTACAACAAAAAAAAACATGTAAACAACGATCGGCAAAGAATGAAACAGACTCGTGACAGCCACGCACCCTCGATCTGCTTCACCGGGCCCGTGAACCACTTGCGCGCGCTGAGGAACCAGAACCCGAGGCTGTACGCGAGCACGATGCCGACCGCGACGATCGCGTAGTTGAGCGTCTGCGAGTTGACCGGGTTGAGCTCGGGCAGGATGAATACGATCGAGATGAACGCGATCCAGGTGACCGCGGTGATAGCGACGGGGAACGAAAATATGCCGAGGTGGAACGGCCCGCGGACGAACTGGTCGTGGTAGATGACGCGGAGGGCGATGGGGATCGCTAGGAAGCAAAGAGTTGAGGGCATATGTGGGTGGGTGGAGGAGGAAACATTACCGTAGGAGATGTAGAGGCCGATGGTGGCAATACTAGTCGCTGCGGAGAATGCAACGCTGCTGCCAAGACTGGGCAAACCGAGGAGGAAGCTGAGTGTGCAGGCGAGCCAGACTGCGCGAGAGAGCAGAGAATCCCGGTTATCGTGTTGCCGCACGGGATGGGATGGGCACAAGCTTACCAGTCCGCACAGGCGACTTCCACCGTTTATCGACAGAGTGGAAAAACTTGTGACCGGGGATACCTCCGTCGCGAGCGAACGCATACATCATGCGCGAGTTCGACGTTACAGAGAATGTGCTGGGAAGAGGTATCGATATCAGTGTTGCCTTCCAAGTAAGCCTCGGTGAAGAATATCCTACCCGCAGAAGAACATAGCACCAATAACAATGACCTGTTATTTTGACATGAATCTACATTCTTGCCCTGCATAGTCGGTCAGAAGGGAAGAGCTCACCATGAGCACGATCGTGCCCTTCTCGCCGACAGTGTCGAGAAATATCTGTGCGACGGGCTGACCAGTGGCCGTCCCGACCGTGGCGTCGTAGTCCTGCATGGAAAAGAGCAGGCCAAGGAGGAGGAACCAGCCGAGAACAGCCGAGACGCCGATGGCCATGACAATGCCTATAGAACCAGCCATCGCCGCGTTGTGGGTCTCCTCTGTCATCTAGGTTATCCAAGCGTCAGATGCCGTTCACAGGCACGAACAAAAACAAGTTGATCAGTGTTTACTCACATGCGCGCTGGCGTCAAACCCTTCGAGTATTCAGAATGCAAAATTAAGCACGCAGTCCAATTCGGTGAGGAAATTTGGGAAGCGTCCCAAAGCGCTGACGCACCTGTGAGAGTATACTGCGCCATCAAAATGCCGACAACCACGACGTATGCAGAGCTCGCGCGCTCCGACCATCCGGGCCCGTCGACGCCCGTGCCATCAATGAATTGTGTGAACACGTAGCTGCCGGACTGGTGCGTCGGCGCCTTGACGAGAATTGCAATCACGAGCGAGACAGTGCCCACTGCATGCCACCAGACGGAGATGTTGTTGAGGTATTTGAGGCTGTGCACGCCGAAGGTGTTGATCATGCCTGGGGATCGAGGTGAGCGAGATTGCAAAGTGTGTAGGTGTTTACACGAGATATATGCGCATATGTGCACTCATCATGCGCAAAATTAGGGAAGGTGAAGGGAGGATTTTACGCACCTTGAGTGAACAGCACGGCGGCGTAAATCCCGATTGTAGTTTTGCGCGTCGGCTCAAAATTGGTCCCGAGCGTGCATGCCGTGGATAAGAAATTGGCGCACGCAAAACTGTTCAAATGGTACACCGTCAACATGATGACCTATATGAGCAGTTATTTGGCCTATAATCCTTTACGAACCTGATGCCTGTAGTGACCGCAACCTGTCCAAGCAAGCTATACGAGATGTCAGTCATCAAACACCTGCGCAAGGGAAAGTTCATACTTAAACCAGCCCGTCACCCATGATGCGAACGCCGCGTTCTGAGGTCTTGACAACATAGCTGCCCAGAAGTAAGGGCCACCGCTTGTGGGGTGAGCACTGCAGACCTCTAGATGAATCGATGATTGATATTACAGGCATGTATAAGGTTTGAAATACTCACCTGCCATAGCGAGCCCAACCAGCATCGTGAAAAATGCTGCAAAGGAGTTAGATTCTAAACATTCTAAGCTTCGCTAAATGTTGCGTATTCTCACCAACCACAACCCAGCCCCACACCATCACTGCGGGCCCGCCAGTAGTCTATGGTGCATGACTGTTCAGAAACGATGGCAAAAACAAACTCTGCACACTCACCAAACCATAAGCGAACAGAGAGGGTATTCCGGTAATGACACTGATGATAGAAAATGAGAAGCCGAAATTCTGCGGAATCGTCGCTCAGGCGTCAACAACCTAGATGGCGGCGTGATATCGCAAACGCTCACCTGCAGCATGCTCAAATCTCGCCTTGATCACGACGAGGTGCGGGGAATATCAGTCACAGGACCTCATCTCGAAGTGAAAAAAGAAAAAAAGAACATACTTCAGCTCCTGCTTATACCCCATCCTCGCAAGCTCTGCCTCATCGGCCTCTCCGCGAGCAGCGGGCGCGCCCAATCCGACCTCGGCGACGGCTGTGTTGTCCTTCGAGGTGATTGAGGCGGGCATGGTCTATGGTTGAAGGGGAGGGACGGGGGGCCATCAAGGAGTGAGTGGAGAATATTTAAACGGGATGGAGCAGATAACTGCAGATAAGGCCTCCGTTTGCGCCAGATAAGATTGGAAAATCACTTGGCCCCTTGATACTCACGTAAGATACCAGACCGATCAGCTACCAGATCCTCTCTCCCGATCCATCTATTCCGCTGCGCATATTCGCCGGCCTTGATAGGCCCCTGGCCATCATGCACGATGGTGGTCTACTGGTAGTCCCTCTTCTCACCATCGTCGTACAGACAAACGAACAATCTTAACGTCTCCACCTTGGAATGCTCGGGAGGGTCTAGGAGGGTCCATGTCTATGGAGCGAGGCTGGCAGCCAAGAAAATTTTGTCGACATTTTTCATCGTCGGGTATGTACCCGCGGTTGGTACGTCCAGTCAGTCATTTCGATTCGACTATCCGGACAATGCCATTCGCCTCGCACTACGCATTTACTGCTAGAAGAGCCTGTGATCGGCACTCAGTGCGTCATTGATGTTGATTCGAGTCGTTGAATGCATCGTATTCCTCTTTCTCGATCAGTTTTCCCATATGCAACTGCTGTCAACAATCCTTCGCTTCTCTCTCCGCATCACTGGTGCTGAACGCTGTCCAGGCGAGGTCAGGCGCCCCCTCGTTTAGATTCCGCAGGCCTGCCAGCACTGACCAGCGGCAGCGCCGGAGACATACCCGCAGATGCGGTATACACTGACGATGGCTATACTAGAAACTCTCGTCGCCTGTTTCAGCCCATATTTCAGTCCATTCTTGTGCTCCGTTGGGCGCTAACCTTCAGTCATCTCGGTCAAAAGATCAAGGATGTCGTCGATGCCTTGGCCGCCCTCTGCATACCAAACCCGGCGATGTCGGTGCTGTTGCCGCAGAGATCCACGCAAAGAGTACTTGCACTATATATCTTGCTCCCAGCAATATAGTTGATTCCCTGGGTCTCACCTCCAAATCCTATGGAACAGCCTTACACAGATAGGACTGTCGACGAGCAGCGCATCTCCTTCACTCGATTCACCAATCTCGCGGTCGCAATCTACAATTTCGCTTGGACGGCATTTTATGAACGTTGATCGCTAGAGGCTGACGCCGAATATCTTGTCAATGAATTCATTCCTACGTCCGAGGCTACGATCAACGACCAAGAACGTCGTGATGTACAGAAAATAGACAATCTCTTCGATACTCTTCGCAAGGCGATCACTCGTACGAAACCCGCAAATGCTGATATGAAAAGCATCGTTTCAATTCTCGGCCGCCTCAGTCTCATTCTTCACATTACCTTCACCACGCTCGTTCGATGTCACTTCCCATTTCCTTCGCTGACCTCGTGACTACCTCGATAGCGAAAGCCGACTCTACGCTTCTTCGGGGCTATTTCAAGCGAGTGGTGGGATTTCATCACCTGATCAAGATCCTCCTCGACACCGGTCATTCTGCTAGGACCCGTTCTTGGTACACACAATCGCTCCGTGTCGTCCAGGCTCCCAACACTCGCTACCCTTTCGAGCTCAACATGCATGGCGATGCTGTGCTCAAACTCTTGAAGAAACACAAAGGAATAGAGGGTCCTCGCGCGGATCTGAATGCCCAGAAGAATAAGCGACTCGTAGAGCCAATGAAGGTGCTGTTTGACAGGCATAAACCGAAGGATGTGTCTATCACGTCTACGGATGGCCAGACTATCATCTACGGTTTGGCGTGGCCACATAGCGCGTGCGCTCTGCTTGCGTTCATCGCGAACTCGGCGGACGCAAGCCCAGATTCATACATCGGTTTGAGCTGCAAGCGTACCTGCTACGCTTTCTATGCGTTCTTCAGGGCGTATAATCGATCCGCCCCCAATCGCCTTTCTACATTCAAGGAATTGAAGTGGAATTTTACATCCCTTTCGTTTTTCCGACAACGAGTTCAGTGATGCAGTCCGACGCCGTATGAGTACCATGGTAGAGAACGATCTATGGGCAGTTTGTGATGCATCTCACCTCAATCGGGAGATATCCGCTTCCTGCTCAGACAACGATGACGAAGTGGGTGTCTTTTCGGCTTAAACAACACTACGTTCGGCTCTACCTTCGGATACACACTGTATCGTTGTAGATACACGAATGCAATCGTTAGCACCACTCCGGTACTCCTTCCAGGCCCCTTGAAAAATATACTATATTCAGGACCTGAGAGATCCTGAATACAGACCCTGCACAAGGATGAGCGAGTTGAAGAGTTCATCGAAGAGGAGAGAAAGAAGAAAGAGCAGACTCTCAGTCAGTCCGGTTATTACCGCTCGCATCCGCAACTGGGTAATACAAGTCTAAACAACCCGATCGGCGTAGGTCGTAGATCTTGACCGGTTGACCACTTCTTCAAGCATATTTGAACTTCAACTTTTTGTTCTGCCATCTCACTTCTCACTTCTTTAACTCAAATCATAACTGATGAACGGCTTACAAATTAAACTCCCACCTGGCAACGAATTTGTTGCCTCTCCACGACATCAACCATCTCAACCGCCAGACGAAGGCGACATCTGCAGTGCCTACAAGTTCAAGGTCGATAACTGGAACTCGTTCAGTAAGCATCATACAATCAGTATTTCAAGAAACGCACTCATCGGCTTTGCGACCACCCAGCTCAGAAGCAGATATCCGCCGCGCAGTGCGCCACAGCAATCAAGTACGAAGCGCGCATCGTAGCTCAGGCCACTGCATCAGGTGCGTATCATATGGCAGTGCCAGCATGGGCCTTTTCTCCGGATGAACAGGGATACTCAGCTCATCGCCGATTTGAATAGACAATGCGCCACCCTGGCTGGCACAAGTCTTGGCCCAGGCATTGCAACCCATCCAGAATGAGATCCAAGCTCTTCGAAATGATATGACTGGCCGCTTCAATACAATCGAGAATAAGATCGCAGACCTGTCACTTCGTCAAGCTGATGTGCAGCGCGTTGCTTCCAAGGTGTGTTGCCTGTATGGCATGCAACACTGTGACTCATGTTGCCTCCAGCTTTGGAATCAGAAGATGAACTTAGGCGTTGGGGACACCTTTCAAGAAGTTCCCTTCACTGATGGAACCTCACCTACAGTAGGCTGTATTCACTGCTGAGCCACACGCGGACGTTGTCTCTGATATCAAACTTCCTCAGCGAAATCACGACCTTCCACTCCTCTCCTCCGCGCAAAAGGTTCAGGACTTGAACCGCGATCTCTCCCGCAGATGTCACCAGGGATACTTCCCCGGTGAACCTGTGCCCGCGCCTGCGCCTCGTGTGCAAGCAATTCTAGAGGCTATAGGTGTCTTCGAGTACAGTCCTGAGTAGTTTCTTTCCTTCGCTTTGTCGCACATCTGCTACCGCATCTTGTACATACTGCTTTCAATGCTGTCTCGTAAATTCCAGAAACCGTGATTGCTTCCTTCCAGCTCTTTCAGCGCTTTGATGGAGCGCATCGGTATCGAGCACATCGGTAAAAGTTCGAATGTAACCTTCAATGTTTCTGAGAGCGGTAGAAGTATGTACGTTTATCAACTCTACCTAAAGCAATGAGACTGATAGTTGGTAAGCTAGAGATAATTGGGTATCGCGGCCAGCAAAAACTTCCGTCAACAATGTTCGATCCATTAGTATAGGCTATATTAGAGAAGAGGCCACCCATGGATCATCGTCATCTACATCATCTTCGTCGATGTGGACGAACTTTCAATAGCCTTGCCATTCATCCCAAATTGCCCATAGGTCATTTTCGACCACAGCGCTCATTTGGAGTCGAACCGCTGTGTCGGAATTGTGATCGGAGAATGCAGGGAGAGCAAAAGGGATGTAGGATTCAGATTCAGGCGATTGGATATAGAAAGGCAATGTCGGGTCCGACTGGTTGTATGCGCTGAAGAACGCATAGCAAGCATAGCAGGGATGCTTCCAGCTCAGACCGATGTAGGGGTATGAACTTGCGTCCGCCAAGTTCGCGAGGTACACAAGCAGAGCGCATGCGCTGTGCGGCCGCGTTAAAGCGGACAGGATCATCCCGCCGTCAGTGGATATGTTTGTGACATCCTTCGGCTTATGCGTGTCGAGCATGTACTGCATCTTGCCAATGATTCGCTGGTTCCACTGAGCGTTCAAGTCTGCACGAGGACTCTCCAGGCCCTTGTGCTCCTTCCAGAGGCTC
Source organism: Heterobasidion parviporum (assembly GCA_002994785.1). NCBI lineage: Eukaryota > Fungi > Basidiomycota > Agaricomycetes > Russulales > Bondarzewiaceae > Heterobasidion > Heterobasidion parviporum. The sequence continues at coordinate 237,789 of PDUQ01000032.1, read as the reverse complement.
ATCATGTAATTGTCGCGCATATTGACTCGGAAGGGCAGGCGAGTGCTAGGAACTTGAATAACACGGAGAGGCTGAGTGAACATTGAACAGGTCGCAGTAGAGCGAGCGGTGTCGAGGAGAGCCTGGATTGGGCGATGTAAAGCTACAGCTCCACTCAGATAAGTCCAGAGACGCATAGAGCTAATCTTCGCTGTAAAACAGTTGCGAGTCGGTGTATGAATCATCCACTGAAGACATCTTCAAAATGCATAAAACTCACCAATGTTACAACACCGAAGTATCAACGAGTCATCTGCAATTTCATCGAGGTATGGCTGAAGAATGGGACTCAGCAGACCAATAGTCGAAACAATCCTCATCATATCCCCATCGGCGGGCTTCGCACAAGTGACTGCTTTGCGGAGAGTATCAAACAGGTCACGACGTTCGTCGCCTTTGATATCTATTGTCGCGGCAGTGACTTGAGGGATGAATTGATTGACAAAATAGTCAGCGAAATCCGGCTCAAATCGTTCATGGAAAGCCGCCCAAGAAGAATCGTAGACCGCTGCAGCAAAATCGATTGCCGGCGACTCAAGCGAGGGAGATGTGCTGCCAGTCGCCGGCGCTACTTGTCGAAGGCTCCTCTATATGATTTGAAGGTGGGACTCGAGGGGGCTGGCTGTATCACTGGAACTAGCAAGATATAGAGTGCAAGGGCTCGTGGCATGAATTTCTAAGGCAGCAGCAGCAACGTCGCCGGGTTTGGATATGCAAAGGGTGGCCAAGGCATCTACGACGACCTTGATCTGGTGATCGACACGATCAAGGCGTGATGGCCAGCGTTGCATGGTGGGCGGAATTAGGGGTTACAAGCAAGACACGAGGGTTTCCGGTGAAATCATCGTCACCGATGTTTGTGTGTGATGCTGCGAAGAGCTTCATCTGTTCATAAGTCGAGAAATACACATTGTATCGTCAGCCCATCACACTTGTTGATGTTCAAACGTTTAGGTCCCACGTACGCGTATTCGGAGACCACATCAGAGGTTGAAGACATATCGTCAACGTTCGCTACAGCTCTGCGAGACTTCTGCGAGACTTCTCCTGCGTCTCCTCATTCAAACTCCGCAGGTATTTAAATGCCAGCACTACTCACAACCCGACAGACACGATCGATGGCAACCCCGGAATCTCTCGTTGCTTGCTTCCAGCCCATTTATCAATCTACTCTTATGCGTCGTTGGACGCCAGACCTCCGTCATCTCGATCATAATATCAAGGAGGTTGTCGATGCTTTGGCCGCCCTCTGCATATCAAAGCCCGGCGATCATGCTGCCGCCGCCATAGAAATCCATACAAACAGTGTTTGCACTATATATATCGCAGCCAATGATACAGCCGATTCTCTGGAGTCTCACTTCCAAATCATATGGACTAGTCTTCAACAGATAGCGCTGTCGACCAGCGGCGCTTCTCCCTCGCTCGATTCACCGGCAATCGATCTCGCGGTCGAAGTCTACAATTTCGCTTGGACGGCATTTTATGAACGTTTTGCGCCGGATGGTCGTGCTGAATATATTGTCAATAAGTTCATTCCTAGAGTCATTGCCCCTGCTTCCAAGGCAATGATTAACGACCAAGAACGTCGTGATCTACAGGAAATAGGCAACCTCTTTGATTCTCTTCGCAAAGTGATCACTCGTACGAAACCCGCAAATGCTGATATCAAAAGCATCGTCTCGATGCTCGAACGCCTCAGTATCGTTCTTCGGCCTTACCTTGTTTTTCCTTCACCAGGCTCTTTGTTATATCGGTGCTGTGACATCGGTCAGTTTATTGTGACTTCCATATGTCTTTCGCTGACCTCGTAACTACTGTGATAGTGGAAGCCGATTCTAAACCTCTTTGGGACTATTTGAAGGGAGTGGTAGATATCAATCGCCTGGTCAAGATCCTCCTTGACACAGCGCATTCTGCTAGAACCCGTTCTTGGTACACACAATCGCTCCGTGTCATCCAGGTTCCCAACACTCGCTATCCTTTCGAGATCAACATGCACGACGATGCCGTGCTCAAACTTTAGAAGGACCATGGAGGAATAGAGGGTCCTCGCGCAGACATGGATGCGCAGTGGAACAAGCGACTCGTTGAGCCAATGAAGGTGTTGTTTGACAGGTACAAACCGAAGGACGTGTCTATCACGTCCACGGACGGTCAGACTATCATCTCTGGTTCGGCGCGGCCGCACAGCGTGTGCGCTCGGCTTGCACACATCGTCAACTTGGCGGATGCAAGCCCTTATTCGTATATTGGCTTGAGCAGCAAGCACACCTGCTACGCTTGCTATGCGTTCTTCAGCGCGTACAACCTATCAGACCCGAAGCTTCCCTTCGATATTCAAGGAATCAACTTGGAATTTTACATCCCCTTCGTTTTTCCAGCATTTTCTGACGACACATTCAATGACGCGGTGCGACGCCGTATGAGTACTATGGTAGAAAACGATCTTTGGGCGGTTTGGGATGAATGTCACACAGATTGGGAGACATACGCGACCTGGTCCGACGACGACGATGAAGAGGGTGTCTTTTCGGCGCTTGATTAAACAGCGTTCGGCTGGGTTCTATCTTGTAACATGAGAGTGTTTTCGATGCTATGTGTTTCTACAGCTGCATTGCTATTGATTGATTGAGGGCTTATTACTACCTCAGACAGTTGATATCAATGTTACGTCGTTACAGATGTGGCATTATACGCGCTTGACGTTCCCTAATGAATGGGAGCATCTTGGAAAATCTCGACAAGCTCCGCGGTATGGCGTTGGATCCTCAGAAATGTGTTGATCAAGTGTACACAATGCAATGGGTCGATCCCGCCAGTGGGCCACGGGTAATATGCCTCGTAGCAACAGAATCCCCACTCTAGTACTCATCCAGAGGATGTTACGCTATTGAGGCGAGACTGCATGCAGAAGTGGGGCTTCGACCCCGAACAAAGACGGTCCCGCCGCGTGACACCTGTTTATTGATCACTCAAATGCAACCAGCCCCACGAGTTTCCTCACATTCAATTCTTCTTCTTAAATTTTTGAGATGGACCATTTTCGATCGCTAGCGCTTGGGGACCGAAACTACTCGCTTACCAACCATCAGTCTCATTGCTATAGGTAGAATTCGCCATGAGCATGAGGTTGATACACGTACATAGACCTACCGCTCTCCAGACACGTACAAGGTTACATTCGAAATCTTACCGCTGTGTTCGACACTGAGCGCGCTCCACGTCCATAAAGGCGCTCAAGGGGCAGGTTGGAAGGATGCGATCACAGATCTCTGGAATTCACAAAACAGCATTGAAAGCAGTATGTACATGCGGTGGCAAATGTGGGACAAAGCGAACGAAGGAAACTACTCAAGTTTGTACTCGACTGTAAGCATAGTTACGATGTTGTCAGCGTCGTCGTCAGCGCCAGCGTCGTCGTCAGCGCCAGCGTCGTCGTCAGCGCCAGCGTCGTCGTCAGCGCCAGCGTCGTCGTCAGCGCCAGCGTCGTCGTCAGCGCCAGCGTCGTCGTCAGCGCCAGCGTCGTCGTCAGCGCCAGCGTCGTCGTCAGCGTCAGCATCGTCGTCAGCGCCAGCGTCGTCGTCAGCGCCAGCGTCGTCATCAGCGCCAGCGTTGTCGTCGTTGTCGTCATCATCGTCGTTGTCGTCATCATCGTCGTTGTCGTTGTCGTTGTCGTTGTCGTTGTCGTTGTCGTTGTTGTCGTTGTTGTCGTTGTCGTTGTTGTCGTTGTCGTTGTCGTTGTCATCGTCGTCGTCGTCGTCATCAATGTCAGCGTCGTCGGTCCAGGGACTGTAGTGATACCACTTTCTTCGACATTCGTCCCAGGCAATTCACAAATCATCTTCCGCCATAGTACCCAATCAGCGTCGAACCGTATCATTAAAGTCGTGGTCAGAGAATGCAGGAAAAGCGAAAGGAATAAAGTGTCCCGATTCGGGTCCTAGTGTATAGAAGGGCACTCTCGGGTTCGACTGGTTGTACGCACTCAAAAACATATAGCAAGCGTAGCAAGGGTGCTTGCAACTCAGGCCGATGTACGAAAATGGGCTCGCGTCCACCGAGTTCGCGAGGTATGCAACCAGAGCGCATCCGCTGTGCGGCCGCACTGAAGCAGACAGGACAACCCGGCCACCTGTCGAGACGACATGTCTAGTATGGGATCAATGATATGGCTGTTCCATTGAGCATCCAGATCTGCATCAGGATTCTCAATACCTTTGTGGTCCTTCCAGAGACGTAGCACGGCATCGTTGTGCATGTCTACTTCGAAAGGAAGGGGCGCGTTAGGGACTTGAATAAAACGGAGCGACTGTGTGAACCATGAACGAGTTATGGCAGAACGAGGAGGACTTCGATAGGGGGTTGTAAATCCAGGACGTCATCTAGATAGAGCCAGACAAATGTTGTGCTGACATTTTCCACCGAGAGATCAGGAAGCAGAGTCAGCAGAAGACACATAATAGATGAAAGCTCTACTATACACGAATCACAGCACCGTCGCACCAGTGCATTCGGTGCGAGAAAATCGAGATAGGGCTTGAGAGTGGCTCTGAGTAGGCCAAGAGTTGCAACGATCTTCTTCATATCAGCATTCGCAGGCTTCGTGAGCGTGACTATCTCGCGAAGGGTATCGAAGAGATTCTCTGCTGTCTGCAGATCGCGACGTTCCTCTTCGCTGATTGTAGCACCAAACATAGGGTCAGAGACTTTAGAGATGAAGTCAGTGACAAAACACTCGGCGTTCTTCGAGAATCGATCATAGAATGCCGTCCAGACGAAATTATAGACTTCGACGCCGACATCGATCGCCGGCGAATCGAGCGAGGGAGATGCGCCGCCGGTCGACAGTGCTATGCGTCGGAGACAATCCCATAGGACCCGGAAGTGGGATTCCAGGGAGTTGTCCATATTGCTAGCAGCGATATAGATAGTGCAGGTACTCTGTGCATAGGTCTCTAAAGCGACTGCAGCAACGTCACCGGGTTTGGATATGCTCAGGGCGGTCAAGGCGTCGACGATGATCTTGACCTGAGGTTCGATATGATCTAGATTCGGCATCCAACGGTACATCGTGAGAGGAGAAACGGGCTGGAAGCAAGCGATGAGAGTCTCTGATGTAGCCATTGTCGGTATTCGTGTCTATGGTGATGTCCTGGCAGCAGTCAGATCAGGCTGCGGAGTCTGAACAATGGCACCACACGCCACTCACACGCCACGGCACTGCCACGGCGTGGCGTGGCGCCGCCCAAACGTGCTCTTCTCAGTCTCCGCTGCTGACCTTCCCAACCCAACCTCTGCCCTGCAGGACCCTGATAACCACGCCAAATATGTTTTTCACCCACGGTTCTCACAAGGTTTCAGATATTCATATCGATAACATTGGGACTCTTTTCGGAACCTGGCACCATTTCTCGTACCCGGTGCCACTTCGCAACCTGCTGATCAGATCCGGGCGATGATCAATGACCGTTTGGTGATTTTTTAGCGTGAACGGCACGATCGAAGGATGTGGGGAGTCAGAAGCACTACGAAATGATAGAAGCCCGGTGGGTAGTGGTGAGGCGCCACGATATGTAGTGCCGATTGCGGTTGTCGTGGCGCTTTCTTTGAGAGTCCTTCACAGTTTCACCGCGTGCTGGAGCGGGAGGTTGACTCGTTCTCAGATCGTCCGACATATCGCCCCATGGCTTGTCCAGAAGCCTCTCTCGCAGTTCTCTACGTGTTCTCCCCCTGCTTTCCACATCTGATGCAAGAAGATTGGACCCCGGTGATGTCCATGTTGAGTATTTTATCGCCGCGCTGGCCGCTAATAGTGTAGCGCGACGCCAGGATGTCATAGCCGTTACTGTGGATCCGCGCTCTGATAGGACCGAAATATATCTCGCGACTAATGGAGCTGTGGATGACTCAGTCAAGACACTTCTTTGCGATTAACGCAATCATCTCAGAACACTGTGTATAGGTGTTTGTACTTGACCACTGAGTGGTAGATTATCGATTATTGCTCGAATTTATCGGTTCACTTGGCAGAATTTACAGTAACGTGTCAAAAATCGCGCAGACGTGTGCACGCTATATTTCCAAGACGCATTGAATCTCAAGGGCTTGTTTACCAAAGATGAACTTGACTCAAAAAAATCGAAGTCACACTGCTCAAAAGCCCCTTTGACCTCTCTCGCAAAGCTAATCGACACATTGAGTAGGAGACTCGGGCCTCTCCTATCGGACGATGAGGAGGAGAAGCTGGTTCCAAAAATTCGGTTGTAAGTGAACTCGCTGTCCTGGCACCCATTCACAAAATTGATGTCGTGTGTTCCGGACGCAAGCGGGACTTCCTCGATGTGGAACGGTATATGGTAAAAATTGTATCTCTTCGTCATTCCATCAACGCCCTGTTCCAGATCGCTCCAAGCAAGAGATTCCAGGAATGGTTCTCAACGCCCTTGCGCATTAGTCTAGTCCGGGGTATGTCTCAACCAGTTTCAGTGGACACGAACAGTCTTGTTCTCTTACGGGAGTGGTTTGGAGGAGAAGAGGAGGTTGCTCAAGCGCATGCTCGATGGCAGTCGAAAGTCCTTGCACAAGTACGCTCGGAACTAACCAGCAAGAGGCAGAACCAGCAGAACTCAGGCAACGACTAAGCAAATTCCCCTCTCGCAATCATCCCTGCGAATGTGCCATGGGTGGTATCCCTTGAAAAATATCTTGACGCGACGCTGATTTCTTCATCGGTGTGAATGCACAGGGCGGTCAAGGCGTCGACGATATCCTTGATTTGGGGTTTGAGATGGTCGAGCTTCGGCATCCAGAGGTACATAGTTCGAGGAGAAAGAGGCTGTAAGCAAGCGATCCGAGTTTCTGGTGCAGCCATCGATGGAAGCAGCCACTATGAAGGTAGCGAGAGTTGTTGAACAGATGCTGAACACCGCGCCACGTCGCGTGGGAGCCGTGTTGTCTACACGTTGGCACATGAACCGGTGCAGTGGTCTGACGGTGCAAATGATTTACAGATGCCGTTTTTTCTCGTGTGCGCGTACGAGGACACTCCTTATTTTTACTATCATAACGAGACACAAACGACTACAAATAAGACAGCTTCTGTAATCACATAACATTTGACAATTCCCTAATGTTACAAGATGAAACCCAGCCGAACGCTGTTTACTCAAGCGCCGAAAAGACACCCTCTTCGTCATCGTCATCTGACCAGGTCGCGTATGTCTCCCAATCGATGTGACATTCATCCCAAACCGCCCATAAATCATTTCCTACCATAGTACTCATACGGCGTCGCACCGCATCGTTGAACTCGTTGTCGGAAAATGCTGGAAAAACAAAAGGGATATAAAACTCTAATTCAATCCCTTCAATATCGAAAGGCAGCTTCGGGTCCGATAGGTTGTACGCGTTGAAGAACGCATAGCAAGCGTAGCAGGTATGCTTGCTGCTCAATCCGATGTACGAATAGGGACTTGCATCCGCCAAGTTCGCGATGTGTGCAAGCAGAGCGCACGCGCTGTGCGGCCGCGCCGAACCAGAGATGATAGTCTGACCGTCTGTGGACGTGATAGACACATCCTTCGGTTTATACCTGTCGAACAGCACCTTCATTTCCTCAACGAGTCGCTGATTCCACTGGGCATCCAGATCGGCGCGAGGACCCTCAATTCCTCTGTGGTCCTTCCAGAGTTTGAGCACGGCATCGTCGTGCATGTTGACCTCAAAAGGATAGCGAGTATTGGGAGCCTGGACGACGCAGAGCGATTGTGTGTACCAAGAACGGGTCCTAGCGGAATGAGCGGTATCGAGAAGGATCTTGATCAAGCGATGTAAATCCACCACTCCCTTGAAATAGACCCAAAGAGCCTTAGAGTCGGCTCCCACTATCACAGTATTTACGAGGTCAGCAACAGACATGTGGAAGTAACATAAAACTGACCGATGTCACAGTACTGATATAACAAAGAGTCTGATGAAGGAAACACAAGGTAAGGTCGAAGAACGATACTGAGGCGTTCGAGCAGTGAAACGATGCTTTTCATATCAGCATTTGCGGGTTGCGTACGAGAGATCGTCCTGCGAAGAGTATTGAAGAGATCGCCTATTTCCGGTAGATCACGACGTTTTTGGTCGTTGATCGTAGCCTCGGACGTCAGGGCGATGACTCTAGGAATGAACTTATTGACAATATATTCAGCACGACCATCCGGCGCAAAACGTTCATAAAATGCCGTCCAAGCGAAATTGTAGACTTCGACCGCGAGATCGATTGCCGATGATTCGAGCGAGGGAGAAGCGCCGCTGGTCGACAGCGCTATCTGTTGGAGACTGGCCCATATGATTTGGAAGTGAGACTCCAGAGAATCGGCTGTATCATTGGCAGCAAGGTATATGGTGCAACCACTATTTGCATGGATTTCTATGGCGGCGGCAGCATGATCGCCGGGCTTTGATATGCAGAGGGCGGCCAGGGCATCGACGACATCCTTGATGTTATGATCGAGATGACGGAGGTCTGGCGTCCAACGACGCATAAGAGTAGATTGATATATGGGCTGGAAGCAAGCAACGAGAGTTTCTGGGGCAGCCATCCTGAATCCTGTCTGCCGGGTGGTGAGTGGTGCTGGCATTTAAAGACTTGCGGAGTCTGAATGACGGGACGCGCCTACAGTAATGACCACAGAAAATGCATGCCACCAGACGCCACCAGTACGCCACCAGTACGCCACCCCGTGGCACTCCCGTAGCGCGTCCTTCTTCAAGCTTCTTGCCGTGATAATTGATGTGCGGCGTGACCTAGCGTGACCTGGCGTACCTGGCGTCCAGTGCGTAACTGCGGAATTTATTGTAATCTCTTCAAATTCGGCGACGATCATACTGTTTGGTGATTCTTCTCCACCACGAGTGCCACTTCTAACGATGCTTTTGTGTCAGCTTCTCACAAGTGCCACGACACGTGTCTCAGGTTGAGCTGGCCAGCAGCGTGATATCATCTCTTGTCTTGATGATCAATGATCGATCGATCAATGATCACTTCCCTGGCGTCTGGGGCTATCTGTTCCAGCTTCTTTCTGAGATCTTCGCCATATTTCAAATTGTCTAACATCTTGGGGAGGAATACAGAAGCTTGTCCATGTCCGGCTTGCGGCCTTGAGCCCTTGAGCCTCGAAGCCTGAGGCCTGAGGGTCCAAGATTCGATGCCGCCATAAATACAACTTGACAGACAGACCTTTGATCATCAGCGTCCCTCTCCAATGGCTACTCCAGAGGCTTTCCTGTCGGCTCTCTATCCTTTACTTCCTCTGTTTCGCACGTCTGAATCGGCACGATCTCTTTCTGATCAGGCCGGCCGGGTTGAGTCAGCTCTCAATGCGCTAGCTGCTATCAGTGTAGCGCATGGGACACAAGATGTCGTTGCTGTGGCTCTAGATGTGCGCCCTAGTAGAGAGGCTAAGTTGTACATTGCGACTAACGGGGATGTGAAGAAGTCAGTCACAGACCATCTTCATCAAGTATGGTCCTGCCTTGGACAGATCGCGAGACTTGCCAATGGTCATGATTCGACTGCCTTCGATGGTATTGCTGTCTGGCGGAAGAATCTCGTCCTTCGGATCTACCGCTTTTCTCGAGAGAAGTTCCGGCATGAATTCGAGAAACACTCAAAAGAGTTTTTGAAAAGAATTCCACAGGCTCTCGCATCAATAGATCAGGACTCAGAGTTTAACCAAGATCAATACGAACTAATCAGGTATCTCAAATCTACCTTCGAGAGAATCGCGACGATGGTCAAAGAAAAAAAACCCTCGAACGATCATGTACTCTCTCTTGCGGATCTCGTCGACAAGCTCGGTGAGAAACTACAAGGTCATCTAGATCGTGCAGTGGATGACTCGTTCTTAGGTCCACTCAATAAGCATGGTGCGTGCGTCCGCCACTTAACCATTTCCTCGACGTTGACGCACTTTTACAGTGAAGACACAGAACTTTCTTGACATCAGGCGCTATTTGCGAAAAGTTCTTTCCCTTCGTAATCACATTGAAGCTCTACTTCAGATTGCATGCCTCAAGAAATTTCGGCCATGGTTCCTGCTGTCCCTGTCCACCGTGACAGTCCCGGGCATGTCTCAAATTTACAGAGCCGACATGGGCAATCCCGATTTTAGACGGCAATGCTTTGGTAGCCAAAAGAACTTCGAGTCATCGCTTCCTCGATGGGAGGGGGAAGTGTTAGGAGTGGTCCGCTCGGAGCTCGAGAGGAGGGGGTGCTCAGTCTCAGGCCATGGCCGAGACACGTTTACTGCCACTCACGTCTTCGCTCATTGCGAGTGCGCATTGGCTATATACCTATTGAATCACCCTGGGGCAAAGCCATTCCGTTTCATCGGTGTCTCTAAGCTATGTTGCCATGGATGCTATACCTTCCTCCAGGCGTTCAACAAGAATGTCAAGACTCCCTTCAAATTCAAGGGCACTCACGGTAAAGTGTATCTGCCATACGTGTTTCCCAAGTTCCCGGCTGGGGACACGCGAAGCTTGGAGGCCCCAGTCAGGAAGGAAGTGCTGACGATTCTGACGAACGATTTTCATGTTGCTTGGACGCAGCCTCGTAAAGGCCGATCATATTCAGATAGCACAGCTGCGTCGTTCCCCCCAACAGATGAGGGGGAGGGGGATCAAGGGGGCCATAGTTGAATGTAAGCGCACTTGACCCCCGGACGGTGATTCTCCTAACCCCAAGATCATTTCCAGGGAATGGTCATATCGCACAAGGCACAAGAATTGGGATTCGTGTACTTTTAGGCTTGGATGTTGTCACGACGATATGGAAGTCGCTGAATTGTGTGCTGATGTACTGAATACGTTGCTTATATGTGTCCGTTAACCATTGTCTGTTTGAACGTATATCGTGAAATGATTTTGAACAAGGATCACCTTCGAATGATATGCTGAAGCGCTGAAAGTCCGAGGTGAACCACGCAGCTGATATGGCCGTCTCATGGATTAAAGGCGCACCGCAACCATCTCGACCCTGCCGCGCGATCAAGTACACGACTATTCTGGCAGTTTACCACGTCCTTATATAGCTCCAACAGCGCCCTTTGGTGGATGGGGGGATGCAAGTGTACACGCTGTACGACGTAAGAGTACGCGGAGAAATCGAAGGAGCTGGCGATCGCAAAGTTCGAGCACCATGCGCCGCGCGTATAGTAGGCGCTGCAAGGCTCCCGCCCCGCCCAAAATCACATTCGTCCGCAAATTCTTGGGTGTTGATCGAGTGCTTGTGACAAACTATGGAGATGTCAGGTGAGGCACCCGGAAAACTGCATTCAAAAAAGAACAGTTCAGTCATCAAATGCGTAAGGACATGCAACCTACTCCGAATCTACCTACGTCGAGGGCCCGTTCGCTTCAACATCGTCCTGGTGTGCCTTGGCGCCATAGTCGTACCAGTTATTTTGCCATTCGTCCCAAACCTGCCATAGATCGTCTTCTACCAGAGTACTCATTTGACATCGATCCGTGTTGTTAAACTCGTGGTCGGAGAACGCAGGGAAAGCAAAGGGGAGGTAGTAGTTGAATTCTGGCCCGTGTATATAGAGAGGCAGCGTCGGACCCGATCGTTTGTACGCGCTGAAGAATGTGCAGCAAGCGTAACAAGGATACTTGCAGCTCAAGCCGATGTACGGATATGGGTTCGCGTCCGCCGAGTTCGCGAGGTACACACGACGTCGGGGATTTCATTCTCGAGTATATACTGCATCGACTTGATGATTCGACGATCCCACTGGGCGTCCAGATCTGCACGAGGACGCTCCACGCCTTTGTGCTCCTTCCGGAGGCTGAGCACGGCGTCGTCGTGCATGTTCACTTCGAAGGGGAGGCGCGCGTTGGGGACTTGGACGACACGGAGGGGCTGTGCGAACCATAAACGGGTCTTATCGGAACGAGCGGCGTCGAGGAGGACTTTGATAGGACGATGTAGCTCTACAACGGCATTCAAATAGGGAAGAAGAGACGTATAGGCTGTCTTGACTTTGCAGACAATCGATAGTCAAGGTACGATTCGGCGAAAGACGGCTTTGATTGGAAGGGACTTACCTATTTGAGCGCTCCTGTATATCAACGTGCGCAGTCCGGAGTCATCGAGGTACGGCCGAACAGCGGCACTGAGCAAGCCGAGAGTCGAAACGATGTCCCTGAGCTCAGCGTTCGCGGGCTTCGTGCGCGTGACCGTCTTGCGAAGCACATCAAAAAGATCGCTATTCGTCGCTGATAGTCTCACTCTCCGAGACCGCGACTTGAGGGAAGAACCGCGTGCAATAGTATTCAACCTCGGGCGCGAAGCGGTCATAGAACGCCGCCCAAGCAAAGCCGTAAACCTCGACTGCGAGATCGACCGCCGGCGGGGGAAGTGTGCTGTTCGTCGAGAGCGCCACCTCCTGAAGACTCCTCCCTAGGGTTTGAAAGTGAGGCCCGAGGGAGCCGACTACGTCATCGGAAGTGGCGAGATACAAGACGCACGGGCTGCTTGAGTGGACCTCTATGGCCGCAGCGGCAAAGGTGCCAGGTTCGGATACGCAAAGAGCGGTCAGTGCATCGACGACGTCCTTCATCTGGCCGCTGAGATGCTTGAGGTTGTCCCTCCAGCGGTGAATACCTGTATCAAATGTGGATTGGAAGCAAGCGATGAGTGTTTCTGGGGAAGCCATGGGCATTGGTAACTTAGTGTACGCGGAGGTCAAGATGAAGCTCACCGAAAAAGAGCTCAGGGGGATCGCCCAGTTCGGCAATGACCGACGTCACTTTTTCTCACGTTCACTGTGCTCCTACTCGATGTGCTCCGGCTCCGGGCATCAGTCGGGCATCCTTGAGATATCGCAGGGCAAAGCAACCCCGTTCTATCCGTGCCTTCGAGCTTAGCTGGGCGTCGCACTGTTCCCCGCTTCTACGTGCCTACGCCGAGTCGCATCGCGTCATCGTCCTCGCTATCGTTCACCGGACCACTCCTTGGAGACCAAATCCCTCCCATTCAATTCGAAACCTATCCCCGACGGCCAATAAATCACTATTAATCATACTACTCCTACGACGCCGGACCGTGTCATCGAAATCGCGGTCGGAGAGCGGAGGGATCGCGAAGGAGAAGCGGAACCCCAGCTCGACGCCTTGCGCGCAGCAGAACAGCCTCGCGTCCGACCGGTTGTTACGCGCCGAAGATAGCATGGCAGGCGTAGCAAGGGCGCGCGCGGCTCGAGGCGATACGAAGGACACGAGCCCGCGTCCGCGCCGAACCGGCCAGCATCATCTGGCCATCCGCGTCCGCGCCAGACACGCCAGACACGCCCGTTGAGTTCACCTGCATTGGCGCTCCGCCTCGCCCCGCCCCGCCCCGCCCCGCGAACTTCGTGGTCCACCGCGCATCCAGATGTGGATCTGGATCCTCCACGCCCACGTGCGCCGTCCAGACCCCGGCCTGGAAGGGCGGGGAGGCGCGCGCCGCGCACTCCGACGGCGCGCAGCGGCCGTGCGGCCCACGGACGGACGGGCCATGGCAGCGCAGAGCGGGCGGCGTCGAGCCTGGCCTTTCGAACCGGGCGGCGCGACGCCGGTCCCGACGAAAAGAAGGAGCGGCGATCCGACGGGACGCGTCGACAGGAGAGGGGAAACCGAACGTGCGCGCCGGCGTCGGCTCGACGGCCTGTCGAGGTGCCGACCGGCGCATGTTTGTTCCATCGAGGGGGGGGGGGGGGGCCCCCGAATGGCGCCCGATTGGCCGGGCGGCGTGTGCGGGTCTCGCGCGGGTGAGCATCTCGCGGAGCACGTCGAATATCAGAGAGAGGTCGCCCGCGCTCTGTTCTGTAGATCGCGGCGCTCCTCATCGCGTTCGGCACGTCCGAGAGAGTGACTTGTGATGACCAAAAAAGCCGAGTGGCCGAGTGAGCGCCAAAATGCTCGGCGGCACGATCGTCCAGCGCAGACCGTGCGCGCACGAAACGCCGTCCGTGCAAAGCCAAAGTCAAAGCCAAAGTCAAAGTCAAAGTCAAAGTCGCATACCGCGAGCTCGAGCGCCGAAGGGAGAAGGAGATACGCCGCCTGTCGCACGGAGTTCCGTACGGCCCTGGAGGTGCGACTCCAGGGAGGCGGGTGTATCACCAAAAGCGGCCAGGTGCGAGGTCGTGCGGACGCTCTCCCTGGCGACGGCTGCAGCGGCGCCGGGTTTCGACAGGTTTTGATGCGCAGAGAGCGGACGCGGCGTCTTACGACGTCCTGGATCTCGCGACCGATGTGCTAGTGCTCGCTCGTCGGCGTCCGCCGTCGCACACCAGTACCAGTACCAGTGCCAGTGCCAGTATCAGTGGAGGGAACCACGGGCTAGGACTAAAAGCGGGCAACGAGGGCTGCAGGCGCAGCAGCCATCGATGAGCCAGCCGTGCCGCAGATCGAGGGTGGGGCAGGGCGAGCCGAACGCCCCGAAACGCCGCGCCACGTCGCACAGTAGAGTCGCGCCGCTCGCAGTCTCTTGCCGCGTCGAGTACGTTCCTCCGACTTTAGACAACAGAGATCCCGTCCGTTTATCTGGTACGCATCCAGCACAACGTCGCCTCGTGGGGTTTCGGGGCGAAGTCAAGCAGGAGCGACCATCCCAGGGAGAATCGATGCGCACAGACACAGACACAGACACAGACACAGACACAGACACAGACACAGACACAGACACAGACACAGACACAGACACAGACAGACAGACAGTCCTGAGTCGTCCATACGGGAGGGCTCGACGTTCCAGCCAGCAGAGATCCTCACGCGGGGTGGGGAAGGCGCTGCGAGCGCTGACGCTGACGCGGATGCGAGGTGGCCACGACCGCGACCGCGACCGCGACCTCAGCTCGGAGCGGAGCGGACCGTCGTGCGCGAGTCGCGCGAACGCGAACGCGACTCTGACGCCGCGACGGACGCTAGGCTACGCCGGACGTCCGAGCGCGGCGCGCACCGGCCTAGTGACAGCAGCGTGGAACACGGCGCACGCACGCACGCACGCAGTCGTGTCCGGGAGCAGCGCCGCCACCGCCACCGTGTATGGCGACAACGATGACGACGACGACGACGGTGACGACGGTGATGCGCTGCTGTACGCGGCCCGAGGACTGGCTTCCTTGAAGTGAATGCCGTCGAGTGCCGTCGAGGGCGGGGCGGTGCGGTGCGCGCACCGGGGAGGCGGAGGAGCTGTGTCCGTGTCCGTCCGTCCAATATTCGTCCATGTGTGTGCGCGCGCAGCGCCCTGCGGCACCGCGGAGCCCGCGGGAACGCGCGCGCGCGCGCACGTCGACATGGCTTGGCTTGGCGCGGGTGGGCGTACGTACGTACGTACTGTGCGCGCGGCGCACGGCATTGGGTTCAGGACCGCAGGATGGCCGGCGTCGTCGTTGGCGTTGGCGTTGGCGTTGCGCAGGGGTGTGGGCGCGCGAGGGGTGCGAGCGGGTGTGACGGGGCGGACGGAGGTGGGAGGTGGCTCGCGGCAAGACGGGGAGGGGCGCGCGGTGCAGAGACCCGGCGCGCGTGGACGCGGGGGCAGATCCTGGCTGATCGACAGGCCGGATAGTAGAGTGACAGGAGATGCGTGCGTACGGTGGATGCTGTGTGCGTCGCGTGCGGGGCAACAGAGGGCAGAAGCATCGGGAGAGGGGATGGAAGGGCGTGGCGGTGAGCGCGGGCGGGGATAGCGAGGGCAGGCGGATAGCGCGGGGTTCATAAGTGAGGCCAGGGTCTGATGGGCACACAGCCTGCGTGAGGGGGCGGTGGAGGTTGTGAGATGGACACGGAAAGGACTCGGAACGGTGCGCCGAGGCTGTTCGGAGAAGCGAGGTCATGTGAGGCGGGCGCCAGAGCGGGGCGCTCGGAAGGCTGTGGAAGCGTCGAAGGCAAGGCCCGGGGGCTGGACGCGGGGCCTGTGCTGGAATAGGCAGTTGGGGGACGGATAAGTCAGCGGGGGGTGTGGGGGATATTGGGCGCCACCCAGCTGTGAGCGAGTGTTCGCAGCTCCGGCGATACGCACCCCCGACAGCGAGCGACGGGCTCTGGCACACGGCCAGGATCAAGTTCTCGATCCACGAGATCCACGAGTGCGCCGAGCTGCCCCCACAGTTGCGATGCCCCCCCCCCACCCTCTCTCCAACCCTCGCTCCGGCAACCCTCCCTACCCGTCCGCGTCCTCCACTTCGCCCCCGCTCTCCTCCTCCTCTCCGTCCTCCGCCTTCCTCGCCGACCCGGGCCCTCGCCTGCCCCGCACCCACCGTGAGTAAATCCCTGCCATCCGAGTGCGACGACGCGACGGGCGGCGCTGACTCACGCACGCACGCACGCACGCATCTGCCCCTGCCCTGTCCTTGCCCCCGCAACAGCGGCAGCAGCGACAGCAACCGCCAGAGATCGGCACCCTCGGCTCCATCAGTCCCCGTCCACGAGCGCCCACCCGCAACATCCTCCCCCCACCTGGTTCTTCCCCTCCTCCTCCACATCCTCCTCCACCTCTCCCTCCTCCACGTCCCTCCCCCACTCCGCCTCCGCCGTCACCACTCCCCTCTCTGCCGCTGCGTCCACCTCTGCCTCTGCCTCTGCCTCCACCCCGACCTCCATCTCCTCATCCACCCTCGCCTCCTCCTCCTCCGCCTCCGCCCACTCGCGCTCCAACTCCGCCCACGCCCAGCCCATGATCGGCCCCCCGCCCACCTTCTACGACCCCGACACCGCCGCGCCCCAGCCCCCCCCCCCCGACTACGCCCAGTGGCTCGCGGAGCACTACTCCCCCAACCCCAACCCCAGTCCCGCACACCAGTACCCCGCCTTCCCACATGCCGCGCCCCAGTCCGTCCCCTACTCGTCCCATCAACAGCAGCTCCATCTCCATCAACAGCAACTCCATCACCAGCAGCAGCAGCAGCAGCAGCATCAGCAGCCGCTGATGAACCAGTACCAGTTCGTCGCCTCCCATCCCCACCCGCACGCCGCAAAAGACGACGCCGACCCCGCCGCCTACGGCGCCTACTTCCCGCTCGCGTCTACCACCTCAACCACCGCCGCCGCCGCCGCCGCTGACAGCGGCCTCCCCACGCGCTTCGTGCATCACCCGCACTCCCATCAACAACAACATCAACAACATCAACAACAACAGCAGCATCAGCAGCAGCAGATTCAGCACGCGAGACAGGCACACCACCAGCACCACCAGCACCAACAACAACTCCACCACTCCCACCGCCAACAGCAGCAGCAGCAGCAGCAGCAGCAACCGCGCTCCCGCGGCCCCTCGGGCCACTTTCCGCAGGCAGGCGGCGGCGGCGCGGAGGCGCAGCTGCAGTACGACGACGCAGCCGGGGGCGACCAGCAGCAGGAACAGCTGTACTACATCCTCAACGGCGGGTACGGCCCCGCCCCCGCGTCCGGTGGCGGCGGCGGCGGCGCCTCTGGGCCGTCTGGGCCGACTGGGTCCGGGTCTAGTTCCGGTGCGACGCCCCAGCAGCAGCAACAACATCAGCAGCAACACCAGCAGAATCAGCAGCAGCAGCAACAGGGCGCGTTCACCCCGCGCTCGGACGCGGGCACGCTCGCGACGCAGCCGTCTACGACATCCATCGCGTCGGCGGCGTCTGCAGCTTCTGCGGTGTCCGTAGCGTCTGCGGCGTCGGCGTCTGTGTCGCCCGTGTGGGGCGCGATGGCGCTCGGCGGGAGCCCGAGTGTCGGCGTCGGCGTCGGCGTCGGCGTGGGGTTAGGCGTAGGGCTGGGTGTGGGGAGCGTGGGGAGCGTGGGCGGGCCGACGGTGCCGTCGATGGGCCGGCGGGGTCGGGGTCGAGCGGAGCGTCTGGGGGGACTGCGATTGGAGCGACGGGCGCGACGGGCGCGATTGGGGCGGGGGCGGCGTTTCGGCCTGGGGTGGGGAAGCGCGGGAGTGGGGGCGCGGCGGGTGCTGCGGGTGCGGGGACGAGTGGGGGTGCGGGGACGAGTGGGGTGCGTCGGGTGCGTCGGGTGCGGGAAGGGGGACGGGAGGAGCGGGTGCGGGTGCGGGTGCGGGTGCGGGTGCGGGTGCGGGTGCAGGGAGGCCGCGCGGGGCGGGGGCGGGGGCGGGGCGGGGGCGGGGAGGGCGCCGCCGAGGAAGAGGTTGCGGGTGGATGTGAGGGATAGCGAGACGGAGGATGAGGATGAGGGGATGGGCATGGGCATGGGTGGAAGTGGGCAGATGCAGATGCAGGGGATGGGGATGGGGATGGGAGGGATGCAAGGGATGCAAGGGATGGGGGTGGGGCTGCCGCAGAGACTGTGAGTGCCCCGTTTTGTCTCTGTTTTCTTGCTTGCTGGCCGCGCAGTGTTTTTGGGGCGCTGGGCGGCGCCTCTTGCGCGGCGGGCGTTGGGCGCGACGAGGGCGCTGTGGGCGTGTGGGCGTGTGGACTGCGTTGCGGGCGCGTTGCTGACGGTCGCGATGCTTTTTTTTTTCTTTGGCGTTATTCTATGCGTTTTTTTTGGCGTCGGCGGGGCTGGCTCGAAACGGAATGGACTCGCGGACGGACGATTGGGCGGGATGCGTTGGATCGGGTGGATCGCGATCGCGATCGCGTGCGTTGTGTGCGCGCGCGGCGTGCCTGGATGGGTGCCGTGGACGCGACGTGGACTGCGACGGCGACGACTCGCGCGCACACACCACCGCGGGACGGTACTTGAATGTGATGTCAACGCGACGCGATGCGATGTAGGCCGGGCGCGTGCACGTACTGCAAGAAGCTCAAGGTGCGTTGGCCGTTCTGTGTTTTGTTGGTTTTTTGAGGGGGGGCGGGGTGCGGGGGTGTCGAAACGCTGAACGGGCTGACGTGTTTGGATTTTTTTTTTTTGGGGGGTTTCGGTGTTTTGGATTTTGGTGCTTGTCTCGCGATGCTCGATGCTCGATGCTCGGCACTCGGCGCTTGACTCGCGGCGCTCGACACTCGACTTTCGACACGCGCGCGACGCACAGATGAAGTGCGACTTTCCGAAGAACGAGAACGTGTGCAAGCGCTGCAGGGCGGGCGGGCACACGTGCATCGTCGAGGGGCGCAAGCCGAGGAGTGCACCCAAGTGAGTCGCGCGCTCTGCTTTTCCTTTCTTTCTTCTGGTTTGCTTCGGTTTCTGCTTTTTTTTTTCTTTTTCTGAGGCTGCCGCTTTAATTTTTGTTGGATTTGCTGCCTCTCCTTTTCTCGGTTTTCTCTGCTCGTCTTGGGTTTGAGCGCGCGAGGTTTTCGGCTTTGGCTGGGCCGGTACCCGGTGATGCGGGGTGCGGGGATGTCAGCCTGGATGCCCGAAGCCTGAGGCGCGGGTTCCGTCGGCGTATTTACGCCTCCGTAGGCGCACAGCATGCGGCGTGCATGGCCAGGGCGCGAGGCGCCGGTACTCTTTCTGCCCCGGAGGCGGTGGGGCTGGGGCGGAAGAGGGGAAGCACGGTGGGCTGCGAGGGCGCAGCGGCCGGGGCTTGTGTCGCGCCGTGCGCGTGCGCACACGGGGTCAGTCGTGGTGACGTCGGACTCGCTGCGTTTCTTGCTGCTGCCGGCGCGTCCGCGTCAGCGCGGAGCTTGCTCGTTTGGGCGAGGTTGGGGTCGGGTGCTCTGGGACGGGGGGTGGGAGCCGTGCCGTGTGGTGCGAGTGGGACGTCGTGCGGTCCAGATTTGGACGCGGGCTCGGGGCGTGGTTAGGGATTCTGTGGCTTCCGGGCGCCCCCCTGGCGTGCGTTCGGGCAGTCGGTCTTGCTGCAGACGCTGTGGGCCGTGCATGATGACATCGGCCCTCGGCGCGATTGGACTGGATTGGATGGGGCGGGTCTGGTCTGGTCTGGTAAGGCCAGGCATCTGTAGCTGTCTCGCGGCAGCACTTACGCGTGTCCTTGCGCTTTCGCTCCTGCGCTCGCGCGTGTTTTATTACCGCGCTTCCGTCCGTTGGATCCGCCCTATCCTCTCGTCCTTCCCCTGTGCCGCCTGGGCCCTTGCTAGCTGCACCCATGTCTCGCCCCTCGTCGCCGCTCCCGTCGACGCGTACGCGCGCCTCCTCTACCTCCTCGTCGTCCCCTTCGTCGTCCTTTCTTTCCTTCTCTTCTTCTTCGTCGTCCTCTTCCGACTCGCCTCCCCTCACGCCCACGCTGACGCCCGCGCCTCTTTCGCTCCCCAGTAAGCGCGAATACCTCCTCGCGCAGATCAGACAGAAGGACGCCATCATCGAGTCGCTGCTCAAGCAGGTCTGTGCATCCCTCATCATCGCGCCCCTCATCCCCCGTGCTCGTAAACTGACGCGCACCCCGCCGCACAGCTCCACAACCCGTACCTCGCGACCCCGCTCTCGATCGCCGCCTACCGCATGGCGACGCCCGCGAGCGACAACCACCGGCAGAACGTCATCGCCTGGCTCGACCGGCTCCAGTCCTCCTCGACCGTGCGCGACAGCACCGTCGGCGCCGGGCTCGCCGCGGGGCTCTCCTCGACGCCGTCGGCCGGCGCGTACCGCCTGCGCGAGCACCGCGACGCGGACGACGACTCGGATATCGCCGAGGGCGCGGGCGGCGCGCACGACGAGGAGCAGCCCAAGTCGGCGAGCACGCTCGTCGACCCCGAGGCGTTTCCCGACGCGCACGCGGAGCGCGAGCGCGACGTCGGTGCGGGCGCGGATCCGGACGCGGAGGAGGACGAGGCGGAGACGTACGCGGGCCTGCCGGACGCGGCGGTGCCGCTCGGCTTGCTCGCGAAGCTGTCGATCAGCAACTCGATGGAGAAGGTGCGCGGGCGCGGGCGCGGGAAGGGCCGCGGTGGGGCGCCGGGCGGGGCGGGGAATCGGGCGGGCGGCGCGCAGGGCGGAGGGAAGGGGCCGTTGAAGGAGGAGGAAGAGGACGACGATGTGGTGAGTGCGGGTCCTGGCTTTTGCTTTGCGGAGTGCTGATCCCCTTGTTCGCGTGCGCGCATGCGTTATGTTCTCGTTCCGACAGGGCGTCGCGAACGACGGGTACTTCCTCCCGGGCCCGGCGCAGAACTTGGAGCTGCGCGCGACGCTCATCGAGAAGAACAGCCCGCCGGACATCCTCGTGCACGGGCTCATCACGCCCGAGGACGTCGACAAGCTCTTTGACATGTGAGTGCCCGCTCCTCGATGCGGTGGGGTGGAGCGCGCGCTGACCGTGCGCCTTGCTCTGCTTTTGACGCCGTCGATCGGCAGATTCTATACCCGCGTGAATGTGAGTCCGCGTCGGCTGGTGGGCCCGTGGTGGATGCTGACGCTTTGGTTGGGGGACAGCCGTTTATCTCGCTCTTGGACCCCGTGCTGCATACGCCCGCGTCGACGTTCTCGCGCTGTCCGTTCCTCTTCACCGTCGGTGCGTATCCGCCTCTCCCGCGCGCGCCGCCCGAGCTCATCATACCCTCCGCCCCCCGCGCGTTCCGCACGCGCACAGTCTGCGCGATCTCCTCGCGCTACTCGGACAAGTCCGAGGTGTACCCGATCGCGATGCACTTCGCGAAGAGCGCGGCGGCCAACTCGCTGATCGACGGCTGGAAGTCGGTCGAGCTCTGCCAGGCATACATCCTCATGAGCATCTACGCCGTGCCTGCGCGCCGGTGGGAGGAGGACCGCAGCTGGCTGTACACCGGCCTCGCGATTCGGTGCGTGCTCCGTTCGCTTGAGCGCTCTCGGGGCGCGTCGCAGGTGCTGATCGGTGCTGGTGTGCGTTTAGGATCGCGACGGACCTCAACCTGCACCAGATGTCGACGGCGAAGCCGCAGAACGAGATACAGGAGCGCGAGATGCTCAACCGGGCGCGCGTGTGGCAGATCTGCTTCAACCTGGACCGGTCGACCGCGACGCAGTTTGGCAAGCCGACGACGATCAAGGAGGACTAGTGAGCGCTCTTTCCTGTTATCTTTCGCTCATCTTGTTTCGCGCGCCGCGGCTTGTCGAGCGTCTGCTGACCGTTTGTCGTCGATCGCAGCATCGTGCGGAACTCGACGGACTGGTACAAAAAGTCGCGGTACAACCATCCGGTGGGTGCCGCTCTGTCATCTTTTGCGAGTGCTCCGTCTGACGGTGTTTCGAACAGTACGATGTGCACCTCGACGCGTACTGTTCGCTCATGCGCATCGTCGCCAAATTCCACGACGACGTGTTCTCGGACCCCGACACTCCAACCGGGCTGAACCAGGTATGCGTCCAGTGGCCTGTTCGATACCCGCGCTGTCATTTACTGATGAACATGGTCCCAGTCGATCGACTTCCGCGAGGTGACGCTCCGGCACGACGGACATCTCGAGCGGTACCACGAGGAGTGGGCAGGGCGGTTCGCGAGGGACTCCGATCAGAGTGGTGCGCCTCGCTCGGCCCATCTCCGTCGTGTGCTGTTGATCGCTGAGCATGTATCGCAGATCCCGCGTGCGCGTTCCGCTGCAAGCTGCTGCCTTTGTGCGTCGTTTTTTTCTTCCGCGTGCTTTTCTCTTGCTGAGGCGCTCTGCTCTGTCTGCTGTAGCCTGGTCAACTACTCGCGGCTGGTCATGTACTCGTTCGGATTCCAGCAGGCCTTCCAGCGCGGCATGTGTCCTGAGGACGAGATCTTCCTGACAAAGGTGCCTATTCCCGGTTGTCGTGTGGAGCGTGTCTTTTGCTGATTCTGATCGTGTTGCAGAGCCGCGACGCCGCGAAAGAGGTCATACGCGCCCTCGTCGACTCTTTGGCTCCCAGTGGCTACATGCGCTTCTCACCGGACGGTGCGCACCGGTGTTCTGTTCGTGGACAAGAGGATGCTGACGATTTCCCCGCTAGGTCATTTCATCTTTGCTGCGTTTGCGTCTGCATTCCTGTTGAAGGTGAGCGACTGGTTTTGGCTCGACGCTTGTACCGAGGCTTATCTCTCACGCACCTCCCAAAGCTCAATCGCCCCGAGTTCGCCAAGTTTTTGCCCGAAGGGCAGGACACGGAGGTCTTCGAACTCATCGGGCGACTCATACAGACGATCGGCTCGCCGCAGATCGCTATAGACGAGCGCCACACGCCGAAGCTCTACTCGCGCTTCCTCGCGGGCTTGCTCGCCAAGCACAGGCGCGACGGCGCGACGAGTGGCCGCTTGCACACGCAGCCCCCGCCGGGATACCGCAACAATCCATCGGGCCCACACCGGGCGCCGTCGACCCACTCGTCAGGGATGAGCCCGAGCTCGCAGGACCATGGCAGTGCACAGGGCGGGCACGGGATGGGCGGTGCGGGCGCCAGTGCCGGTGGGGGTGGGGGTGCGAGCCACGGGCCGGAAGTGGCGATGATGGACACGTTCGTGGCGCCGCTGTCGGAGCCGATATACCAGCCAGAGGCGATGTACTCCCTCGGGATGGGGCCGCTCGAAGTGGGCGGGACGGACGACGGGATGAACTTTGTGTTTGACAGCACGGGAACGAACATGCAGGACGATGTGCTCGCGACGATGCAGGCGATCCGGAACCCTGCGTGGTGGAATACGATGATGATGCCCGGGTGCGCTTTTTTTTCTCCTCGTGGATCTTTGCGGCTTGTGATTTGAGGTGTGTTGACCGTCCGCTCCGCAGGTTCTCGTGGCCTGAGACGAACGGCTACATGAACTTCCCGCAGACCGCTCAGGTGCACCTCGGCTAGGCCGTTCCTTTATTCTCCTCTCCCAACATCAACAAACTCTCTCAAGTATGTTAAGCCCTCGTATCCTAGTCCTCTCCCTCGATCTCCTCTCTTCGGCATTTCGTATGCAGTATGAACAAGAATGTACCACTATTTCGTCTCGCCCCATTCCCGATCCCTCTCTCTGCCTATCTATCTATCTCTCCGTCTCTTCTATTTTCTCGATCTCTCGTCTTTTCGTTTATACCGTACGCGGCTCGCGGATCGAGTCGAAGCGGGTCGTGCGTAGGACTCTGCGTGGCGTGCCTCGGTCTTGGTTTCTGGTTCCGGTCTGTATGCGAGGCTTGTGTCTGCGTCTGTGTCCGTGTCTGTGTCCGTGTCCGTGTCTGTGTCCTGTGTCTGCCGATTCACTACTAGTCCTCAGTTGTGTTAGATAGCATATTTAGATTTGTATGTCAGTCTCGACGACGTGAGCGAGCTCGGGAAACTTCCAGGCTGTTGACTTGCCGGCGCGTACCGGGAACTGCCGGGTTGCCCATAACTTCCCGCACGCCAGGAGCACACAAGTTGGTCGCTCTCAAAGTTCATGACTCTCTATCGTGTGATCGACTATATCACAGTCTCACTTGCACTCACTTCCATCTCCATCTGCGAATCCGAGATAGACGAAGGACCTCCAGAGTAGCGCAATATCGAATGCTGCTGCCGAGACGTGCAAACAAGCACTGTCAGTACGAGAACAGGCGAGAACGCAATCGAACACCGTTGCAGATCATTCGGGAAAACTACAGTACTAACCTTCAATCCTCGGCTTACTGACTTATGACCGCTCACCCTCACCGCCCCTTCTTTATGTGGCGGCACCCCACGTCTCACGGTGTGCTTTGTTCTCTTTTGAGCTCTGACGGGTGCGCTCGCCAAAAAAAGGATGGGTTATTGTTAAGTTTTCGTTCCATGTGCCTACCAGTCACATCCAATTCCTGGACAACGCGCTCACAATGCACATCATGTTCCCAGATCGGCCTCCCTTGGAGACGTGCGTGAAGAATCATCACTTATAAGGGCCCGGTGTTCGAGTCCTTCGTCGACATTTCGCAGGTTTCGCCTACGATCGCTAAAGCAGGTTGATTGACACCTCTTCTGTTTCACACTCAGCTTGGTGCGACAGCAGATCCTGCAACTCCAGGTGCTGCTTACAAGTCAGAATTCACGCCTCTACTGGAAACTCAAGCTTGTCTTAATCATGCTGTCGAGGCGCATCCCCCCTGAAGTCCTCTCCGCAATTTTTATGGAATGCCTTGATACAGGGTACTGGGAGCATCGCGATGGATCGATACCCTGCAGCTCCGGAGACGCACCCTACTTGTTCCTCCAGATCTGTCACCAATGGCGCGCGGTGGCCATGTCAACCCCACGCCTGTGGTCCACCCTCTCCCTCCCCGACCTTCCTAGCACCCCCGAAAGATGCATATCCCTACTTTCCCAGGTCCCAGTGTGGCTGTCATTGTCCAGAGCTTTGCCTCTCTCATTCGTGTTGCAGATCAAGGACGAGAAGCCTAGTCTGCTCTCCCAGTACATCATACTATTACAGAAGGACGTTCACCGTTGGAAGGAGGTCATACTCGAAACAAACTACAACGAGACGCACTGGCTCCCCGTCTTCGAGCTCGGCTCATTGCCACTCCTCACAGAGTTCACCTATGACGGTTATAGTGATGATTCGAACACCGAGATTCCGACATTGATGACCGCCCTTGCCTCCGCGCCCCGCCTGTGCCATGTCGACCTTACCCACGATCTAGTACACGATTGGGTGCTGCCCTGGGAGAATTTATCGACATTGAAGCTGGATAACCAAAGTCCGAACCTCACATCTGACATGGTCAGAATGCTTTGCGACAACCTGGGCAAGTGCATTCGTCTTGAGGACCTTTATATTGCGTTTGAGCATGAGATGGTCGACTACATCCTCCCGCCGACGTCGCACATTGTTCTCCCGCACCTCTTCTTTGCATTTGGACGCAGTCACCCCAAGGCCATCATTTCCGTCATGCACACCCTCGTCGCGCCACACTTAAGGAATCTCACCATTATTGGCTGCAATGAGCCCCACACTGAGATCGGCACGAGCATCCTCACCTTTTTGAAGTGCAGCGGAAGTGCGATTGGCCTGTTCGACCTCAAAGCGGTGCACGCCCCCACCGAGGACGTAGTGAGGTTTCTGGAGGTCCTTCCAAAAGTCTATTATCTATGCCTCACGGACGAGTGTGTCGACGTCAACGTCTTCGAGGCTCTCACTCTCGAATATGATGATGATGGCCAGCTTGTCTCTTGGACCAATCCGCATCTCGAATTCATCAGGTTTCTGCCTCATACGGGGTACTATTCCGATTCTTTGGAAATTGAGCCCCTTATGCCATCCTCAATGCGCACCTGCCATCACATGCCCGAGTGCGACACTCTTGACCTAATCACCTTTGAAGACTCGCAGCCGCCATGCGAGACAGGTGTGAGCATGGAGCAGCTAGAGGAGTGGTTTTACAAAGTTTCCGATGAGGGCTTCTGCGAGGGCTTCGCACGCATGGTCCTCTCGCGACGCGGGTTGCCCACCCCTCCGTTAGTGGGCGTGCGCTTCGTCCACTTTGATTTGCACCTCCTCGAAAGGGTATCGCCCGAGTTATATACCGAATTGGTGGAATACTGGGAGGAAGGGCTGCACCTGGTCGTCTGGTGCTCGCCTGAGAGGGCGGAGTATTGGCGTTCGAGGATGATATGATCTTTGGGAACAGAGTTTGGCTTCGTAGAGCAAGTATGTGTCTGTATCCGTCAATGCGGAGATGCACTCGTGAAAATGCGCACACGCATCCATATTGCACAGAGCGATCTTCAACCATAAAGCAAGATAATCTCCGCGGCACACTTGTCGCGGATCGCCGTATAGCCTACTCACCTGCAAGAAGAAATGTTGTGCATGCTCAGTCTTCCCAAGACAGATGTTTTGAGCTGAGCCGGAAGATAGGTGACTGTATGCCTTCGCATTGTCTACTCACCGCCCTCGCCCTCTCCCCATGAATGCATGAGCTGTGGCTCCTCGCGGCAACCACACGGGACCTCCTTTGACCCCTTCATTAGCCACGTCGTCTCGTTGCAGCACTCTGTGTTCACATACGTTCCCTTTGGGGTTACGTTGCGCGTCATCCAAATCAAGGAAGAAAGAAAAGCCTATAAGCGCACACACGTATAGGCTGTGCTCGTCACCTCGGCATTGATGAGTAGTTGACGAATCGATGGGGTGTACGAGTACACAGGCCTCAAGGCTGTGCACTCTCATCGATTGTGTGTCTAGCTTATTGTCCAAAGACGAGGAGCTATGTCCATGATATCCCCTTGTATCCATCAATAGGGTTTCGAAGCCTCCACTCAACGTGTTCCGAGGTGGCCGCTAAGGGCCGTCTCGTCTTGATAATGGGTGAGTTCGTTCCACCGCTCTTTCGTCGCGTCTCAGAGCCATCTATCTTCCTGTGTACGTGGTTCGTTCATTCTTCGTCGAAAGGTGAAACTGACGCGGCGATTGAATAATCAACTAGGCTCTTCGATTCAAGTCACTTATTGTTCAGGACTTCCCGAGTGTCGAAACATTGATATTGTGGTTGCCACTGGGGTCATTGTGCTATCCGGCCATGCAGCCAAAACGAATCCCCTCCGAAGTCCTCGCCGAGATCTTTCTAGAGTGTCTCGATACCGAGCGCTGGGAGGACCGTGATGCAAAGATGCCCAGTAGCCCTGGTGACGCGCCTCACCTGTTCACTCAAATATGTCGCCACTGGCGCGCGGTGGCGATGTCTACTCCACGCCTGTGGTCCACCCTCTTCCTCCCCGACATTCCCGCAAGCCGCGAACGATGCGACGCCTTGTTCGCACGAGTCCCAGTATGGCTCTCGCTGTCCAAATGCCTGCCCCTCTCGTTTGTGCTGCAGATTGAGAACGACGCGCCCGTCAAGCTCCCTCAGTACGTCGCGCTGCTGCAGAAGGAGATCCACCGCTGGAGGGCAGCGCGGTTTGAGACGAGCGCGAACCAGGTCCACTGGTTCCCCGCGTTCGCGCCCCACTCGATGCCGCTCCTCGAGGAGTTCGCGTACGACGGCTGGAGCGACACCTCGATCGCCACGATCCCGACGCTGATGACGTCCCTCGCCTCCGCTCCGCGCCTGCGCGACGTCGACCTCGCGCAAAACCAAATCTACAACTGGGCGCTGCCCTGGGCGAACCTGACGACGCTGCACCTGATCTACGAGACCGTGGAGCTCCCGACGGCCATGATCGGGAGGCTCTGCGAGAGTCTCGGCGCGTGCGCGCGCTTGGATAGCCTCCACGTCGGGTTTTCCAATCGCACGGTTGGCCCCGTCCTCCCGTCGACGTCGCGCATCGTGATCCCGGTGCTCACCGAGCTTTTGATTACGTGCAGTCACATCAAGGGCATCGTGTCAGTCATGCACACCCTCGTCGCCCCGCGCCTGCAGACTCTGCGCATTGACCGCACTGATTTCGAGTTCGACTATCCCCCCGCCGTGATCGGCGCAAGCATCCGCACATTTGTGGCTCGCAGCAAGGGCGCGCCGATCCGCCAGCTCGACTTGGAAGACTTGCACCTCGTTCCCAACGAACTCGTCGCCCTCCTCGCGCTGCTCCCCTGCCTCGAATACCTCAGCTTTAAGGACGGGATGATCGACTCGCGCGTGCTGGACGCCCTCACGCTCGAGTTCGACGTCGAGGGCCGGCTCGTCTTCGGCCCGAACCCGCGCCTCCGGCACGTCTCCTTCCTGCCCCCGCAACAAACCTTCGGCCACATGCGCGCATACCGCTCCACCAAAGCCATGCTGCCTCTCTCGATGCGCGCAAACAGCCCCTTTCCCGCGCAAGGGAGCAACACTCCGGACCTGATCACCTTCGCGCGGCAGCTGCAGCCGCCGCGCGAGGCGCTCCCTCCGAGTCGAGAGATATTGGCGCGATGGCTGCGGACGGTCGGGAGCTCGGTGTTCTGTGGCAGCCTCGCGCGCATGATCCGGTCGCGCTGGGCAGTGCCTCCGAACTCCGACGTCCCGCGCGCGGGGCTCGAGCTCCTGCAGTTCGATCTGCATATCCTCCAGAAGATCATGCCCGCGCGGTATGCCGACGTGATGGAGTGCTGGAGGGAAGGGATGAATCTGAATATATGGTGCTCGAAAGATAGGATGGAATTTTGGCGTTCGGCAACGTGGGACCCGTGATCTGTAGCATCTCTGTCAGTATGTATGTATGTACACGTACGGGCATTGTTTCTCTGTTCATCATCGTCATGTTATTCCCAGTCGGGTGGTGGGACAGATCTCACATCGGGTTCGGAAAAGGTGAGTGAAGCCACGTACTATTAGGTGTCGGAATTGGCACTCAATGAGCATGGTGATGAAGTCGCTCGGCGTCCGCGTGTAGACTGGTTCTTATGCGGCACGTCAGATGCGCACCATGCCTAGCTTCCCTAGACGACTTGCGGTTGGATTGTCTTGCTAGTGCGCGGTATGTCTGCAGAACTCGAAACGCCACCAGTCAATTTGAGCCTCCTTCTGGCGGTCAAAGTTGGGGGAAAGGGTAGGTTGCGTTGGGATTTTCGCGGATTTCTTGTATAAGAGTCGGTGAAGTGCGCGCAGGTGCATACTGTCGCAGGCGGAAATGAAAGAATTTTAGGAGTCTCATCACGCGATGCACGTGCGTCGTGGGTGGCAGGTGACTCGGATTAAATTCACAATGAGTCTGTGAAGCCAGGCTACTTCGGACTCTGCTCAGTGGTTTCAAAAGTTTTCGCCTCCACACCTAACAGTACTCGATAGCATTCCGGCAATTTGAAGCATGGCCAGTCCAGAAACCCTCATAGCCGCTCTTCAACCCTTGCTGCCTTGCTCCATGGACACTCGTATGCCTCACCTCGTCGATATCAAGAAGGAATTCAAGAAAACTATCGACGCGGTGGTTTTCATCAATTCGGCAAAGCCAGGCGTTGCTCTCGCTCTTGCCTTAGAGTCGGCGGCCAGAGAGGTCACTGTGTACGTTGCAACCAACAGCGATATAGCCCCCGACGCCCTCGAGACACCTGCTGCTTGTTTCGTCGAATCTTCAGCAGTTTTTGAATCTTCGATCGCTGCCAATGATCCGCCATCTACGCCACATCAGATCAATTCCTTGGTGTCCGACTTCGCCATCACAACCTACAGCTTTTGCTGGCCAAAATTTCGAGCTCGTTTCATGAAATATGTGGATGTTTTCATCGCCCACTACAGTTTCACAGCCAGAAATGCACAAGCTCTTGCTTTCGATGAAGAGGAGCGCAAAGACCTTCTCTCGGTCGGGGATGCCTTCTGAGCTTCTCCGATCTCAAGGTGTCGATGACCGTTGAAACTAGATGAAGTTTTGTGGAATATCAGTGTCATGTTGACCGACCTCGTCTCAAAGATGCAGCCTTATATCGACGACGAGGGGGCGGACTCGCTGCTGTTGCGATGCAAGAAATATTGTGCGTCCTGTCTCGTCACCCCTTCTCGTCGTGTCGGATTCTCACGCAAATTCGACAGTGGATTGTGTGCTCGAATACTCTCCTTTCTTGGACACCCCCCGCTATCTAGGTTTCTTGTTGTCCGTCCACATGAATGCCCTCCTCGACCTTGCCCGGTCTTCAAAATTTCGAACGTGTTTTCAACAGCCTTTCCGTATCGTATGATTTCCAGGCACGCGACTTCCCTTCAGGGTAAATATGCACGACAAGGGCTTGCTGGAGCTTTGAGGGCAACGCGGGGGTATAGAAGATCGATCCACGCCCAAAGAGGACGAAGGGTCTTTAATGCACGCGCAGTGGCAGAAGCTAATCGTCCAACCGTGGCTGAACATGTTCGAGATGGGCGAGGGAAGGTCAGGTTTATCAACCATCCTGGAATGCAATAGCACCATTTCGTCCGCCACGAGAGATGTGGATGTTCATTGCGAGGCCGTGCTGGTTGCGTATCTCGCCGCTCGGACCGACATTGATCCTTATGCTCGTATCGGCATCAACAAGCCTGGCTCGTGCTATGCGTGCCATGCCTTCATGAAGGGATATGATTGGACACAACCGAGGACGGCTTTCTTCCCTCGAGGAATCGACACAGACTTCTACCTTCTATTTGCACTTCCACAAATTTTGGACCAGACTTTGAACAAGGCGGTAAGAGGCCAGATGGCCTCATATGCAGCTTACATTCTGAACAAGGAATAGGATTATCACAGAGGACTGCGCGACCCTGTGGATGGTGATCTTCAGTTTGTGAGTTGCTTTAGAGGTTTGGAGCTTCACAGTGAGAGTAGTCTCGAATGGATATAGGTATGTTGCAAAATTCTCGAGATTCACACTATTTTATTGACTTATCATACCGTGACCAGTTTGACATCTGTAGTTGTCCATGCGGTCCTAGCGCCCTTGTTACCATTATGAAGTGGTAGACGAGCCGTGGACGTCGTCGCAAAGAACTCCATCTAGAATCGCGTTCCGTCATGTTCCCGAGTGTTCTCCCTCGGCAATGGACGGCAGTAGCCCTCTTCTTGCTCAGCGTCTTCGTCTTTTTCAGCTTCGCCGTCTTTCTTTCCGTCTTTTTCCCCTGCATCTTCGGCCTTCTTCTGTTCTTTCGCTTCGTCCTCAACCTTCTTAATCATCTGCGCGGACAGGAAATCGATCTGCTTGAATAGCAAACTCTCTGGCGTCTCTGGTAGCGACGATTGGGTTGAACGGTGGTGCGCGACGGAGAGGAGGAACGAGACGAATCTAGGATGACCGTAGCTGATTAGTTTCTGTGGGGGACGGTGGGGAATGAGCGACACTCACAGTTCCTTCATGAACGCAAAGCTAAAGCCCGCCGTCTGCGCCGCGACTTTGTGCGCGATCTCCTCGTCAGATGACTCGAACTGAACACCCCTCATCACTCTGCTTGTGCCCTTGACCCCTGCCGCGATCTTGTTCAACCATTTTTTCGCGAACGCGGCGCGGAGCGTCTCGCCGGGGAGCGTGAACGTGTATTTGACGTCGAAACGCGACGGCCTGTTGACAATCGCATCGTCGATCCGTTCCGGGTGATTCGTCGTCGCGAGCGTGAGGATACCGGCGTTGGCGGCCAGGCCGTCGAGCTCGTTCAGGAAGAAGCTGCGCACTTTCTTAGTCACCATCGCGTCGAGGTCCTCGATCACGAGAATGCAAGGCGCATGCTTGCGAGCGTGGCGGAAGATGCTGCGGACGCCCTCTTCAGGGCCCTGTTGATGTCAAGGTTTTGCTCTATTCATGTGATGCATAGAGGGAGGCAGCACTACTCACGGCTTGCGTTGTGAAGGACTTGACGTACAGCGCGGGGTAGTTCGACTCTTTCAATAGCGCCTTGATCGACTCGGTCTTGCCGTTCCCCGGCGGCCCGAGCAGTAGGATGCCCCGCTTCCATGTCATGCCCAGCTCCTCGTAGATCTCGCGGCTCTCGAAAAAGACCTTCGTGTCGCGCCGTATGCCCTGCACAAATGCCTCGTCGAGCACGATGTCCTCCCAGCTCGCCCCCTGAACTCCCTGGTACAGCTCCTTGTCCGCGCTCCAGCTCCCGCCCTGGTACACCCATATCTGCTTCCTCAGCGTGAACCCGTATTTATACACCAGGCCCGAGAGTTTCTCCCCTGGCATCGCATCGGTTGCGTCGAACACAAGGTCGTAAAAGTAGCAGTCCTCCCAGTTATACCGCCAGGTAGCCTTGTAGGCCGTGTATTCGACCCCGTCGACGACGAACGTCGAGCGCCCGGCGATCACCTCCGAGAAGACGCTATGATCCTTGACGTCATGGGAGTAGAGGGTGTAGCTGTCACCCGTGAGGCTCCTGGAGGTAGCGTCGTGGGCATGAATCTTGGGTGCGATATCGAGAGAGGAGAGGTAAGCGGACAGCGGAAAGGCATGCTTGTCGTTGTCGAGGACAGGGACGTGCTGTGAGGTGGGATGCGTAGCGTAGAGGCCCTTGAGGAGGGTGAGAGCAGTATTTGGGATGGGCGCGGAGAAGCCGGACGTGAGCGTTTCCCTAAATTCGGGCATGGTGTTCGATGTGGTGGTCGCGTTCAAGTGCGCGTTCGATGCGGATGAGGATAGGGGAGCTGAGGCCGTGGGCTTTTATACTGGAAGCGATGCCGGCGTGTATGCCTTCGGAAGCGGCGGTGAGTCGTCCTAGGATCTATATTGCATTAGGCGCTGAATTGACAATGACTTGACATTGTTACGAAGGCTTGTAGCGCGCTTGTTGTGCATTCTGCAGTTCCTGTCGGCACTCAGGAAAAAGGCCGCACTGGGCGGCAGGGTTATGATGGAGCTACTTTGCGATAGATTCGGCTGGATCATCGTGTCTCCAGTGTCCGTATGCTCCGAAATGTTTTCTATTCAGGGTGCAGTGGGGCTTACTTCTCTCGAGGCTTTGTGACTTGTGCCATGGAGGGAAGTCGCATCTGCAACGACGAAAGCACCATCTTGATATATTCATGTCTTCTGATACGCATCCACATCCATTTGAACAACTTTTGAACGTCCGTCGAGCGCGCGCTACTTATGCGCAGCAAGGATCTCCCCAGCCCCTCGAGGCATCGTTTTGAGAACGTGCACCGCATCATGGGGAAAGATTGGCTCCTTAAATATATCCCTCTCTTAGGTTTTACGTCTATCCTTGAGGATCGGACTACCCAAGGATCTCTGGGCGCCGATCTGCCTACGGAACCCGCATGAAAGAGCGCCAATCGACCAGTATTCTTGTTACTGCATCGACCTTAGTCACTCTAGAATAGAGAAGGAAACGGAACGGATCTCGTCTTTTAACAGCAGAGTATCAGCAGCATGATATGCCTATCAGAGTACAGGAATAAATAGCGAAAGGAATGCAATATCTTGATGTGTATCTTCAAGTTGACATGCAGTGCAGGGAATGCGCCGCTCCCCAGGAGGGATAAGGAGATGGCAAATGTAGTGGTTTTGCTGGGTGCCTCGTGTCGAGATGCTCAGCCTCATGCACTTTAACAGTGATGATCAGATTTCTCGGAGCTGCAATGTCTTCTCAGAGGGATGCGCTCAGTGCTGAGAGTCAGCTTTCCGCTCTTGTTCTCATTCGATCGAGAACTTGTCGCCAGTTACGGAAAGTGTACTCGATTAAGCTATAGATCATCGTAACTCGCAGTCTTTTTTTGAAAGCACAATCACGATGTTTGGAACGGATAGAACACGATAACGGTATAATACTTACGGAGCAAGATGATACTTGTTTTATGTAGTCAAAGGCAATCGCGGAGAAGATAATGCGTATGTACTCAAACAAAGCAGTACACAGTACAAAAGAAAGAACCAAGAAGATCTGAAGCAGGATCTCTGGTAGCTAGAGAGAAAAATGCATAAATACAGTAAAACAAACTAGCACAGCCGTAGGCAGTTCGCCCAGAGACTGAGAGAAGAGGGTAGGAGGTAAAGGAGTCAAGTTTACAGTGGCTTTAGAGCCGAGACGGAGAGACGTAGGTTTGCTAGATACAACGGTGAATATGAATGAGCTTTACCATAGTGTGAGGGAACAGGGCGGCGCACTCTACGAGAACTTCCATCTGCAAGCGACCGTCAGTGAGATGCATACGAGGAGTAAATCATAGGGTTCACCTATTGTTACAGTTTGTGCATCTATAGTTTCATAGCGTCACAATCAGTCAAGATACCAGAGTACATGTCATATGTTCACATACGTTACAAATGTCTGAAAGCCCACGATGAGTATACAATTGGGGATCAGAAAAAGAGGTAACGTACTGTCATAGGCTCATCAGCGCTCCTCGTTTGCGCTTGACGATAACGACACTTTCTCTGTGAGGTTCGATACGTGTTATCGATAGTATCAAAACGAGAGAACATGATGACATACCTGCTTGCAGCGTGAGCACTGAAACGCGTCTGTCTCGGCCTGTTGCTCTTCCGCACCCAAGGAATGGAACAGATTGTCATCCTTGATCTTCTGATCCGCTGCTCTACGTTCTTCTGACGCCATTTCCTAAATACCATCGAGGAGTCGCGTTCGTCAGATAGCTGAGATAAAAAGAAAAATGAGTGATTGTGATCGCACCTGACTTGTCATCTTCGCGAACTTCTGCGCAGAAAGATCACCGCTGATGACACTTTCTCGCAGACCTGGGTTATTCTTGTCTTTGAGGTTGACGAAGATCTGGCGGATTTTGGTCTTGTACGCGGCGGTTGTGCCTTTGTATTCTGTGAGAACGGCGCTCTCAATGGCTTTTGCTCGGCTGAGGATTAAATCAGACGCTGGAATGGAAGGTCTTGGTCAGGAAGAGTCGCGAAAAAGTTGTAATCCTTTGAGAGGTTGATCCACTGCATGGATGACTCACGGGCACCAGAATCGGAAGCGAGCGCATCATAGACGAGCTCGATGCATTTATCGCGCGTCTTGTCTCCTGTAACATTTGTGTTGACGCCGTCTGATCTAGATGACCGAGCAGACCCATTTGCAAGGCTATTCCCAGAGGGCGTGGTGGGCGTGGTGGGCGTGGCCGATGCCACTGATGATTTTCGACTAGGCACTATACACCGAGCGACACTGAATGCATAGATATGGTGATTTTGCAAGCGACTCACTGGGTGCTGGGGCAGAAGATTTCCCATTAGCATTGGCTTTGGAGCCACCGGCAGCCTGCTTTTCCTTCTCGACCTCTTGCTTCCACTTACGCACCACCTCCTTCGCGAGATCGGACACCTCCTTCGATGCATGCTGGCGAAGTTTACCTACAGCTAAACCCGCCTTACTTTCCTGTCGAAATCGCCAAGCGTCGTTAGCACAACGTCCCAGATTACATGCACATCGCACGGCAGCCACGCCACAAGCGCAGAACGAAAGCCTTACCCGCAGCAAGGCCTCCGTGATTTTGGCCTCTTTCTTCAGGACATTGAGCAGATCGACGATCTCCTGAAGACGAAGGAAAGGATCAGAACATGAACATCAGTAAATCCGAAATGAAAGGGTACGCCATAGGGAAGGGTTATAGAACGCACCTGGTCGGTCGAAGAGTGCTGCAGTGATTTCACGAGTTTTCTGAGCTCTAGCGCGTCGGTCATGGCAGCTCTCTACTTGGACTATCTAACTACGTATGAGTAGAGTACAGGCAGAACCCTATTATTTGCCAGCTTTTACTGTCAATAACGACGCAGTGGCAAGGGCGCCTTTCCGCCTTGGTGGTGAGAAGCGGAGTACTGAGTTAGCTCGTGACAAACGACTTTCAAGAGTAGCTTAGCAAACACGAACAAACACTTTCCTCGCCGTCCACCCCATCCCGCTCGCTTGAAGGCCTCATTCTCCAATCAGTATCTGGGATTGCTCACCCGCTTGCTCCGGCCAAAGTTTTCAGGACGTCACTATTTTGATAGCTCTAAATCTCGACTATGTCTGCTGCCGGGCTCCCGCTGCTCGATCCTTTGGTGAAGGCCAACGCTAAACGAACCTATAGCGTCTTTGCGTCATGTCCAGATGCGGGTATCAGAGAAGAGGAGAAAAGGTACGTCAGAAATCACAGTGGAACGTTGTACTGCTTGACTGACCAGTTGATGCAGCGCACGACTGCGATTAGCGGTTAAAATAAACGATGAATATAAACACTACAAGCAGCTTCCTTCAGCTCTTCTCGAACAGCAAGCGCCAGTAGGACCCGCGCGGCCAAAGGACCAGCGGAAAATGATAACAGCAGGGCGTACGTCGTTTGTCTAGACATACAGAGAGGTCTACCTAACACTTCATTTTACTCATAGCGATGTCTGATGCAAGCCGCATGATCGCTGCCATCGACAACACTCCCATCCAAACGACCTCCACTTTCTCCAACTCTTCCAAACTTTCACAAGCCCTCACACTGCACAAAACAACGCGAACGATCAAGCCAACATATCACCCACCATGGAAGCTTGTGCGCGTCATTTCTGGACACCTTGGCTGGGTGCGCAGTGTTGCTGTTGAACCAGGAAACCAGTGGTTTGCGACGGGTGCAGGCGACCGAGTGATCAAGATATGGGACTTGGCGTCCGGAGAGTTGAAGTTGTCGCTGACGGGTCACATCTCGACTGTACGAGGTCTTGCAGTCTCCTCACGACACCCATATCTATTCTCGTGCGGAGAGGATAAAGTATGTGTCAATCTTCTCTGTTGTACTTCCCTGTCGTCTAACGAAAGAACAGATGGTCAAATGCTGGGACTTAGAGGCGAACAAGGTCATCCGGCACTATCATGGTCATCTTTCAGGCGTTTACTCTCTCAGTCTACATCCCACTCTTGACGTTCTCGTTACCGCTGGCCGAGATGCATCAGCGCGCGTATGGGACATGCGGACAAAGGCGCAGATCCATGTCTTGGCGGGACATACATCAACAGTCGCGGATGTGAAGTGCCAGGAGTCAGATCCGCAAGTCATCACAGGCAGTATGGACTCGACAGTCCGTTTGTGGGATCTCGCGGCTGGCAAGACCTTGACTACCCTGACGCACCATAAAAAATCCGTACGCGCGCTCGCGATCCATCCTACGGAGTACTCTTTCGCGTCCGGCTCAGCGGGTGGCAATAATATCAAGAAGTGGAAGTGTCCGGAGGGAACTTTCACGTTCAACTTCAGTGGGCATAATGCTATCATCAATACACTCTCCGTCAATGCGGAAGGCGTGTTCTTCTCTGGAGGTGCGTGCAATCTTGTTCGCATCCGTAAACTTCAATGACAATGGCGATGATTTGTAGCGGATAATGGAACTCTCACACTCTGGGACTACAATACCGGAACAGCGTTCCAGAACATGGACGATATTCCACAGCCAGGCTCGCTAGAAGCTGAGGCGGGCGTATTCTGTTCGACTTTCGACATGACCGGTACGCGGTTGATTACAGGTGGCGCTGACAAGACAATCAAGGTGAGTGTCAACATTCTCCTCCTTGTCACATTGATTAAATTTTTCGCGTCCATTGCCTAGGTTTACGCTGAGCAGTCGCAGTGACCCTGACATCTGTACTCCTTCGCGCATGTGTGATGCTTATTATGTCACATGTTCCGATATGTATCTTTATTTGCCGACGAAAGCACGTTTCCTCTGGCATTGCGACTGTTGTTATTGCAGCACTGGGACGTGAAGAACGATGGATACAATCCTATGAATCGTTTGATTGGGATCCAGCTGCCTATAGTATGCTGGCTGTGGTCAGTGGCTCCCCTACTTGAACTATATATTTATGATGGCCAAAATGGTTCGTAAATCCACGAGTTCGCATAGTCGGTTTCCATACGTATAAGAATGTCGCTCTGAATGGTCAATTGCAAGCCCCCACAGGCCTCACTAGCTATAGCACAGTGTTTGTTCTGAGCAAACAACACGCTTGTCACACCGGTTGCTGTCACCTTTCGCTCTAAAACACTTGCCTTGCACCGACGCGCCTCTTGCTACCCCCTTCCCTTTCACCACCACCTATCACTGAACCATGTCTCAAGCTGATGACGGTGAAGATATCAAGCCGAAGCTGAATCTCACCATCAATTATGAAGGCAAACGTCAGTACTGGTCAGAATGCTAGTTTATGTTCACAGTTGACGTCCTTGACTTGCGCAACACTCCTGTCCGATTTTTGTCTCCGGGTATCATGAAATACTTCGTACATAACCGCGTGCATCATTCGCTGCATCAATACCTCGGTCGCCTATCTATCCCACCAATTCACGCACACGGTAGTTGTAACGGTGAAGGTGAAAGCCAATATGCAGTTCAAGAAGATTTTTTCTGTGGCAGAGGTATGTATTGATCCTCATTTCTACTCATTCATACCGATCTCAACACTGGTTGCTTGTGCTCGTCCATGGGCAGGAACGATTTGGCAAGGATCCAGGTCAGTCTGCTTTCTCGTGTCTTTGTCTAGTAGTGTGGCTTATGGCATAGTATAGGAACATTCAAGTTTGTATTCGAGGGTGAACGTCTCAATCCTGTCGACACACCAGCAGGGGTGAGTCTCGTTCGTCTCAACAGCGTGAATATCACAGACTGACTGCTTTGACGTGGCAGAGAGGAATGGAGGACGGAGACGTCATTGACGCGCATCTGGAGCAGGTGCGATTTTCCAATATATCTTGGTTTCGAATGCTATACTGACGGTTGCCTGCTCCAATAAGCGTAGACGGGAGGAGGCTGTACACGCAGGGCACATATGTACTCATGAAGCCCGGCCGTACCGAGTTTTCTCGATGTCATTGTTTTCCTTATGCTTATTCGCACTGTGCAATTCTGTCCTTTATCCTGTACACTTATTGGGTTCCCAAGTATCTTATTTTCCCCTAGCCTCGCTGGGCGTGACGACGCGTGACGCGTTTGTGACGCGACGCGGTCGCGTTTATTTGCAGCGCGCAAACATGGGCCCACACTTCCATCTAGATCTGGACACTATCACGCATCTTCTCCTCTTACCTGACGGACCACGCGTCCCGACATCATCTACGCGTCTTGCTTCTTTCACCCGACCTGACAATCTTTCACGATGAGCGACTCTGCCGATGTGAAGCCCAGTCAGATGGAGAGAATCACAATTCAGGTGATGTTCAACAATCGGCGTGAGTGCTTTTTGAATCGACTAAACGCGATGCCGATTGTGCTTGTGGGTGTAAGCCATCAAATTCAAGTTGAAAAAGACGAGCTCGTTAAAGAAAGTGTTAAATGCCGCTGCAGTGAGTGAAAATATAATTGCATCGTTGGCTTCCAGCTCATGTGGATGATTTGCGCGTGTTTTTGCACACAGAAAGAACTTCATATGGAACGTGGTGCGTCATGCATATCTATCCTCAAAAATCATGCGCTGAAGTGCTTCTGACCCAACACGAACGTCCGATGATCCCAGATGCCTTGAGATTCACGTACAATGGTGTCACCCTCCGGGGCGCAGAGGACGACACACCTGACTCTGTATGTTTTTTTTTTTGCAGACGGCTATGGATAATTGCAAAACAAAACCTTAGAATGGGCTAGCAGTGAATTGACGTCCTTTATGTTATAAGCTCGGGATGGAGGACAACGACCAAATCGACGCACACGTGCAGCAAGTGCGTCCTTTTGCCTGTGTCTTAAGAATTTGTAATAACTCGCTGACTCACGTACGTAGATCGGTGGGAAGTCTTCACTTCTGCGACATTGACTACTAGGTCATGATGCACCGTTGAGGATTGAGGTAGTAAAGTAAGCTCATCTACTGAATACCTTTGGATTCCGTTTACCTAGCTGCATGACTCAGAACGAATATCACAGGGATCTATCGTGGAAGGGGTATCTGTTATAGTTGTAAGCTAAAGATGTAGGACATACATACCAATTGCGAGATGAGCAATCGGGTGCGACCGGTTGTACAAGAGTAAGACATGGTCATCTTAAAGAAGCCCGTTCTGATATCACACCAACAAACGAAGAGAACGTAGAGTACATGCCATGTAGGGCAAGGCAGCTTCTGGGAGTCGGACTGATGTGAGCGCAAACGATTCCATATACAAATAAAATACAAGCAGGAGAAGTGGCTGGGAATTTGGAAAGACTGCACCACGGGCGAAAACAAAGGTACCAACAAGATCTGTAGCTCCGCTAGATCTACCAACGGCTCTTGGTGGTATAATTTCCGAAAAGATCCCTCACTGGATCTATCGACTCGATTGGATGCTCCTCTCCAATCATCCAAGGATTCCTTTGAATTGCAGACTCGTGCGCGTGACCTATCTCCGTAGGTGGCCTATATTCCCTGCAATCTTCCCTACGCGCAAAAAAGGGCACGCTGACGTCCTTCGCCGCCTTTTGGATTTTTCGCTTGACGTCCAGCCACAAGTTGATCTGCTTCCAGTCCACTTTGACGATCCAGATGTAGATGTGAAAGCAGATGACGGAGAGGCGCTCAAGCTTGCGGCCGTTCTCGGAATGAAGGTAGTCGCTGAAAGCCTCGACGGCGCCCGCGTCTTCGTAGTAGGAGAGGCGATCCTTGCGCTTCGGGTAGAGAGCAAGTTCGAGGCGGCGGATGGAAGAGGGAAGCTTTTCGAAGATGCTAGTCGGGGCAGGGGATAGATAGGATAGATCGACCAAGTTGGGGCAGTGAGAGAGGATTTGAACTGCGACGTCGACATCGGCCTCGGCATGTCGATATTCTTTACGCAGACGGATGTGGAGCGTGGTGAGGTTTAGACCGGTGTTGTTGATTGCGAGGATATGGGAGATAATGTCAACCGGTTCGCAGTCCAAGCTGTCCAGGAAGAGTTTACGCAGGGTGCTGTTCTTCGATTCCTCGTCTAGCAAGGCAGCTGAGATCAGCGTCTCGATATGCGTGACTGGAGGGTTTCCTCTGTATAGGGTGAGGCTTTTGAGGTTCGGCAGAAACGCGGGGATTCTGAACCTCGGGATGATAGCGGGAGCCCCATGCTCCAGCACAACGGGCCTGCATTGCCAGTAGCGGAGGTTCAGGTCCTCCAACCCGGTGCCAATTTGGCGGATCGCGCTTGCTAGTCGCATGTCTGAAAGCTCTAAGTCACTCGATTCATACCATTGATACATTAGCGACTTTACGCTGCTTTTGAGATTAGGGCAGGCGTCGGTCATTGGTGTGGGGGAGTGGAGGCAGCTTATGCCATGGATCTCCAGTGCACGGACCTTGGGACACAGTGTCATGATCTTCCAAGCGCGTTTTGTCCATGTCTCCACATCCTCGTCTGTTCTCAAGTCATAGAGGGAGGCATCTGCACTGATCGCCTGCACATGCTTTCCATGTTCCTGGAGCATGTCAATGAGACCCAGAGTGCCGCGCAGGAGAGTGAAGAGAACGATATGTCGACATAGGAAGGGAGGGATCATGTAGGCCCATGTACGGCAGACGAGGCGTAGACGGGCATATTTATATCGCATTTCGCGGTATTGGAGAATACGAACTTGGTTGTAGTGCTCGAATTCGTCAGGGATGGGATGTTCGGGCTGGCCGAGGTCAAGGATGTGGGATATGATTTCGAGAGGGAAATCGCGGAAGCGTGAAGGGAGACGGGGCCTGTCAACAAGAACAAGAGTAGGCTCGTCCTTGACCGTGTGTGATTTTGCCATGATGCCTGTGGAGCAAGCTTGTCGCAATTAGGATCGTCGAGCGTATTGTTTTCGAGAGGCAAAGATAGCATTTAAGTACCTTGAATCACGTGAATATGTTTCAGATAGACAATACGTTCGACGGTGGGCCACTGCGAATCCGGGATGTGAGTCTTACCTTATCTGTGGAAGTTTGGACGAACAAAGGAACAAGGGCCCGTCAATATGATGCGGTGAGTGGCGACTCACAATGCTTGTTGAAGTTGGCTTCTTGTCACTGCGGCTAATGCCGCCGGCCCTTTTGAGTCCCTTTTGTCGACTTGACTGTCATCTTATCACCACAGCATCCTCTCGCGTTCACAAGAGCGCGCAACTCATGCAATTCAAAGGCAAGATCCGCCAAGTTACAGGAGAAAGATTGACGTGTAGGGGGAGCACTGCCGTCTCGGTGCGGATTCTCAAATTCGCGGGCCATAAAGCTCACCCACGTGTAACGGTTTGAGGATGCGAACAGACGAATCATCTGTCAAGTCAACTGTAGGCAAGTCCCGCAATGTAGAATATCAATGAGTATGCATGTATTGCTAACGATAGTAGTTAATCCAGCAAGAGTTTCAATGAACGCCAACCCGCTTGCCGGCTGAAAGTCACGTTCGCTTTGGCCTTTTGGTATCGTGGGTAGAGTCCGTAGTGTATTAGAATCTAAAGACCGTTTCTGGCTGATAAATGGTTATAGCGAGGCAGTCGAGAGGGACTCCGACTGCGTGGACGGAATCGTTATTTTGGCATGGAGCTCGTCAAACTCATCTCCTAGGATTTGTTGCTGGGCCGTGGTGTCTCTGAGCGATTTCAGCAGGTCCTGTCCTTGGGCATCGTTGTCTGCTCGTAAAGCAGCAGCGTATGCACTGTCTGGCTTTGTGATCTTTTGAAACCTCATTAGTGAGAACATATATTGAGGGTGAACGGGCGTCCTCTCTTCACTGTCTCTGACCGCAGACCAAGCTGCAAAACCTGGGACTCAATATGAGTCCAGACGCAGATCTCGAGCAGCATCATAATGGAGTCGACGCTCATCCCCTCTTTCGCTGCTTGGGAAGAATGAGAAGAGCTCCCCTTGTTTGCTAAAAGGGCTGGTTTATCAGCGATAGCTTTTGCAACGGATTTTTTGAACTATCCTATGAGTTGATTCCTACGCAAATCTGCTGCATATAGTAGTGTGGTGATATCCATGAAGCTTGATTCCGCTCGTGAGTATATCGGCTCGAATATACAATGAAAGACTCACAGGTCTGCAAGCTCTCCCGTCCAAAAGTCTGGTATGCAGAAAAAGACCTTTGGTACCTAACAGGTCAACGCCTCTACATTCTTTCACCACGTGCAAAAAAAGCCGTGATCCATTCCATCTGATCAACGACGCGCTGAGAATGCCGAGGGGCTCCTTCAACACCGGCCGTGAGTTGCCCGTACGTGCTTGCATGGTACACCACCTTATCAAACTCTCCGTAAGTAGGATTTCCTTTCAGGCAGGGATTTTCGAGAGCGAATTTCTCAGTGCATAGCACGCGTATTCACGAACATCACCAACTTGAGTGCATATCGTAGTCCCACGTTTTGGCCATAAAAGAAGCACCACGCGATTGTAAACTGTAAGGCAGACAGTGAAGCGTGTTTGTTATAACATAAAGACAAGACATACTGTGACATAGAGTTCCTGCCTACATGAGATCGCCGATCAGTCAACACCGGTGAAAAGCATAGGTAAGGCTCACTGCTACGGAAAGATCTTCGTTGTCGGGCTTTTCGTCACGCCACGATTCATTCACAAGACCGCCGGTATCAATGTCAATGCCGGAAATCGTGACTGGCGTACCGTCCATGTCCGCGATCTTCGTGAAATACCATTGCTCAGCTTTGAGATCCTCATCTATCACATAATTGCTTGCGGTTAGGATTCCATCATCAGAATCGTCCTGTCGTGGAACATGGATGTAAGTCGTCCTGACTATGGAGATGTGGGCCAGAGCCATTTTGAATTTGAACTCTCGGGCCATTGATCGGTAGTGCGACAAAAAAGAGCGTCTGAACCGACGGGCCTTCTTGCTCCAAAAGTGACCCCATTAGTATATCGATGTAGCAATTGGCAGGCCAAGAAAGTGGGAACAGGGTTCGCGTTCCGCTTCCAAGAAAGTAAAGCACGACGCAGCCTCTGCGTAGCGCTTTGCAAACCTGGCGCGGCCGAGAGACAGTCCGCGTGAGCAGGTGGTTGAAGGATGCCCTGAGAGAGCGCGAGGCAATATCCAGATTCGATGGGCTCTAGGTTATGTTCGACCCCAACGTACGATCCTAAGACCGAAGTAGCAAAAGAACTGTGGACAAAGTTCATTTCCTTCTTTTGACCTGCATAAGAGAGATGAACCTTTCCCCCACTGAATTGCGAGGGGAGGATGATGAGAAGTGCGCTGAACTTCGTGTCTGACGTCCTCGTGCTAGAAGTCTTTGAGCTCCAACATGAGGAGATCAGAAAAACGACTTACTCTGTAACATGTGTCATGCTACAGACGCAAGCTAAGTACGAACATAATGATTCATTCTGGAAACTTACAG
Organism: Heterobasidion parviporum; assembly: GCA_002994785.1. Classification (NCBI taxonomy): domain Eukaryota; kingdom Fungi; phylum Basidiomycota; class Agaricomycetes; order Russulales; family Bondarzewiaceae; genus Heterobasidion; species Heterobasidion parviporum. The sequence goes on along the minus strand of PDUQ01000032.1, from coordinate 193,355 downwards.
CGAACCTGGCCCTCAAATTGTCAGCGCCGTGAACTGAAGAAGTGGAAGGACACCCTTGGTGTACAGAGCTCCAGAAAGAATGGGAATAAAATGCGATTGAAGCCATCTATGCCAAGCTGGATTGTCGAAGCGGGTCTGACGATATCATCGACTCGCGATATGCATAAAGTGATACGAGAGAACATTACTTTGTCACATGGAATATCCCAAGCTACTCGACCCGGTGCAGGTCACCCTTGTTGCAGAAAGAGATGATGACGTTAGCCTCTCGTTCATTAAGCGGAAGACCGACGAGTCCCAAGCCGGAGATATTTAGATATGGATTGGGCACATCCTCCATCGAATATACCTGAGATTGAGTAAAGGTACCGTCGAACTCAAATTCCTTTGAAGCGAGCTCGAAAGCATCCTGCGGCGCTTAGTTGAGGGCTTCGAGAGGGCTCCGTACTTTCAGCCATTCCAGGTATACGCACCGTGATATTTCTTGAAGGATCAATGAGTGATCTCTCTTTGTCTTCGTCTTCGTCTTCGTCTTCGTCTTCGATAGATCCATTTTCACTGAGTTCCGCCTCAGCGCCATCAAATTTCACGCCCTCCGCTATGACTACGCTAACAGCTGGAAAAAAGACTGAGGTTTTGTCTTGAATGCAAGGCACCTGATCGTCGATAGTCGCCGGATGGTAGTCAGAGACAATTTAAAGCTCTCTAGGTGATCGACTCAGGAGACACGTAGCGGCCCACTGACTGGACTCCGCGTTTCTTAATATTGTGACACAATCGTGATTGGTTGTGACCTAATAGTATTACACGAAAGTCACACAGAAGTCACACTCGTCAATTGATGTTGAACCAGGTTGACCCTGCCCAAATTCGAAACAACTGCGCATACCTCTTACATCTTGTCTCCTGCACAAATCTCCAACACAGGGATAGTGCGGCAGTGAAAATAGGCTTCACTCCACATAATTAGATCACCTCGAGGCGCCTATCAGGTATCATTGCCCACCCTCAGCTATCCGGAGTCGCCCATAACTTTCCACGATTCACTGCCATTCGCATGCATTGTCCAGTCCCATGTCTATATCGCCTAGGATTTACACTATCCGGATATTAAACTCCCCGGTGCCTGTGCTTGAACAGACAGGGAAGGAGCATTGATCATTCAGACTTCTGTACATAGGTGTGTATCCCCTATATGTTCCCCTATATGTTCGACAAGTGTACAGGCCAGGCGCAAGTGGAGCTTCCGGAATCTTGTCAGTGAAGCGGAAACCAGGACGGTCTTGCATTTCCTTCCAACGCGAAACGGTCTTCTATCCCCTCGGTTCGATCGTCGTCCTAATTCATGTACATGTCGAGAATGCGTGGTCCTTGGGAATCTATGCAGGTTTCCTCGCCGCTCTTCTTTGGCTCATACGTGTGTGCACATCTTTGTCTCCAATGTCAGCCTTTGTTTTCGGCCAGATCACAAGCAAGCGACACGCGGTTGCTGTGCTGTATGCAGGCTGGGTTCTGGCTGGATGTTTCGGTCAATACGAAGTGTCCAATTCTCATACTTCCGCAGCCTCATTGTCTGTTTGCTGTCATGCAAGAAGGATCGGCTGTGTTGTTGTGATAGGTGTCAGTAAGCCCTCGTATATGTTTGTTCGTTGGATTTAATGTCGCTCATTCGGCACTGCTTGTAAGCGCTCCTCGCCACAGCAGTGCGCAGTACGACGTTACCACAGGCGTCAAGACTGGTTTTGACCAAGGATATGGAATACAATTCCGATCAATCCCGAAATAAAGTAGACAGTCAGCTCTGTCGTCGAATACTATAAATATGAATCGAGCATCTCTCAGACTCGTTCAATCATCACCTCTTCCATTGAGCCCCACTATCTTCTAACATGACGTCTATCACCATTCTCGCTAGCAGCAATGGCGGTGACACCTCTCCAAGCTATGGTGCTGAAACAGCGATCAGGTGAGCTGCATGTCCCCGCATACCTTCTTTCTTTGCTCAACTCCTCGCTATGTGTGATGGTGACTCTAGTCTTTCGGGCAACAGCAGCCCCGACGAGATCAGCCTCGAGGTTCTAGGTGCTGATGAGGAGTGAGTATCCTGCATGCCTGCCCTCGAAGCGTATGCTCAACCATCACCCAGGGGAAATCCTAAGGGACCAGCCCTGGTCAATCAATTGCTCAGACCTCGTGGACGGCCAAATAAACCTACCCAAGGTCCCAAGCCCAAGGAAACTGAAACCAAACCGAAACCGAAACCCGAGCCGACAACCAAGTAACCTTCCCGACACTTCATCCACGGAATTTAGGGGTCAGCCTTCTTAAGACGGTCAATATTCCATGAACTTTCGTACCCTGTATAATTATTATCGACACCATGCACCCATATGTATCCTCGTTCATTGTTCGTCGTTTCCTAAGTCCTTGATAGATGGACTGTTTCTGTGTCAGAGCCGTGATCAATATATGATCCCCCACCGAGTGCGACTTTGGACTGACGTGTCTCAGAAAAAAAATTCGCACGGTACCCATGTTCGAACATCTCTTCCTTCGTTATGACCAGCGCAGGAAACACGTCTGATCTCTTCCACAAGAGCTTCGCGCAAGAAGATTCTAGGGCCTAGGGGGACTTAGATTGCTGTGTATCATCCAGAGCATAGCATCATTCGCATTCTAAACACTGTGAGCTCGTAACCTAAAAACACTTTCCGAAACTTCCATCCATCACGAAAGCGGTGCAGCGCTTGTACTTGGTAGTCCAGAAGACTCGAACTGAACGAAAACCTGTCCATAGGCACTGCAAGGCGGCTCATGGCGAACCCGCGTACCGGGTAGGTACAGTACTCGGCTTGTCGTTATGTCTAGAGCTGTCCAAACACAAACATACGATTGGCACGATGGTGGTCTCAGGATGATCTCAAGCGTCCTTACTATCCGGGTCGGTCGAGGACGTTCCATGATACTTTCCACCGCCTGGCACTATTCTAAGCGCATATGTGTGAGTAATTCTACGTCCCAATTCTATCTTGGTCTACTAGGATCAGGCCGATTGCTTGGCTGCTGCTCGTACTCCATTTCAGAACTTAGTGTTTGCATCGCATCGCGGCCTCACTGCTGTTCGTCTCCCTTCGGTGTCCTGTCTCAGTACTAGGAACCGATTAAAAACAGGTCAGATGAACTGCCCTTTGCTCGAAATAACTCTGTGCTCCAGCCGAAATCGACAGCTGCCCTCGAATCGGGGTATCCGTTCATCTGATTTCTTCTAGACTGATTCCTTTGGAGCGTGCCGCTAGTACCAGGAGTACTTAATTTCCTTATGTCGGTATGATGAGCGGGCGGTGCAACTTCTTCTATTGCAAACCTCTCAGCTGTGATATTTGGAGGGCCCACGCTTCTCAGACCATCAGGCTTTCATTTCTCTAATATCCTGGCATTTGTATGCTTGGACACCCGTATAAAGGGCACGGTCTTGGTCTCGTTGATCGAACTACCATCTCTCAATCTACCAATGGCCACCACAGACGCAATTTCTTCTGACACTGCATCTCCTGTCGTCAGCCCCGTTGGGGATGGCGCTTCTCCTGTCAACCACTGCGAGCCAGAAACTAGGTAAACATTTCCTGCCACTCCTTCCTCCCCGCCTGTTCATGACTTGGCTGATGTGATTGGTTTCAGCGGTGAACATTCAACGGTCTCGAATGACGGTATAAGCAGCCCGGCGGTACTGCAGGCCGAGGAAGCGTAAGTGTCATTCATACTAAAACTCGACGGTGCATGCCCAATTCTTTTTTGCAGAGTGGAACCAAAGGTGCCAGTGAAGAAGACGATACGTTCGCTCCAACCTCGCGGGAAACCTGCTGCAAAGCCCCCTAACTCCCCTTCGTCCCCGTCGGGCAAGTGAGAGAGAGCATGATGGTACGGCAACAAAAAAAGCAGGCAAAAGGCTTGCGTGCAGGCGAAAAATTCGCAAATTCGTTTGATATGTGTTGCAGGGCTAGTGTGTTTGAGAACCAAGCTCGTGTCGTCGTTTCACCGATCTCTTGATATCTTGATGTAATCTTACATGATTCGATAAACAGTGTGACGCTATATGCTCAGAATTTTACAGACGCTCACAGCGTCAATAAGTCTGAAACTCAGCACCTAAGTCTTAAACAAGAGCGGAGAGGAAATTCAAAGAAGTGTCATCATTGTGTCTCCACGCCCCCCACGGGCCACTGCAGTACTACCCCCCTTTTGTATCTCTCTCTAGCCTTGCTCAGGCGAGGCTGGCGATTCAGGATGGATTGAACACCTTTCGGTTCTTTTGCTGCTGATGTCTGCATCGTCTACAGCTGTACATAACGCTATCCAAATTCTTTGGTGGTTGCTCAGGATTGCTCTCCGCGAGGTGCCGAGGCTGCCGCATTCAACGCTTCAAGCTATCACGGGTATTGCCGCAGCTCAGCCGTCTGACATACTATTTCGCGACGTCCTCGCGTAGCCTCGCGTCCTCCTGTTACATAGCATCGCTCGAAGTCTCGGTCCTTGGTCTTTCTTATCTTCATTCACGGCGAACTCACAAATACAGCAACTGGCAGTGCTTTGCTTGTCATTCTGCTCCAACGCTGTTCACTCAGTTGGGGCTATGGCGGCCTAGAATCATCCAAAGATCCCTGCTGTCTGCCTTGGCCGACTCGAGGCAACACCGCCTTGCAATGTTGCAGGCTGGTGTAGTTGCTGTTGAGACCCATTTGGTTTGGCGAGACTCAATCGATGGCTTTACCGCAGACGTTCCAATCCGATCTCGAAGCCTCGTGTCAGCATCGCATTGTGGTCTCGCTGCTTTCACGCGTTCTTTCATAGAAAACGGCGTAGCTATTCAAGGTATGCGCTTTCGTTCGTCAAAGAAAACCTGTGTTCTGGCCGTAGCCGACAATCACTTCTCGTCAGAATGCCTGCTCATCTGATTTCATTTTGGCTTATCTCTTATGGTGCGCTGGTCGTACCAAGGACGATGCATCGCCCGATAGCTGTGTGCTGAGCGTGCAAGACAGCTCCTGGACTTCCAAATATCACAGCTCTATACTAGGACGTTCGCTTCTCAGTAACAGGCACCAACTTTTGAACTGACAGTCTTAGCATAAAAGCTGATAGTGCGGCCTCCGAACCATACCTATCTTCTCAAGTCACCGATGCTCACTCCCGACGTACTCTCCTCTAACACATCCTCTTTTGCCTGCGATGGCGCTTCTCCGAGTCGCATGCCTGAGACTGAGTGAGCAAAATCCCGCATCCTCTCTCATTGTTGATATACTGATGGCAACATTGCCTGCAGTGGCGTGGACGTCTTCAGTGACCACATGAGTAACCACAGCTTGTCCAATGTCGGTGATGAGTGAGTCTCCTGTATGTTTCATCGCGAGAGGGCACAGCATACTCAGATGTCCGTCACAGAGGGGGGTTGAAGAAAACGATACATCCGCTCCAACCTCGTGGAAAGCCGAAGAACCCTATTCGACCCCCTCCTCCTCCTCCCTCTGGCAAGTGATGAAATTGCACTGCAGCACAGCAGGGAATTGTATGCGTGCGAAGATGAGTTGTAATCGTACCTGGTGGTCCGTTTCTCGAATGTCTAGGCCAACTTGAGAACTTGCTCTTGCCCATCTGACCGATGCTGTCATTTTCTTGTGTAACGTTTCGCGTAATCCATCAAATGGACTTGACATGCTATGCTCAGAACTTTCGGACAGAATTTCGATTGGAATTCATCCCATTTCTACGTACAGCCTCCCAAGGAGGCTAGCAATGCAGCAAAGATCTGTTTTGTACCGGGACACAGCACTGCAGCATTGTAGTCTCGTGCTGGTGCGTGGTCTTGCATCGCGTTTCCGGGTTAATTTTAGGCTTCCGACATTGCAATGCATCCGAATCACCTCGAGGCTGCAGTGAAGCCCACGCGCGCTTCGAAAGGCTCAAATTCAGCGCCAGCCTCTCATGCCTTTAGCGCTTCATGAGTCTCTGTCTCTCTTGGTCGCTCCTGTGCAGTTTCTGGGGAATGGAAGGGTCTGACCTTAACAAGACTGTGCTATCGCGGGCGAATTTTTTCATCAGCATACCCGTCCACCGTACTCAGTACGTACTGCAAACGACGGAGCCTTGGATGGTATCTCGGCCGGCTCTGCGCTATGTGCGTGCCCAACGGTCCACAGCACTTTCTGGTGGAATCCTCCGACGGGTACTTGTATACTCAATCGAATGTTCGTCCCTTTCCATCAATCGAATCACTGCGCTGCGAGGCGTAATGAAGGCACAGCCTAGAGTAAGAGGCGTTAGAGCTTCCAATACTTATGGAGATCATGTTACTTTGCCGAGTTTCGTCAGGTAGTGACCTCAATTGTTCGGAGGGGAGGCAGCGATCCTGTGTCCTCGGATTTCGTTGGAATATAAAAGACCCCTGTGAACGACCCAGGGTTCCCAGTTACAATGCCCTCTTCTTCCCTCGCTCCCGACACACTTCCCCCCACTGACGCCGCTGCGAGCGACAGCGAGTTCGAGACGGCGTGAGCTCCACCTCGCTATCCACCCCCTCCATAGCTGACTTGATCTTCAGTATCAGCGCAGACGACCCCACGGGTGCCAACGGCGTGAGCGACCCCAGCTTGTCAAACAACGACAAGGGGTGAGCATTCCGCGTGTCCTGATTCGGAGTTAACGCCCGTGCTCAAATATCTTTCCCAGGGAGTCTACAAAGAAGCTAGCAAGGGGGTTCTTGCCTCGCGGGCCACCAAGGAAACCTGTTAGAGGGCCGGGGCCCGATTCTACGAAGCCTGCTCCAGCGCCCCCCACGCCAGCAACTCAGCAGCCACAGCCTACTCCGGCACCACAGCCAAAATGAACATAGATGACAATGGAGCTATACACATTTTGATGTGACCACATAACCAAGGACGCCCGCCGAATATACCAAGTACATGCTCGAAAGCTCACGACGATGTAGTTAGATCAGACCAGCCCTCGCACGTCCACATACCTACACTCGCTCACGTTTCTGTACATTCGCTCCTGGACGTTGAAATGTCTATCGTCTTTTGCTCTGTTGCGCCCATTTTACAGTTGACGAGCCGGTTCACTTGCCCACCTTGTTGACGTTCACGCCCCACCCCTGCATCACGAAAAACATCCACCGAAGTCTGTCCGGACGCAGGACGTGGAACATGACGAACCAAATCGCTGTATGCGACAACCAAGAAACTCGTGAGCTGCGCCCAGAACCGTATGTTGCTCATGGGAGGGTACGCACTGAGCTCCATATACGTGAAAAATCCAAGAGCGCCTCCGCGTGCTCCTCGCTTGACGAACCGCAACGCGTCGACCCACAACTTCATGTCGCGCGGCGGCGGCCGTGCATCCTTGTCGAGTAAGAGCGTGAGCAGGATGCGAGTATAGATCCCGATATGGCTAATGCTGCACAATCAGAAAAGCCGTACCAAGGATCGACAGAACCCAAGAGACGAACGTACAAATGTCCGCTGCCCGCATTGAGCGCCAAGATGTACCATCAGCATAGCCCACGACAAAATCAGAAAGATGTTCGCAAACTCACACAGTCCCTGTGAAGTTCAACGACCCAGAAAGATCGTCAGCATCCATCAGACAATGAGTGAAAAGAGCGGCGCACCGATCGCGTTCAGATACGACGAGTTCGTCATCAACACCGACCAATCCTCCGTCGAGAAGTTCTGCAGGTACAAGTCCGGGCGCGCGTAGTCCTCCGGAAATAGGTCATGCGGTAAGAAGTCCACACTGGGCGGCTCGAAACCTGTCGCGAGCACGACGACATCTGCAGGGAACTCGCGTGTCGGGTATTCTTCCGAGCTCGAATCTTGTTTCTCATCTCCCGGTTTGGACCCGCGTGGCCGAACGCGCACACGCACACCCTGCTTCGTCAGTCTGAGGGTGTCTCCACGAATATACTCGACGCGGCCCGCGCGGACGTGACCCAGGAAGGCGTCGTTGACAACCTGCACAATACCATCATCAATTTATGAGATATCTCTTTCGAGTAATGAAAGCAAGCTCAAAACCGAGGCGACAGTCCCATGACTCGAAATTTGGAGCGCGGCACTCACAGGCGTCCCCTCATAGATTCCCCTGTCTGTAGGTGTGAGATCCTTGACGCCGCGGTAATGCCAGTTTCGGAGGAACCCCTCCCACAAGAAACTGAATGATATCATGAGCTGGGGTAGCAGCACTAGGCACTGAAACGCACCTAAGAGGCATCTCCCTCCCGAACGGCTGAGCCGAAATGGCGGTGTCAACCACAATGTTCCTGTCCACGCAGAGGAGTCGTGTATCAATATGAGTACAATGAAATGAGTCTCGAGAGGGTTTCACAAACGCACCTTGGAATAATCCACTGAGTGTAGATAAAATCGCAGAAGCAGAACAAATCACGTATCAGTTATCCAACACAACGCAGAACACAAAAGCACATCACGTACCTTATCGTCTCTCGCCACCATCGCCACCTTCTTTGCACCTCTCGTCAGCGCCGCCTCCACCGCCTCCACCCCACTCGCGCCGCTACCCACCACGACCACTGTCTTACCCGCCATATCCGCATCCTCTCGATCGAGCTCCGACGAGTGCAAGATTGGCCCGTCAAACACGTCGTCGTCGTCGTTGTCGCTTTCACCTGCATCTTCGTCTTCGTTTGTATCATGCTGGACCGCAGCCTCGCGTTCAGCGTCGGTGTCTTCGCTCGGATGCTCATCCGCACGATGATGCGACTCCTTGCGCGCCGAGCTTGCGTCTGAGGCCGGCGAGCCTGGGGTGGCATCTGCCTGCTTCGACGCAGCCGCCACCTCTGTCGGCGGTGCATCGCTCGAGTCTGGCTCGTACTTCGCGACGTCCGCGTACGAAGGGGCGCCCTCGTCTCTCGGGTCCACAGACGCCTGATCCGGGCCTGCTTCTGCATTCAAGTCACCAGTCTCGGACTCGTTGGCGGTCCCATGCTTCGCTACGTCCGCATACGACGGCATGCCGTCTTGCCCAGCCTTCGCCCTCACCTTGTCTCTACCCTTAGCATTGCCTTTTATTTCGTCTTGACCTTTCTGTCTCTTCGGCATTCCTTTGAGTCCGATCATCTTCGGCTTCCCACACGTCCCGACGGTCACGATCAGGGCATCGAATGCGCCGTCGCTCCCGTCATTCACGAGCCAGCGTGCGCCAGGGGAGGACGTACCCGGCGCGCGGCGGATGGAGGTCACAGGCGTCTATAAGCAGACATCCTAAGATATTAATCGTATAAATCAACAGAATAAGGTGTGCAACGCACATTGAATTGCGTTCGCCCTTCCAACTTGTACTCCTTCCAAACGCGTTTAATCTCTATTCAAAATCACAGAGTGAGCCATATCCAATAGAAAAGGAAGCTGCTTCAAATAAGAGCCCTGCACGCACCATCTAAGATTTCGTCCCGCTCAGGGAACCCGCGGCGCCAGCGCACAGCAGGGTGAAAACGATAGAGCAGCGAGTTGAGCTGGAGGCCAGAAGTCTTGTTGACGCGGGACCATATCCCACCTGGACGATCAGATGCTGTGATGAAGAACGTTGGAGAGGTTAGCAAACGGTCTCATTGTCAAGCATAGATGAGAAGATATTATGCCAGTAAATAAATACGAAGAAGATTCAGATAATCATGATGCAGTGGTCCTCGGCTGTGCGAGAAAGTGTCTTCAACTGTCACTGTCGCCGTAGATTCGCATCTCTGACTGAACAATCCGCACACAGGCCTCCTTGCACGGTTCAAACTGGATGCAGCAGGCGGGAGTAATCTAGTTTCCCTTGCTGACCAACACAGAAGATGGCAGTCCGACGTTCTGTGTTAGAATAACCCAGCTGGAGTTGTCCGATCGTCAAAGACGCATATACTCCATAGGCGGGCGGGCGCATATATGCACGAAAAAGATAAGATCCTCGTAGATCATACGCAGCTTTATTTCTGCAAGCATTCAAACGCTCAAACGCAGCGCGCGTATGGGATACAGTGCCATGACCGAAACGGGAGCAGACAAACAAAAAAGCGACGCGGTGAACAGTGCGCACCTTCGTATATGACAACGTCAAAATTGTGGGCTATCGCGTGCGCAGCGGAGGAGATGCCTGTGAGGCCAGCGCCTAGGGATCCATGCACATTGAATGGTCAAAGATGGATGATGAGTGTGATGAACTTGAACACACCAATGACTGCGATCCGCCCGAACGGGTTTTTGAGCTCTTCTGATTTAGGAGGGGCCTGTGTTGATTAAGAAAAACTTCTCAATGGATCAACAGGGCTGAGATGGGACTCAGTTCACGTACGGGCTTGAAGAGCGCGATGAGCGGGATCTGGAGAAGGACGTATGCAAAATTGAGCATGAGCTCGACAAGGCGCCAGGGACTGAAGAGCGTGAAAATGTCGAAGTTGCGCAGAGCGGTGAGAGAGTCGTGTACGTATGTGCGTGCGGGGGCGAGCATGGGGGATCCTGGGTCGGACGACATGATGACGACCGTCGACGACACCTAAATTTCTCTAGATAAACACTGGACACTGCAGGGGTGTCAAGGAGGTCTTGTTGATGTGGGTGGTACGCAAAAGGGGGACGGCCTGCGCTTTGTTATCATTGTGAGTTCCCGTCTCTTGAGTGCGCGAGCAAAAGCAGATGGTGGTGACGGCGGACGAGCTTAGCCGTGACGTCATCGCCCGACATGACGCTTGCAGTGACGACTTTGCAGCAAACACGTTCACTCGCTCGCTATCTCGTCTCCGCCCGTCAAGCAAGCTTCACGCAGGCCGTTGCCAATGTCTTTGCGCCCTAGTTCCCAGCGCCCGTCCATGACAAACTGTCGGCATACTTGAAGCGCGGTGGAACCCACAGTGACAGGATCTGAACGGTCGAGCGTATTTCTGACTGGCAACATGCAAGACCCCGCGCGTGAGATTGACTCGGTCGTCCACCAGCTCACAGCCGCCGCCTCTCCCGACATCCAGCAGCGCGCCATCCACCGGTCCGTCAGTCCTTTACTTTTTCAATGTCGTACCCGACACTCACTTTGCCGCAGGTTCTTCGCACCCGACGCGTCTTTTCGCCACCCGCTCGTGCACGTCCCTTCTGCGCCCAACTCGCGCGAGTCCATCCTCAAGATATACCAGTGCGCACCGTTCTCCAATCCCGTAGCGCATGCGATACACTAACAAAGAAACGGCACCGGCGCAGGTGGTACCGTATCCTCTCTCCGCACATCGAGCTCACCGTTTCCGACGTCGGTACGTTCCTCCTACTTCCCACGCGTCTCTGCACGTCAACATCTCATCCACCCACCCCGCCCACACAGCATACATCCCCGAGAAAAACACCATATATCTTACCGTGACGCAAAAATTCCACGTCCGCTTCGTCCCCTTTCCGCCCCCCCCCGTTCGGTGCGTCCTTCCCCGTCTTTGCGTCCTGCCATGACCGACACCATCCCCCACCTACCGAACACACAGTCTCCTCGTCCGCATCACCCTCCGCCCCGCACCCACGGACCCCTCTGAAGCTCCCATCCTGTACCACATCGCGTCCCAAGAGGACTTTTACCACACCGACGTGCGTGCTCCCTCAAGCTTTTCACACTTTTCCTGCTTTGCTCACCCGATGAAATTCACGTACCCAGGCTCTTGCGGCTATCGCATTCCCCCCGTTCGCCCTCCCCGCCCGCGTGCTCCTCCGCCTCAGCGCCGCCGCGTGCGCTGTCCTCGCGCGCGGCGCCCAGGTCGTGTTCGGCACGTGGCAACCTCGCGCTGTCGAAGAATAGCCTGAAAATCAGCGCTCCTATTCTATCAACGTCCGTGGCGAATAATAGTACAGGTTTAAGTACCCCCGTATTGTGTGTATGTATGGCAGAAAAAGATTAAGAAATAAGATCCGTTGGGCCGATTAGATTAGATTCTGATAATTTTGGAGAGATAAGGTGGCCCGATCTCCCACGATCTGTAACCGATCGGGAGGAGGAGGATGAGTCATCGTACTTTGGTTGTCGTCTTATATTTTTATTTCGATTCATCGTTCCAGCGCACAGAGGAAGTAACCACATCGCATTCGATGACTTTAGAGGTCCCTTGCCTCGCCTGGCAGTCTCCTGCGGATCGACCAGGATACTGAGCCCACATGCAATCTGCGTGTCTCAAGGAGTCAAACTGCAACACCAGCTGTCGCCCGCCATCACCTGTAAGAAATACTAGCGCCGCAAGCGTTCGCGCTCCCCCTGATTCTATTGCAACTCCGAGTGACCCTCGGCGATGCAGCATCCCGTGGGCACCGTTTACCCCTGATAGTAGGCGAGGCTGTGAGTGGGAGGAAAATTGTGCGGAGGAGAGCTAGGAGGTGGTGGCGGCTGATGCGCATAATGCGGCCGATGGGAGTTCGAGCTTGAGCCCCGTATGGAAAATAAGAGTGGAGGAAGCTGATGATGGTTGTTTGTGGTAGGGTCGTTTGATCCCAGCTGATCCTCACTCGTGCGTGTCCGCTTTTCTTCGCTTTTTTATGATTATTTGTTGCTTCGTTGGCCCCATATCTTGTCTACCGACGAGACAGCGGGGCAACAGGGAAGGTTCATGTTGGATCCTGACTGGCGCTGTGGAGTTTATCCTATTTTTCTCCGACTGACAGCCCAAACTTACACCTGTTCGCGCGTCCCGAGACCTACTCTGCTAGATCTAGAAGCTCAGGATCACACTCGCACAGCGGAGTTGGTGCTGGTGCATTGATGGGCGATCGCAGATCTTTCATTTACTACTGTGCCCAGCAGCGCCCGTCAAGGGCTCAATGTTACTGCACACGGCCATGGTTTCCGGCAACGATTGAAAGGGAATGGCGGATCCCAATCAGATCCCGAGCCCCGTCTCATCAAGAACCTGATTCAGTCGCGCACATGCGTCCGAACGAGGGTCGTGAGTAGAGGCCTCTGCAAAAGTGAGGTGGGCTCTCGCTCATAATACTGTGCGGACTTGTTCTTCCAGGAATTTCCAGGCTGTGATTGTGAGCACTTCTTTGTAGCACTTGGCTCGCGCCTGTTCGTGTCTTGATCGCAGGTGCCGTTCGGTCCGATTCGTTGCGCCGTAGGTCTAGGCGGCGCCTGTCCCCCCCTTCATCACCCGTTCCTGAGTCCTGCTTTCTCGGAGCGACGACGAATCGCGGTGATACTAGAGCCAGGCAGGGCCTCACCTGTCCAATCGCAGGGCGATGCAGGGCCGTGTCCGGCCCCGACGCGAGCCTTACAGAACCTCGCCTTCTAGCCGCCGCTGGGCATCATGGCAGGTCGTGATGCGCCAATTCACGTGGGCTCACAGATGTGTATCACAAAAGACGAAACCATGCTGGATGGGGTAACCTGGCGGCAATGGCAAGGCAGTCACTAGGTCAGTCAGCGAGGGGAGTCCCGCATGAGCTGTAGGTATCTGTGGCGCGTATAAATGGACCTACAGGCGCGGAGATGGCGCTCAAGCGTTTTCCTATTCTTCATCTGTTCTTGATACTTGCTTGCCCAGGCATCGACTCCTGAGGGCGGGCTTTGCTGTATTTATAAATACTCGGCACTGTAGGTTGAGTCGCGAGGGACAAGATGCCGACGGTCGAGATGAAGCTTCCGCCGCTAGACCAGATGTTCTTGGTTGGGATATGGATCGAGACGTTGCTATATGGTGCGTGCGTGTCGTCTCCAATGTCCTCTTGTGTTGTATCTTGTCGCCGACAAATCGTACTCTTTACAGGGATCAAGTAAGTTCTGCATACTGAGTGTTTCTTTTGGCGATTATTGATCGTACTCTCCGTCTTTGATAGCATTCTCGTGTTTGCGACCGCCGTCCGCATCCTCCTGAAAAAGCGTTCCACCGGGACGTTCTCCATGTACGCTGCGCTCGCTCCTCCCACTCTCACATGTTCACAGAGAGCTCCCTCTCGTTGAAGATTCTTGCTTTCTGCATCCTCGTTTCTTTTCATCATCTCCACCATCTACGTTAGCGTGTGCCTCCGGCAGCTCCTCGAGGCGTTCATATGGGGTCCTCCAGGGCAAGCGACACTTTATTTCGCGAACGAGCCATACAAGCTGTCTATCCTCAAGCTTGTGCTGTATAACGTTAATGTGAGTCGCTCGTGATCGATAAAGAGAGGATGTCGACTCAGTGATTTGGATCGGATAGGTGTGCACTCAGGATCTTATTCTCGTGAGTGGATCGGATTGTGTGATTTAACTAGCTTGGTGCTCACGGACGAGGTTTTCCTCAGATTTGGAGGCTTTGGGTCGTGTGGGGACGCAACTGGATGATGGTCGTCCTGCCTGTACGTTATTCCGTTGGCCTCAAACCATATCCTCTGATGCTTTTCCTCCGCAGCTCACCCTCGAAGCCATTCGGTTCTGTGAGTGCCACTCCTCTAATGCAATCACTAATGCACTCATGAACTCACGCCTTACAAAGCCTCAAACCTCGTTGCCATCGTCCGCGGCGCGCACCCCAACATCCCGATCTTCGACCCGATCGTCCACCGTTGGTCGATCGTCACCTGGTCCATGGATCTTACCATCAACGTCGGCGTCACGCTCCTCCTCGCGTACCGCCTCTTCATGGCCGGCCGCGCGGCGCCCACGCCGCACGGGCGCAACAACACGTACGCGAGCATCATATACACCGTCGTCGAGTCTGGCCTGCTGTTCTCGACCGCCACCGTCGTTGTCGTCGCGCTGTACCTGTCGGGGAGCAGCGCGGTCGTCGCCGCGCTGGATGTGACGGTGCAGATCGCGGTGCGTACTTCATTGGCATGCGCCGTCCTCGGCGCGTCCGTGTCGCTTATTGTCGCTGACCATCGTGCGTGTGCGTCGCACAGACGATTTCCCCGCTGCTCATCGTCGTGCGCATCGGACTCGGGCTCACGCATGGGCAGACGGCCGCCTCCGCCGTCTACTCCACCACCGGCTACGGCGCGTACTCGCAGTCCCAGTCGCGGACGCTGCCGCCGCTCAGCGCGCAGGCGTCCGTCGTGCAGATCGGCGGCGCGGGCGCGGGCGCGCGGAGCCCGCTCGGCGGGCCGATCAAGGTCGACATCACGCGCTCGGTGGACATGTATACGCCGAGCGGGCATGGGTACGAGATGGAGGTGTTGAATGAGAAGGGGCTCGGGAGCGCGAGCGCGAGCGAGGGCGGGAGCGTCGTTTGAGGTCGCGTTTCCTGCGCGGGCCGTTATTGTCGCTCTTGTTTAATTACGCACGGACGGCTTCCGTTGTATGCATAAACTACCACAAGGGATGTAATTGACTCTACACACATGTTCCCTACGCATACGTAGTGGGACAGTTTCCTAAAGGGAAGCATTATCAAGGGCTTCACACATGATCGCAGAATACCTTCTACTTCGCGGGTGCGTACCGGCGCACAGATGGATCAATAATGATTTCACTATGCCGATGTGTATGCCACGAGTGTGTGATAGGCACACTAGCCATCATGATCCTTCCTCAGCCCGAGGTATCCGGCCACGCCTTCGACCTAGGTTGAATAGGGATGTAAATCGTTTAAGGCTATAGTCAGCAAAGCATAACCTAGCGACAACCCTCAGAGCATAGCGATAACTTATAAACAGCAGCACGGCGACGCCGACGTCTTAGCGATGCTGATGCTCGAATTTGATCGTAAGGGTGTGGGGCTGAAACGAATATAAGCGTTAGGAGAGGGAGATCAGGCGGAACAGCGGCCTATGAACGTCCTGAGGACTTACCATAAGGAGAGTCAATGGGGGCGAAGCGGGCTAGCGGCGGAATGGTGTATACGGCCAGAAAAGGCAGTTGAAAGGAGGAGCAGCTTGATACATGATGGTTGATGGTTGATGGCCGTCCGGAGGTAACCCTCGCAAGTGCATGGCTCCTTTTAATATTGAAGGGCTTGCGGCTTCATCGAAGAGTACCTAGAGCGGGAAGCAGGGGCAAAAGGAGACAATCGCGGTCAGGAAGACATGTAGCTTACTTGGGCAGGCCTATCAGAATTGTTCCTGCATGAGGTACTTAGGTGTGGGCATGTTCAATAGTCGAGTAGAAGCTTTCACTGAATAATTCATGCTATACCAATTACCAACTCTTTGCTGACGGTGACACCGGCACTCCGAAGAATGCGTCTACCCTACAGCTGAGATACAAGGTCCACAGAAATTCAAGGCCATGGCTCTAACCGAACTTCAAGCGACCTCAATTGGTTTCATTGTTCATCTGAAAACAAGCATAGGAGGAGCTGATTAGGTGATGACGCGCGGGGGTACGACGAATGTCCACGTTGTGCCAGTGGGTCAGAAGGAAGATGATCCGATGTCTGAGACAGTGATTTATGGAAGCGAGTGATGCAGGCGTATGCTAGGGATCGTCAAGCAAGGCCACGGCTCCCAAGATTTGAAGCTTTGAAGTTTGAAGTGGCGGTCCTCTTCAAAGGACGTACAGTATTGGAACTCCGGCCGGCATTGGACCGGCAAGTTTTCGGCACCGGCAACTGACGATGACCAGCAGCGTCCCTCAGACGCCCTGTCAGAGTCGAATGCGGAACCCAGACCTCCCTGGGCAGCTCTTCGCCTTCATCTCCATCTCGACCATTGACCTGTATAGACCATGTCGTGTCTAGCATCTTTCAGGATATCCCTCTCCAGTTTCCGGCTGTGCAACCCAACAACGACGAGATAGAGATCAGAACAAGTTCTAGGTGTTCTTCCCCGACCTCCTGAATGTTGCCGTGGCCGAGGCCGAGGTGTCGATTCACATGAAGGTGAATGCAGAGGGGGCGATAGAAGGCGAGGCACAGGTGCTTTGAAAAAAGATCACAAGGAAACGGTCACGGTACGTACGTCTAAGCCGGCCGAGCACTCGACCTCTTGGCTTGAATCCCCTTTCGTCTCGACAGGTGCGAGATCTGGGCATGCATGACTTGCTCAGTCTGGACTCTGCACAGACTCCATAGACGCGCAGTGCGCGGCACCGTGTTTCGCACGATGCACATCACGGCGCGACCTTGGTCTGAGCTTCCTTTTTAGTAACCCTTATGCACGCTCGCCCTAGCCGTGCGGCCATCATTGCGATGCGGGAGTCAGTCAGTAGAAGGATATGATGCTAGTGAAAGAAGAGCTAGTGCGTCGTGGGGTGATGGCCTCAAGCGAACAAAGACACGCGAACAGGATGCAGTCAGTTTGTGAAATCAGGCTCGACTATCGACCATCTCCAAGTCACTGGCGCGAGGTTCTCCCAGCTGGTGCGTTGTGACTCTAAACACATATCGGTGCATCTCACACTCCAATAGGCATCATCGATCATCTCCCCGTCAGCTTCGGCTCTGTCATTGCAGATATCGTAGGCGCCCGAATACGCCAGAACAGAACGATTGTCAGCTACGATGAAGAGCTTTGAACGACCATGGAGAGCTCGGAAGATTCAATGTGAAAACGTCGGGATGCTTGCGCTGGAAAGCTCGCAGAGCCATCAGGATTGCCCTCACAGCTTCATAATTTGAGACGCTTGGTGCGAGGCATCGCGACCCCATCATGATCGTCCCTCTTCTGTGGGAATGGCGCCCATAGCAGATACGAGCCTAGCGGTCAAGGGGCAGAATCTGGGCCGGTGGGTATGGCGCTCCGATTACCATCTGGCGACAGCAGATGCACCCGAGGCCAATAGTTAACCCGCCGTGGTGCTTCTTAGGACTGGACAATGCAGACTAGACCATAACGCCCCGTGCCCGTGGGGCCGTGCGTGCGTGCCATGCACTATAATCAGGCTCAAGCGCTGAGGAAGAAAGCTTAAAGCTTGGTAGGAAGTTGCATATAGCATGAGTCAAATCCCTAGGTTGAGCTCTAGTGTTCCTTTAAGGTTCTCATCCACGGCTCACTGAAACAAGGACAATACAGCGGTGATCCAACAACATTCCCATCTCTTATCTGCTCTATGAGTAACTTCTCGTTCCCGTTCGCTACCTCGAGCTTCCCTAGCCCTACCGGCGAAGCAACAGGCGTCGATCCCAAGCTCTTCGTGTGGGCGCTTCTTTCTATAAGCAGCGTGGTCCTCTTCCTCGACGCACATGCTAAGAGAAATGGCCCCCTTCCGCCTGGCCCAAAGGGCGTGCCATTTTTTGGGAATGTTTTTCAGCTCTCAGATGATGCGTGGCATCGTTTCACAGAGTGGAAACATGTCTATGGTAGGCTTCATTGAAATTTTCTGTTTCTGACATCACTGCACACCCTGGTTCTCTTTTCCAGGCCCGATCGTTTATCTGAACTTGTGTGGCCAGAGCGTCATCGTCCTCGGCAGCAACAAGGTGGCTGCAGATCTGCTGGACCGGCGCGCGGCCATCTATTCTGATCGGCCCCGCTTCATTGTCGCGTGCGGGATGCTCACGGAGGGCCTCTTCTTCACGTTCTCCCGATATGGCGACAAGTGAGCAATTATCCAAACGCTCGAGATGCACGGCACATCGACTGATATGTGCTGCCTTTTGACAGATGGCGCCGCATGCGCCGTGCTGCTCATACGGGATTGCACAAAGTGGTCGTCAACATGTTTCAGCCGCAACAGACGGCCGAGGCTACTTTGCTGATCAAGGACATCATCAAGGATCCAAGTGCATGGGATGCCCATGTCCGCAGGTGGCGTTCTCCTTGTCTAGAGTCTCAGTACTGCCACTGATCACTGCAGCCTTCTAGGAGCATATTCTCGACGGTCCTCAACGTGACCTATGACACTCCGGCGATCACGTCGATGAAGGATGACAAGATAGAGGGCATCCTCAGGTTTACCAAGCATATTTTGCGCGCCGCTTACATCGACGGGCACATGGTAGAATATTTCCCCTGGCTGCAACACCTTCCATCATGGATCGCCCGATGGAAGGAAGATGTCGAGCGCTGGTCGTGGGAGTACAGCAAGATGTTTCAGGGGTTTTATGGAAGCGTGAAACAGCGCGCTGTAATGATTGCTCTCCCTATCTCCATTAATCCAGACCCTCATGATATGCGTTCTTACAGATCCAGGGAGATGAACGGCCGAGTTTCGCTTTCTCTTTGCACGAGAAGCGTGCAAGCTATGGGCTTACCGAGAAAGAGATGGCTTGGCTTTCAGCTACCATGTCGGTGTCTACACGTGTTTTGCATCCTTCGACTTACGAGCCTCGCATCACAGTGCAGCTGGCTCGGAATCTGTGAGGACGTTCTACAATGGCTTTGACAACCCGCTCTGACGCTACAGACCGTTAGGTCGTTGGAGTCACCGCTTGGTTCATGTTGGCCATGGTTCGTAACCCGGATATCCAGAGGAAAGCCCAGGCCGAGATCGACGACGTTGTGGGGCGTGATCGGCTGCCTACGTTCGCAGATTACGAACATCTTCCCTATATTCGAGCACTAGTTCGGGAGGTTTTGAGATGGAACCCGGTTGATCCCCTCGGTGCGTGTTTCTCTCTCAGTTCGCGTCCCCCGTGACTGACTGCTATCTCGGACTTCTGCTATAGGCATGCAGCATCGGTCTACTCAAGATGACTGGTACGGGGGCTATTTCATTCCCGCTGGCACTATATGCATTGCCAATGTATGGGCGATGAACCGAGACCCAGAAATCTGGGGCATGGACGCACATGAGTTCAAGCCTAAACGTCACCTCAACGCGCAAGGGGGGCTTGCAAAGGCGCCCGCAGACACGAGGGATGAGGGGCATGTCACATTTGGATTTGGAAGAAGGCACGTAGCCGCTGCATCTACTTGCCGCATCGATATCTGACCGAAATTGCCCTCGGGTACTCCAGGATATGCGTTGGGAGACATCTTGCAAACAATTCTCTCTTCATCAACATAGCGTACATGCTATGGATGTTCAGTATCAATCCGGTGCTTGGGGAAGATGGGAGGCCCATCATACCCACGGATGAGAGTTTGAATCTGGGCTTGGTTGTGTGAGCGCTATTGTCTTAGAGTCTGACAGCCCGCTCACTCATGAGTCCAGTCGTCCACGTCCGTTCGATTGCGTTATTACGCCGAGGCATCCTGACGCCCTGGCGACATTTGAACATCACAAGCTGGATTACGGTCTTTGACAGGAGTATTCCTGGATGATGTTAGCTTCTTGTTGCTGTACTTGTATCAGGCCTTGATCATCAATTTCCTCCGTAGAACTAGACTGGAGTGTGTCAAATCTCATGATGCACAAAGCCGTGCACTGACTTGCGCTGGAGACGCTGCGCGCCAAGTTGCTGGGATCTGCAGTCCGATCTGATCGTCGGGTTAGTCCGATGGGATCTAACCCAAACCCTCCCAAACCTCACCAACGGAGGTATTTGTGGAGAAAGCATCTCAATGCCAGGAGACTGCATCATTGAAGTGTCATTGAGAAGAGGCGCATGATGTCGTGCTGACATCTACGGGACATCAGACATTTTCTTTCAAATACAGTTCATCAGCGCTTCAGCACTTCAGCTTCAGCCGTCACTCTTTTTATGGAATACTATACCATTTCGGCCTGAGGTATGCGGTAAAGACAGAGGGAAGAACTGTAGCAAAAGTAAAGATTTAGGAGAGAGAAAGACGATGAATATCAACAGAATATATATGACAAAACATAATTCAAGGGCATCGCCCTTCGGTCGCTGTATGGTCCGGAAGGAAACCAGGTGCCAAAGGCATCTGCAACACGTGTGAGCCGCCCTCCAGCACCGTGTGGTGTCCTAGGTCAGAGGTGCCAACAGCGTCGGCAGCGATGTAAATCTCGTCCTCCCGCACGTGAAGAACATCCGAGCTATTAGGGAACGTAATGACAGCGCCGCCCTTGAGGATGATGAACAGCTGCGTGTGCGGGGCGTTGTGCGTCCTTGAACGACATGATATTAAGATAATTCTGGATTCAAAGAAAGGAGGACGCCCTCACCCAGCGTCTATCGCAGCGCCTGCAGGGAATATTGCGTATGACGCGTTCGAGAGGTCTGCAAGCTCTGTCATTTTAACCTGAAGAATGTCCTTAGTCGCCGTTAACCCGAACAGCGAGAAATAGCACTCACACCACCAGAGACAACAGCAGGAAGGCTCCAACACTCCACGGAAGAGACGCCGTTCTTCCCGATAATGGTCGTGACCTTCAAAGTCGGGTCGGTATCTGCCACGGCCGATCCCGCGAACAGCGAAAGCAAGAGCGAAGCATAGGGCACGCCGAATCTCATCACGACGACGCTGACGAGTAGAATTATGGCCGGCGTTGTGTAGCGACGAAAGCTAGACATGATGGAGTTTATATACGTTAATAATGACCAGGCTAAGCGCTGCAGGCTTTTACACGCCTCCGTAGGCGCCCAGCGACTAATCCGGGCACGCGCCAGACCAGGTACTTGAAGGGGCGTCTGTGAACTGTCCTCCGTCAAAGTCAACGCTCGGGACTAAGGTATCTGCAAAGGTTACTAGCTTTGATCGGGTCCTCATCAAGTCACTGATAAGTCTTCATGCGTTGAGGGTCGTTCGTGTCTGTACCTTGATCAATGAACATCGCGAACAGAATATCATGTCATGGCAGAACGTCAACGTCTCCCGTCTGTATATACAGGATGAGCAATGCCTCAGAGCAGTCGTGCGTGCAGATGTTTAGAATGGGTAATCCGTCTGAGGTTGATCGTCTGCCTTGAGCAGGCCCTCCTCCACCTGTCTTCTGTGGCACTCATCAAAATACGGCAAGACATGATGCGCGTAACTCGATCTGCTCTTGTACCTGGCCATCAAAAAGATGTCAGTATATACCCCACAGTTTTGATTGAAGCCTTACCCAGCAACATCATCTGGCCAGCTCCTGATCGCACTAGCCATCCTCCCCGGAACGCCTACCTCCTTCACCAGTTCCTCGACAGGGACGACATAAGTCCGGATAGTAAATATGATCGCCCCTGTCTTCGGCAAGCGACGCAGTGTCTGTCGTTCCATCCGGAGCCTCATCATGCTCGGCTTCACAGTCGATTCCGATTGCTCGTATGCAATGTCGGAGGAAAGCGATGGTGGGAGCTCGTTGAGCAGCCCAAGGCCTGAGCCAGGCTGGAACGCGTCCTCATCACCGACCGTCGATTCTGCCCAGCCTAGTTCATGGGGGTCGAGTGGTTCGTGAGGATGAGCGGGGTCTGCGACAATTTTGAAAAAGTAGTTGTTGCGCTGGATGAGCTTGTCGACGGGCAGACGTTGTAAAAATCTGTTGAGACTGGTCTTCAATTTCTGTTCGTCTGTCAACGATGTCAGTCCAACGCGTGCAATGACAGGGGTTAAGAAACAACTCACATTGCGGAACGTTACCATGATAATGTATGTCGTCCAAAGACAGCCCTATTTTATCTTCCAATCTCCAGAACCCTGGGTAAATCAAAGTGTGCTCAGCGATTCCAGCCTCGATGAACCAGTGGAAAAATCCCTACCGGCAGTACAAATTGCCCCAGAACGCATATAGTACACATCGTCGTTACCTTGATTGAGAGATGAATTTGATGGAGGCGGCAGTGAAGAACTGAGCAAGTTACCTTTGATCATTAAAGCGAGGTCATCCTGAACCCTGGATATGGATAAGTCAGTAGACATAAAGAAATATGTGTAAGATAGACTTACAGTAGACCTGCAACCGTCATAGGATCCTCTTCGTCAAGATTATACGTTGCGTTGATTGGTGGCAAGATCGTGATGGTCCGGATTGGGGCTTCTCCATACCATCCGCCTCCTGATTTCTTCTCTGGAGAGTGGCGTTCAACGCGGAACGTTTGAGGATACCTCCTTGAGAGGTATTCTGCAAGCTCATGAACCAGCTCCCTTGCTACTTGGCGCGTTAGCTGCCACGGGCCAAGGAAACACACAGTTGAATAGAGCTTTCCTGCGTCAAATCCTGAGATCGGAACGTTGGGACTCTCTGGAAGGGTTTGCACAACTTGTTCTCCGCGCTTTTTCATGCGGTGCGCACGAAGGCGGTGATAATCCGCAAACTGGTCATCCATCTACGAGGGAGCTGTTCGTCGCTCTGTTCAGCAGAGTAATATTTTGGTACTTACCTCGATCCAAGAGTCCCAAGAGATGTTTCTGATACCCATCGTAACACTATTCGTCTGCGTTTAATGTACGGCTCGCATCTTCAAGTCGATTTGAAATGACGTACTGGTACGTGCCCCAGCGGAAAGGACGATAAGGTACTGGCTTGATGTTTTCTACCGACTCCTTACAAGGGTCGAATTTGGGAAAAACAAACGAAACGGCAAGTTCGTTCTCTAGCAGAGTTAGGTCAGGTCGAGATGTGATGAGAGTGCATTGCGAAACCCACCATTCTTGTTCGACTTCTCACTGGCTGGCGCTGCCCTATTCAAGAGCCAAATTTTGCGAGAATAATGAACTATGAGCACCGTTGCCCCAGCGCAAAGGACTATTCCCGTGAGATGGTTACCCAGCCAGTGCGCGTCCATTGTGATGAATCTCTGGTGCGAGTCGAAACTGAGGAAGAGCTGGACGCCCGCAGCTACTTATTGAAGGGCATGATAACCTAGATCCTTGACATGCTCGTACAGGCCCGGAAGAGATAAGAGAAGCGAGGCCGCCTGACCTGGATCTACCGCAGGCGTGAAGCCTTTCCATAGTTGGCGAGCCGGGAGGATGCGGGCGGCTCTCGGAGGCACCCGAGGTCGCGATCGGCCAGACATGGAAATCCTGTTTGTTTGTGCATAAGTTGAGGCTATGTTGGATCGCTGACGGCCGTGGCGAGCGGGTGGGCGAAGTGGAGAAGGGTGGAGAGGGCGAGTGCGTCACAGATACCTGCGTGACGCGTGTGACGGACTGTGACCCGCATATTGTGGGGAAATTGACCGGGGACCCTTCGCCGCGGCTCGAGCCATGAATCGATGACTTGGCGTATCTTCGAACTTGGTAGGCCTGTGTCCTTCACCGCGTCCCAGGCGGCACATCACTGCGCATCTGACATCGAGCCACAGCCCATCCATAGACTATCCATAGCCTTACCCAGGTCATCAGTTCACACAATGACGAAATAAACACCCCCGTTGTGTCTTCCTATTTCAATTGCACCTACAATGGAGCAGATTGGAGACACGCAGGCTGCCGAGCCCATCACAGGCTTAATGTCCTCGAACCCTCTGGCGCGTCTCGACGGGAGTCCCGTGTGGTAATTCGTTTTAACCAATCTTTACCTCCCTATCTAAGCTATCTCTCCCAAGTCATCCGATTTGATACGACTATCTCTGAGACATATCCAGATCTCGAGATGCGTTTCCAACACAGATACGGTATGGCCCTTTCTCGGAAACTGCTGCCAACGGAAGCAGCTCAGGCTCTCGAACCCGTGAAACTTTGCAACATTTTCCCTCCGTGCAAACCTCCCCCCATTTTCTTTTTCTAATGCTCGCTGTTCATGCTGCAATGGATCGGGACATTACCTGACATTACGTTGTGTGAGGCTCATGGCAGCTAGCGTGCCTTGCAAAAGCGCGCTGCTGTCTCTGCGTGCGCAGGCTATCAGCTGCGCCTGGCCAATCAGGACAACGTGGTTATCTCTTCGGTAAGTCTCTTATATCTAATGATATATCCCTGTTGAGAGGTCCCGATTTCCATTTCGAACAGGTGATATATATCAAAGGCGCTCGCAGTAAGCCGTGACACCTCTAGGCTCTCGCTCACCATGTCCAAGGAAGCAACAGCAGGGGCCAACGATGACCAGGAGCTCGAGAGACTGGGCTATGTCCCGTCTTTCAAGCGAGAGTTCTCCAACTTAGCCACGGTATGTGTGCTCGAGGCCAATGTGCTACTAACAATCTTGACACGCGATGCAGATCAGTTTTGCGTTCTCTATCATGGTGAGTGGTCTCGTCGAAAATATCCGTTCGAACCGAACATCATTTTTTTTTCCCTTTAGGGTCTTTGTTCTAGTGTTGCGGTCACCTTTAACACCCCTTTGACGCTCGGAGGCCCCTCGTCCGTCACATGGTGCTGGATCTTGGGTGCCGTAATGTGCTTCACGCTCGGTATGCTATTTTCCATCTTCGTCAAATCAGATCCCTTCATGCCGTTTCCACAGGTTCGAGTATTGCGGAGATTGTCAGCGCGTTTCCCACATGCGGCGGACTGTATGTTCCGTCCCATGAACTTCTCTCTTTAGCAGCGAATTGACGCCTCGGACGTGCTCAGTTATACTGCGTCGGCGCAACTAGTTCCCGTTAGGCATCGAGCCAGAGTAGGCTGGGTGGTTGGCTGGTAAATATAAACCGACCACCGTTTTGAGTGTGTCCTGACGTGGCTTAATAGGCTGAATATTCTCGGGCAAACTGCCGGAGTATCCTCAACTGAATTTGGACTTTCGGGAATGATATGGGCCGCTGTAGTGGTATCGAAGGTGGGCTCACCTTTGGCCGCTCAGGTAGACCGTCCCTGATTCTAAATACCTCTAGGATGGAGATTATGTCTACAGCCAGGTTTGTTTCGTGTCACGGTAACATGACACGGGATCTGACTTCGCCTTTCGTACAGGGCATGCAAGTTGGACTCTTTGTCGGCTTGTTGGCAATACATGGCCTCCTTGTGCGTTCTTTCTTCTTGTAACTAGCATTGTTGGCCCGAACTAACTTGTAACAAAACAGAACTGCTTGCCCACCCGTTACCTCGCCCGTTTCACGAAGAGTTTCGTGTTCTGCAACATAGGCGCTACAATCGGTAGGTTCTTCTTCTGTGCAAACCTCACTTGTTCAAACACCCTCCTACGAAGTCATCATCATCGTTCTTCTTGCCACGACACCTCGATCCGAGATGCATTCCGCATCGTACGTCTTTGGATCTGAGGGCATCGTAAACCAAACGGGAGGTTGGAATAGTGGACTCGCTTTCCTATTTGGTTTATTGAGCGTGCAGTGGACGGTACGTCTAGCATATGTCACATCTTCGAACTGACTCTAAGAGCAGTCTCTCCTGATAGATGACCGACTATGACGCTACTGCTCATATCTCGTGAGCATTCTTCCTAGCCGATATATTTTTGGTTTAATAACTCTGAAACAGGGAGGAAGTCCAACGTGCAGCTTACGCCGCCCCAGCAGCCATCTTCATTGCCGTCATTGGCACAGGACTTCTCGGATGGATCTTCAATATCGTTCTTGTGCTATGCTCCGGTCCCTTGTAACTCCACTCCACGCTTCCTTTCGAACATATCGCTCATCACCTCTTCTTCAGGGAGAACCTGCCCGGACCAAGTGGGAGTGCAGTGCTGCAGGTACGGCATTCCGTACATTCATGACGGGACTCTGATTCACTCAAGTTCAGATCATGGCGGACAGAATGGGGAAGCCAGCAGCAATTTTCCTCTGGGCCTTCGTCTGCTTGACTGCCTTCTTCGTCGTGCAAACTGGTAAATCCTGCCCGACGGTGTAGGAGAACTTTGCTCACATTCTTGTACAGCTCTCCAGGCCAACTCCCGCACCGTCTATGCTTTCAGCCGAGATAACGGTGCGATATTCTGACAGAGTGAATGAAGGACTTCTCGTTGACACACGATCCAGGGCTGCCGGATCGCCAGTACTTTGCGCACAACGACACTCGCACGTCTACTCCTATTCGTGCGATCTGGTTGTCCACGTTCGTCGCCGTCCTTCCTGGTTTGCTGGACTTCGCAAGCCCCATCGCCGCGAACGGTAAGTGTTCCTTATCTGTCTTTGGTTCTCCGGCGCTCGTCTGATGTTCTGCTCTAGCCGTTTTCTCGTTGACGGCCATGGCCCTCGACCTGTCCTATATCATACCCATCTTTTTGCGGAGAGTGTATGAGAAGCACCCTGAAGTCCACTTCAACCCCGGCCCATTCTATATGGGAAATGGATTGTACGTGTAGCGTTCTTTAATTGGGGTGCTTCTCTCTGATGACCACGGTGTGAATAGACTTGGCTGGGCGTGCAATGTAGCGTGCATCTCCTGGACATTGTTCGTATGCGTCGTGTTCTCTTTGCCAACAATCCGTCCCGTGACGGCGCAGAATATGTACGTAGGCCTGCTTGCTATCCTGACCTGCCCAATTCTCATGGCCTACGCGATCTAGGAACTACGCTTCGGTCATCACCGTCGGCGTGATTGCCTTGTCCTTGTGAGTACTCTAGCTGTACATTCTGAGCCCACTGTACTTACACCTACGTCGTTCTTCACCTCAGGGTTTGGTACATCCTTGGGTACGTTCATGCCTCATCGATCATCTAGTCAGCCGAGTTTGACCTTCTCTGTTTTAGGGGCCATGTCCATTATAAGGGCCCGGTCTCCAACATAGACCATGACCTGGACGATGACGGGGTCGAACAGGTTGTAGAAAATGTAGGCCGGAAGCAAAGCATGGAGAGTAAGGCGTAGGAACTACTCGTATCCGCTGTGCTTGTGCTCTACTCCCCTCACTAGTTTCTGTACTTCATGTTTTCTCTCTGTACTCTTGAGCCCTGTATATATATGCTGTCTGGAGCTTACCTATAGACCCACACACGGAGACCAACTGTGTGTGTATCTCTGCTCAAGATGCACTTATTGTCTTCAAGAAAGTAAGGGGTAGTAGCTCAAGCGCTCATGACGAACTGCGCAAAACAATGTCAAATCCGTAAAGATTGAATTGAGTCAACGATGCTTGACGCAGTCAATTGTACAGATTGCAAACCCAAGATGTCATGATATAGGGAGGAAAATACGTGGCGCGTGGAATGAAATACATCGGAGCTTTGCACAAATACAGAGAACGGTACAGAACGAGGTAGTGACAACTGTCAGGCTGCGGCCCCAGCCTTTGACATCTCGATTTCGGACAATGTGGGTCGGCTCAGCGTCGTCTGAGCATCTGGTATCTGACCACCTTTTATAAGGTCCCTGAAGTCCTGGACACGGTCAAGGTCCTCTTCGCTGCGTCGAAGCGTTAAAAGAGAATAGAGTATGAGAGGACAGATCCCAACGCACGTGATCAGGCCTTGCTCCAACTGGCGTTTGGTAAGTTCCTGGAGGTAGGGCATCATCCGGTCGCGATATATACCATCGAATTTATGCTGTCGAGTAGATAAAAAAACAAGTTTTAGGATAGCTATTGGCAACAGCTTACATGCATCAACTCCTTGTCAGCTTCGAGATGGATTTTGGCGAGCAATGCAGGGACGACGGGACTCTCTGCAAGGTCCTCAAGCCGCTTCAAAACGACGTGACTGAGATGCCATAACTGGTATCAGTGCGATTGGAAAGTCTCAAGGGCATACATACACCCCAAATGCGATGCCGCCCGACCGAGGGAGCTTGCGGAAGGTTTGGTGGTCCATGCGGAGCCACAGATCCTCAGGTCGTAAACCTGTTGGTAGAGCCTGTGCTGCGATCATGTTGTCTGGATGACGAACTCAGCATACGGTATGTGCAACGAGACTTAGGAAAGCACAACTAACGACAGAATAGATTGCGGTCGTCTACTACACCCCAGCTCGTCCTCTCGAATGGCTCGTGAGGCCCAAAGCGCTTGAGAGTGCGTTCGACGCTCATGAGAATTTTCTCATTGAAGTAAGGGATGTGGTGGTGAATCTAGAGCCACGATTAGTTTTTCCGCGAAGATGAAAATCGCTGTGACGACAAACCTCTTCAAGCGGTTTGTTGATGTAATTCGAGAGCAGGTAAAATCCTGTCGAGGACTGTGAGCCCCAAAATGGACAAAACTTGAACCGCAATGTGTGCATACCTGGAAAGGCAACAAGACCACCAACAAAATACACGTGCCCGTCCTCGCGTTCACGGCCCATCAGAAAATCGTCTTGAACCAGCCTCGAGATAACCACGAGGGCATCCACGCCGCTCTTGCCAGTCAGGTCATGAAATCGTTCACCAGTAATCTTGTTCCAGATGCCGTTTACGCCAATGTGTTCAAAGAGGGTTGGATACCTCTTGGGAAGGTAATCCATGAGAATTTCGAGTAACTCCGCACACGCATCGTCGTTTTCTGGAAGCGAATCGACGACAGTCTTCCCTGAGCGGTGGATCAATTCGACTTGACAATTTGAACATATTGTTTACAAACCTTGCTCCTTGATTACTCGCGTCTTCTCGTCGATATACCAGCCTATATCCTTGTCAATCTCAATCCAGTGATTGATGTTCATAGGCTGGTGAGCCATAGTCTTTGATCACATTGAGCGTATTGCGAGTCAGCGAATATCACAGGATTTGATACAGAAACCTAGGACAAACCTGGAAGTAAGGATGCCTCAGAGTCTTGTTGGCATAGATATGGTTGCGAATCTTTGCCGTCTTGAGGTCAAGGTCATTGAGAGGGTCAGGATCAGGTAGACGACGAGACTTCTCATTTGGCCGCTTGCCAGTCGCCTCTTCGGTAGAATCACCAGCTGTCTTTCGGGAACTGACCCATCTATGAAGAGCGATGGGAACAAGTGACAGCAGGCAGATACCACCGAGGACAGGGTAGGACAGAGTGACCGCCATGGCTGGGACGAAACTCGGTGGTGGTCATTTCTACCATATACATAAATATTCGACGCATGCACGGAACACGGGAGCCTAGCAGCTAATCTTGTGATCATGCCCGTGGCGGAATCCAATATCTGCGCAGAGCTGGAGCTGGCCTAGGCAATAGAATCGCCAAAGATAAGTCGCGTAAATTACAATCAATTGATAACCGTCTCGGGAAGATACCTGAAGATACGTAGGTCTGGCGGTACTGGCGCATCGGCTGGAGTTGGGTTGACATGCATTCCCGATAAACCTTTTGAGGCAGGTAGCCGGAAACGATACGAAGTCTGATACGAGTAATTCCGAGTGTGCGGGAGTTCACATATGTCTGAATTGCACGATCGTCCTGCTCAGAGGTCAAGGGACTTTGAGCGATGAGCGTGCTGTTGCGAACAGCGTTCACAGCGTAGACCGGCCTGTTTTTCGGCGTCTCGGTGCCGGATTTAGATGTCAATTCAGAGTCAATTCCCGAATGAGTAGATTGAGCTCCGTTTGGCCCCAGTCTAAGGGCAAATCCGGAGAGATCGTCCGGCGTGACTTCTCGGGTGGAACCGTTCGCCCCGGATGCTCGACAACGAAGACCTGGTTATCGTCCATCTGACATACAACTTATGCCAGTCACTATGATGCAGGCGATGCATCTCCACTAAAGTAGTTCCGCTGCTCCGCTCCGCTCCAAGTACCCGAGTTCCTAAACCCGCCGCGGCACGCTCTGTATGTACATTTCTTGATTCTGCGTCAACTCTAATGACCCTTGAATGTACCTCCTGACCTCCCGTCTACCTCACAGGTTCCACATCACTTCCCGTGGGTTCTCTTTTCCGACTTGATATTTCCGTGCTTCAGAAGTGCCTCGGAGTGCTTCTCTTGTATGCATCGGTGCGCCTTGGTGCGCCTGGGCAATACCTAGACATCCGACGTGCCTTTATCTCGTCTACGTGAGGTCTACCCCAGATTTTTAGTGTGCCATCTTCCCATTTGTTATTCAGGAATCTGCCATGGCGGACTCCTCCGATGGTAATGCTATTGTCTCTCCGAGATAAGCATCATGAGATACAGGTCTGTGACGGACCATTCCCCTCGTTCTCATTTAAAAGTCATCTGGTCACGCTCAAAACTCAGGGCTTTACCAGTTAATCCTATCTCTTTTCGACCACTCCTCCGCCTGACTGTCATGCCTGTAGCCACCGAAAACAAAAGTGCGTCCATTGATAGCACGTCTCGCTCAAACTCACGTTGACGGTATCTACTTCCGCCAGACGAGAAGGTCAATCTTGCATCTTCGTGGTACCGCTCCGACGCCATTTATCAACTTGAGCGTCGAGCAATCTTCTCTAAGAAATGGCTCTTCCTCTGCCACACAAACGTGGGTCGCTTGCATCGCGTTCTGCCTGGCAGCTTCCCTTATGAACCGATCTCGAACAGCGCTTCACCAAGACGGGAGAATATGTCAGGTTCACAGTCGCTGGCTATAATTTCTTCGTTATCAAGGATCGCGAAGGCCAGATCAACGCTTTCCACAACGTCTGCCGCCACCGCGCATTCCCCATCATTGGCAGCAAGCATGAAGTAATGAACTTGTGATCCTTCAATCTACACAGACTGACAAGTTAATCGTGACAGGGGGAGGCAGACCCTTTGACAGAAGCCGGCCAAGTTTCCGTGTTGGCTTGCAAATTCCATGGTTGGAGGTATGCACTGCTCTCGGCTGCAACACCACATCGACTGACTGATGTTGAAAAGCTACACGATGAAGGGCAAGCTCGCCAAAGCCCCCGGGTTTGATGAGATCGAGGGCTTCGACGGATCCAAGAACAGTCTCTTTGATATCCGAACCCACGTGGACAAGCTTGGCTATTTGTATGTCAACCTTGACACGTACGTCTCCACATCGCTCTCCCTCCATTTTTTGTCTCAACACTGACTCTATTCCGCTCCAATATCAGTTCCCCCCACTACATCAAGTGGGAGGAGCAATTTGGTGACGTCGATGACCAGCCAAGAGTAAAAGGTTTCGATACGGAAAAATACAAATTCGCGTTCAGCTGGTCTTTCGAGAATTGTGCGCTCACGCCTTAAAACTTCCACATATCCTCTAATCATCTACTCTCTCAGGCCAATACAACTGGAAGACTCTCATTGATAATGCAAGTGCTTCTCAATGTGTGAAACTCTTTGTTTTTCTCACCGTCATGATCAGTACAACGAATGCTACCATTGCAAGGTCGCTCATCCGGGGATAGCAAGCGTTCGTGGCCCGCTGCTCATGTGTTCCCATGCAAAGTGACTTACAGTCATCACATGCTGTAGACTGTGGACCTGAAGACGTACTACGTCCAAGGTCAGCATAGCTACGTCGCCCACTTCTCGCCCCCTAAACCGGAGAATGCGGAGCGAGAGGACAACGGATCTATCGTTGCGACTTTCCTCTTCCCATTTGCATCGTGCGTGACCTGGCGCCCTGTTCGCCCTTGGTTCCTTGAGTGGTCAACTGACTCGTTCTTGCGCCGGTTGTTGACACAGGATCACCCTCATGCCTGCGTATGCGTACACCATGCGGGTCGTCCCAATAGATGCTCACCGGACAGAGGTACTAGATTTGCTTTCCGCGCTTTGCTTGCTTTCTAAAGTGACAATAGATGCAATATGACGTTTATCGACACGTCGATGCAACGGATGAAGCTTTTGACGAGACTCACAAGTTCTTCGTTCAGGCAGGTCCTTGATCGTACAACCTACCTGGCCTTATCTGATATACTTTGTCTACGCACTAGGTCGAGAATGAGGACAAATTCCTTTGCGTGAGTTGGACAAACGCTGCATGCGGTCTGCACATGCTGACAACTCTTGCAGACTAACGCCCAGAAGAACATGGAAGCCGGCATCTACCAAAGTGGTCCCTTGCATGACGTGAGTCTTATCTCCTTCTGAGTTTTGGTTTTTGGGCGTCTTCTCACCTGTATCCTCCAGAGGCAAGAGCGGGGCGTGCTGTACTTCCAGGGTCTTGTCAAGGAAGCGCTCACTTCTCACCGTGCGCTCGAAGAGGAAGCTGGTCGCGAGATCTTCCCTGCGCTACCGGACGGTGGGCTGACAAGCAAGGAAGACATCTTCTGTTCCAAACTTGAGTCCAAGTGCGGCCCTTCCAAGGTGCTAGACTGGTGAAACTCGTGATGTGGCACTCGGTGGGATCGGATACGGATGTAGGAGTACGGAATGTCGATTGTTGTATTATGTATGATTCGAGCAAAAGACAGAAAGGAAACAGTCAGTCATTGTCTCGGAACTTCACGAAACTCAGCAGTCAGTAGTGAGGAAGTCAAAGTATCACGGTGGTGCTGTTCTACTAATCAAGAGGACTGTGTGTTATTCCAGGCTTGCCAACGGAATTTTGAACTGTTGCCTTCATGGATGTAGACGCGATCGAGGCGGGGTTTTTGACGCCACGAAAGCGTTTCTGTCACCCTCGTTGATGAATGTACGACTGTTGACGTAAAGCATCG
Organism: Heterobasidion parviporum; assembly: GCA_002994785.1. Taxonomy (NCBI): domain Eukaryota; kingdom Fungi; phylum Basidiomycota; class Agaricomycetes; order Russulales; family Bondarzewiaceae; genus Heterobasidion; species Heterobasidion parviporum. The sequence goes on along the minus strand of PDUQ01000032.1, from coordinate 160,321 downwards.
TTCCGAACCCACGTCTCAAGACGTAGAGAGCAGTGAAGGTAATGATGTCGGATCTATTGATTTCCCAGAAGTCAAGGTTTGGGAAGCAAACAAAAATATCATAGCACATACATGGCCATTGAATTCCCGGTGAGGATGTCGCATATCGATTCCTGGTGGCTACATTGAACTTTCCCTTTCTCCAGAGTCCATATAAATCTGCTTCATGATGTGCGATAAGTATACAAAGCTCTGTCTATTGATTGTGGGCGGAATTAGGCAACAACGCGGGCTTAAGGGTCGGTGATATCCGGATATGTTCTGCGCGCGCTACGGCTTGAGCTTGCGCAAGTGTTCGGCTCGTAGACGCTGTACAAGGAGGGTTTCATGAGTGTCCTGAAGTGGGTCAGAGGGAATGAACTGGAATGAAACGCGGACAGGATGACTGAGCCTACAGCTACTAATAGCACCGGTGTGTATGTAAGCGATTACAACGTCTTGCCTTTTTCGCACTAACAGTCTACGCCGTCACCTTTCGATCCACATCTGCCCCACTTGCTCCGTGTCCAAAAGCATTCCCGTTTGGAATCCGCAGACGCGTCGAGATGGTATACATCAATAAAAGGGAGCTCGGCCGCTTTTGGAGCTCATAACTCTCCCAATAACCTCACTCCCGAGTGCCAACCGCTTCGCAACTAGCAGATGACAAAAGTCACTCGAAAGATCGGAGATACAGAGGTCTCTGCCCTTGGTTATGGTGCCATGGGGCTTTCTGTGTGGTATGGTGCGGTGGGAAGTGACGAGGAGCGGTTGAAGGTAAAGTCTTTGAGATACAGAGTCAGAGTTATTGTCGATTGAGCTTGAGTCCAAAATAGTTCTTGGATAGCGTTTATGAGGGCGGCTGCAACTTCTGGGACACGGCGGACGCCTACGGCGACTCAGAAGAACTCATTGGAAAATGGTGAGTAGACTTCACACAATCGCTCTTCTCGCGTCACGACGCAATATCGTCAATGCAGGTTCAAACGCACCGGCAAGCGCAATGAAATCTTCCTCGCGACCAAGTTCGGGTTTTCCTCTCCCTCTGGCAAGTTTATCGACGGGGACCCGGACTACGCTAGGGCTGCCTTTGAGAAGTCAATCAAGCGCCTGGGCGTAGACCAGATTGATTTGTGGTACTTGCATCGGTGAGGGCATAGAACTGCAGATGGCCTCTTATATGCGTTCTCACATTCTGGTTACAGCGCAGACACCGAAGTTCCCATCGAGGTATGTGAGCAAGTAGGACGCCTACATTCGAACTTACATGTTATCCCCATTAGAAAACTATCGGCGCGATGGCTGAATTTGTCAAGTATGCTATCTGCTTACAATTTCTTTCGCATATGACTAAAGATATCATCACCGCAGAGCTGGCAGAGTAAAGTACCTTGGCATTTCTGAATGCTCTGAGGCAACGCTTCGTCGTGCGCACGCCGTGCATCCCATCACCGCCCTTCAAGTCGAATACAGCATCTTCACCCTCGATATCGAAGACCCTAAGATCGGACTTCTGAAAGCAGCCCGCGAGCTCGGGATCAAGATTGTTGCATACTCGCCGCTCGGTCGCGGACTGCTCACCGGGCAATTCGTACGTCATTGTCACAGTTTCCCCCGGCTCCCTCACTACGGCGTCGATACTAACTGATTGGGGTTTCGACACGCAGAAAAGCCCTGATGATTTCCCTGCGGATGACTTTAGGCGGATGGTCCCTCGGTACAGCGCAGCCAACTTCCCAAACATCCTCAAGCTCGTCGATGGCTTGAAGCAGGTCGGTGCAAAGCATGGCGCGACAGCGGGACAGGTCGCGCTCGCGTGGCTGCTCGCGCAGGGCGACGACGTCATCCCTATCCCAGGAACGAAGAAAGAGAAGGTGAGCTTTCATGCCTGTTTTGACTTAGCATACTGCATTTCCGTCTGACGGGTTCGTGACAACTTAGTATCTCGAGGAGAACCTTGGCGCGCTCAAGCTGCAACTGTCGTCACAGGAAGTGCAGGCAGTGCGCGATGCGGCGCAGAAGGCGAACGCGAAGCAGGGTGATCGGTACCCCGCCATCTTTTTAAAGTCCCTGTTCGCCGACACGCCGCCGTTGTGAAGAGATTAGACCCCTGTATCAGTACGAGTAGGTGTGTATACGAACTAAACAATCAAGAAGAATGATGTCGATATCATATATGTATAACATATGCTCATGCTCTAGCTGCGACTGTCGTGAGTTGTTCATTCCAACAAACGACAGTGATCGTTTCAGCGATCTCTCGTCTCCACACATGATGCATGATGATCGCATAACTTCTTTCTCAACCATCGTTGTTTTCTCAGGTGAGTAAGATGCATGGGAGAATCCTTGTTATCATGATGCCTTATTGCGAACAAATGCTCTGTAAACATGCACTTTGGTCCGCATCATCTACATAGAATAAGTGAGACCAACACTCGCCCCTGTGAAGAAGTTGCAAAGCATCTTAATTTCATGCTGCTCATGGTTAATAGATGATTTTTTTGGCTGATATACATGCGCGCGAATCTTGATGTGGGAAGCTCAGTACCATTAGAGTGGTGGAGTGTCGCTGAACATGACATCCATAAAATCAGGAGGGTACCTGTCTCCCGAAGCTGCATCCGAGCTCTCCGCTGCTCTCCGCACGACCAGCAGCTCCTCAGGAGTAAGCTTCACCTTCAAGGCCCCAAGGTTCTCTTCCAAATACTGTGACCAGGAACAAATGAGACATGAGCATGTTTTGTGCATTGAGAGCGCTGCACACCTTGATCCTCTGCGTGCCGGGGATTGGAATGACATCGTCGCCCTGTCCGAGCAACCAAGCAAGCGTGACTTGTCCGGCTGTCACCTTGTGTTTGTCTCCAATAGTCTTCAAGCTGTCAACCAACTTCAAGATATTGGGGAAATTCTCTTTGGAATAACGCGGAATAAGTCGTCGAAAGTCTTTTTCTTCAAAATCTTCTGGTCCTTTCTGTTCAGAAAAAGTGAGCCACCGTTTGGTTCCATCTCTCACCGATGACCGCCAGCAGTAGATGAAACATACTTACATATTGACCTGTCAGAAGTCCGCGACCAAGAGGAGAATAGGCAACAACTGCAATGCCAAGCTCGCGCGCCGCTTTCAGGAGCCCTATCTTCTCATCTTCGATTTCAAGGGCGAAGGGCGAGTACTCGACTTGGAGGGCCGAGATGGGGTGCACAGCGTGGGCACGACGAAGCGTAGACTCGGAGACTTCGGACAGGCCGATGTACTTCACTTTTCCAGATCTGGATGACAAGGAGAATCAGCATATACGATGTATACAAGAGATTATGGGCACGGACTTTACGAGGTCAGCCATGGCGCCTACAGTTTTCTGACGACAGACATGTATAGATCAGCATGAAGCATGGCAATGTTTAATCCATGTTACCTCTATGGGAATTGTCTTGTCAGCTCTGTGAACGCCGTCTGATATTAGCGACATTATCAAGATCCAAGATAGACGAGACGAACTCGCCTGTGAAAATAGTACAAGTCAATATGGTCGGTCCCCAAACGTTTGAGGGACTTCTCAAAAGAGGACTTGACGTAGGCTGGGTCACCTTCCACAAACTTGCCAGATGGTGGGTAGAGACCGAATTTAGTGGCCAAAAATATTTCATCACGTTTTCCGGTGCGCTTGAACCTGTATGAAAGATTTATCTGGAAATAACAAAAAAAACTTTGAGATCGAGAGACGATGCCTACCATTTACCAACGAGATCTTCGGAATCACCATAGATATCGGCAGTATCCCAGTTGGTACATCCATTTTCGTACACGGCGTCCAAAACCTGACGAAGAAGTTCGCCGTCAATGTCAGCCCCAAAATGGCCGAGACAGGAGCGTGTCATACTTTGAAACGTTCCTCGTCGGAACCAGTCTTTCCATATGCAACGGACAAGCCCATCGTGCCATATCCGATCGCAGTCACGTCGGTGGTACCGATCTTGCGTGTTGGTAGCTTTGTCGTCATTGTAAGCTGGAGCTGTGGAAGAGGAGGGAGTGACTTCTATACCCAGGTTGTAGCCTTTATATATCCCCACCCCCGATTCAGAAGCTGGCGGAATTTAAAGGGACACAGGGGGCGTAGAATACATGACCCATCTTGACCCACTCCATCCGTGGCCGACAAATTCCAAGCTTGCGCAATGTCGCTGCCGATGAAGTGTGGGGATGCTGAGTCATTCATGATTTGATCATAACACAAGGCCCCCTAGATTTCTCGAAAGCCAACCCCTCTGAACTGCGGAAATTCATTGTCAGAATATTGACATCTCACTTGGAGGATCGAACGGTTAACATTAAACGAGCAGAATATATATCAGTCGAATATACCTCATATGTCGCGACCCACCTTCGCCCGCAGATCATCCCGGATACCCGTTGTGCTTATGAACACGAGTAATGTACCTTCTTGTCTGCGGTAACATGCCATATGACGTTGTCGCAGAGGCATCATGCGAATGGGCTTCGGACTAAGTCAAATCACAATGTGTCAAGCATACATCCCAACCTGCCTTATCACACATTGGATACACCGATGCGAAAGGACTTGATCGCATGTGACACGTCTTCAATTCGTATGTCATAGGATTGCATATTCAACATGCTTGTCTGGAGGAGCCATAGCACTGCTTGCCTCGACGCGACCATGTCAACTCTATTCGTCCATTGCCAGTATACCAGCATATTGAGAACATGATTGATGCCGCGTGCCTGCCAGTGAGATATCCCCGAACCCTCACGGGAGTCCTCAAGCAGAACGCAGATCACAGGTAATAACAAAAACATGGTGCATTGAGAGTATGAGTGTGTAGGATGATATACAAAAAGACATACACGTATCATGTATGTCGTATGACACGAGCTGCAGAATAGGAATATCTCTGCGCATCCGACCTGCCGCGTTCGATGTTGACACTCATCAGTATTGGGACTGCAAGCCATATCATGAGAACGAGGAAGAAGAATGCAAAGCGAATGTTCCCTGTCGTGTCGGCAATTAGACCAACGACCAGAGGCCCCATGAACGAGCTAGACTGGATTGACGTCAGGGACTGCAAAGAACAAAGAGCTGATGCATAGTACCTTGTCAGTGATTGAGAACAATCCATACCTGTCAAGAATGTAGACAAGATCAGATCACGGGATAGAATAAAGCGAGAGAAATATACCATCTCGCCTCCTCTCCCGAGGGAATCAACTCTGCATATAATGCCCTTGCGTAGCTCTGGAATGCACCATAAACGGCCCCTAGAATAATCATCAACCAAACCCAAAAATTGATATGCTTAAGACAACAGACCGAAGTATACCGCCAATCCGAACATTTCTCCCTGTGTCGTAAGGCCACCAAAACTTGCCTTATTCCGAAGGACCGTTAAGAATCCGAGACATCCATATGCAGGGATCGCCGATGCCATCAGCACAAGGATGATGATAACCTTGAGATTGCTCCAAGCGAAGCGTCGCTGCAACACAGGCCAGGCAAGAGAGCCGACAATTCCGGATGTAGGTGTTAATACTCCGATGAGGATTAGAGCTGACGGTGACATGTGCAAGGTCGTTTTCCCGAAGAGGATTGCTGTCGATGTGATGGTGGTGAAGCCTGAAAGATATCAGTACCGATATATCATTCAAAACCTCCTCTTAGTAGCCAAGGGAACCTTACCGTCAGACAAGAGGAACCATGCCGCGAGAAATTTGAACGTATTTCTCAGTTTCTTAATCTCGACCCAACTCAACATTCCAATGAGCCTCTTCCATGCAGCAACAATTTCCTTCTTCGTATTCCACTCCGCTTCCTCGTTCTCTCGATCTTCCCCGCCCACCCATGTCAAGTCTAAGCTTGAGCTCTCCGTGGCACTCGGCAGCCACAAAGCCGCGGGTATGGAAAATACGGCCCACCAGACACCGCTAAGGCCTATAGCAAGTCTCAACGAGAAAGTAGAGCCATGTAGAAGTGTGACGGGGATCAGCGTCAGTGCAAGGAGAACAATACCGGACGAGTATCCCAGAGCGATGCCGAGAGACGAGATGCGAGACGTTGCATTTGAAAGTTCCGTGTTATACTTGCGTTTCAGATCCAGAGCTTTGACGGAATCAAACCCAGGGTCTTGCAACAGAGGCGCATCAGCGTGGTCCTCGTTTGATTCGGGCTCGTGCGTGACGGTTCCGGGGTCTGGAGAAAGTCCTTCCAGCTCCGTCAGAGCGCGAACAACGTTTTCCGATCCCCGAGCAAGTATGGGTAGATATGCATTCATAGCCACGATGGACGCGCCGAAACCAACGTTCGCGAGTATTGCGAGTACCCCAGATAACGGCCAAAAAGAGGAGGAGGATGGGAGCAAGAGAAAGAGGATGGCAGATGACGCTCCCATAGACGCAAAGCCGAACAATAGCCGCTTCCGGTGGGGTGCTGCAAAGATTGGCCATTAGATGGACGCAGGTTGGTAGTAACGAAATAGATGCAGACGGTGGTCGGCTATCCCACCCATCGAGATGACAGTCAAGGCTTGCAATGCCACTGATATCGAGTATACATAGAGGCTGTACATAAATGTCAGTAAACATAAGCGGAGGGATATGAGACTATACGGAAAGATCGACTGAGGACTAACCTGAAACTAGCGCTATCTATCCAGACCCATCCCAATTTCACAGCACAACGTGCTGCAGCATCTTCTGCCTGATTTAAGAGAGACGAACATGGGATCGCCTTCTCAGGCAGCAAAAAACCATTATCTCTTGCAAACTGTTCGAGGCATATTGGCAGAAACAAAGTCAACGAGACAATCACAAATACTTCACTGAGAAAGTGAAGGTTGTCAGTCGAGCGAACATTCCAACTTGAAGCGCAGATACCTCGCAAAAGCATAGCTTAACCATCCCCAAAGCTCTTGTTTATGCCGTTTGGCTTCGAAGACGTGTTCTACAACCATGCCTGCTGAGAGCACTCTCGGCGTCGTGATGACGTGAAGAGGATGTCATGCGTGCGAACATGTTATGTAAAACACATTCTTCGCCGTGAGCCTCGTTTTCCGATGTTCCCTTGTGAGCTTGCACACTACTCGCACTCTGACTCTCGCTCGCACTTTTTGGGATCTTCACTCGACTGCGGACGGCCTGCACGCTTGCGCACGCGCTGCGGTCACTTTTATTGACTTCCTCCGCTCAGATCATCTGCCTTCTGAGCAGCTCACAGTCATGCGCCAAGTCTGCCGGCGCTGGCCGCTGCAGGCAGTCAATTCGTCGACCTTCGAGCAGCACCCTTCTAGCATCTGGCCTGACCGAGCCGCATACCATGCGTGTATCAATATCTCAAAACGACTGAATCGATGACTGCGGCGAAGCCATCCGCATTGCGAGGTGCGTCTATTTAGAATTTTCTTTCACTACTACACCTGTCACGCCTACAGGAGCATTGACTCATCGAGACCATTATTGTAGCTTGACCCACGTCTGTTTCACGGCCCTTGCGTCTTGCGGCGCAGTCCAGCACAAATCTTCGAACTATGCCGGCTTGTTTTTCTTGCTACATGCGTAGATCACAGGTGTGGGCCTGGATCTTTTCACTAGTCGGTGCGATGTCAATTTTCTTAGTTTTGTCTTTCCTTGACAACGATAGGACTCGTTGTCCATGAAAGACAAAATGTATCTACACATGTACATAACTTACGTAAATAATTTGTTTGGCCAGCCTTCTCGAACAAGTGCGCAGCCAGGCGCAGGTCCGTGCGTGGGTGCCGGTAGGCTTCTAACCAGGCGCCAATTGCCGTCCTGCGGTCACAGTGCACACCCCAAGCAGTACTTAGGCACATCCAACACTGTGTCGCCACACATCCAACACTGTGTCGCCACACATCCAACACTGTGTCGCCACACACCTTTTCGCAATCTCTCTCTCTCTCCATACGTCAAGATCATGAGCTATCAACGAGGACGAGGCACTGACAGAGGTAGGGGTAGGGGTGCGCCACCTGATGGTAGTCGAGGCCGCGGAGGCAGCAGCACACGGGGGAGTCCAGCAACGCCAGCGAGCAGAGGCAGTTCAGGCAGCCCATACAGAGGTGGTGGGGATGGCTCCAGGGGTGGCTCCCGAGGCTTCACGCCCCGCGGTCGAGGCGGTGGGGATGGTTCCAGAGGAAGCAGTTCTCGCGGATTCTCACCGCGCGGTCGAGGTGGTCCTTCGTATGACCATCTTCCTCTCATTTTCGACCCGCAGCCTGGCACTCGCCCAACGCCAGATGTTCGAATTACAGCCGCTGACAGTTTACTGCAGCGAACCGGCACTCGGCAAGTTGGTCCTGAGCATCCAGCTCGACCGGGCTATGGAACTCTGGGACGCGCCATCGTCCTTCGCGCCAACTTTTTCCCTGTTAAAATATCGAAAACGAGCTGGTTCGAGTACAGCATCAAGATTTCTCCGGATCCTAAGAGCCAGAAGGCGAGGGTCAAAAGAAGGATCTTGGACCTCTTCGAACAGAGCGCAGAGGGAGTACCCTATCGGGATTCCATGGTCCACGACTCAAGTCAGAGGCTTGTCTCCGCCCGGAAACTGCCCCAGCCCCTCCAAGGCAGCGTCCGCTTCTTTGAACAGGGTGAAACGGGCCCCCGCGCCAACGCGGATCAGTATACAGTCGAAGTAGTCTTCGGAAAAGAGCTCCTGATAGCACCTCTCAAGCAGTACGTGGCCGGTGCGACTATGATATTAGGAGTATTTCTAATAGAATCATCGCAGGCAAACCGAAGGAATTAGGCAGTCTGACGAAAGTATCGATCCTCTGGTGTCCGCCCTGAATCTCGTCCTACAGCGCCAAGCTTCGCAGACAGGGTTTAGATTCGGTAAAAACAGGTATTTTTGGGATGACGCCGCGCGCGGACAACTTGGATCCCGACTATGGGCGTATATGGGCTTTTTCTCGTCCGTCCGTTTGGTCCATAAGGAGATTATGGTGAATGTGAATGTTTGCATGACGGCGTTCCATGAACCTGGCAATCTAGCGGAAGCGTGGCTGAGTTTCAACCAGGGATCTATGGGCGCTAGCGCGCAGGAATTCCTCGCGAAGAACAAGATATCCACTCGCCACCTTGGCTTTAAACGGGTACAGACCGTCAAGCGCATTGCTGGCAACACCACTGCGCGGAAGCAAATGTTCGATTGCCCAGAATTCGGAGGTATGATCTCTGTCGAAACCTTCTTCAAAAAAAGTATGTCTCAAGCAGTCGATCCTCGAAATGAAACATCGTTGACCGATTTATCAGAGTACAACATCACACTTCGTCACGCCGACGATATTCCCGTTGTTGATGTGGGCGGGCCAGGCAAGAAGACATATCTGCCTGCAGAACTCTGCACTGTAGAGCCTGGAGAACCGCATCTCGGAAAACTGTCGCCAGACGAGACTTCTCAGATGCTTCGCTACGCCAGTCGCAAGCCGGGCGTCAATGCCCACCTCATCGTCAACGAAGGCCTTCCGAAACTTGGATTGTCGGCGGGGACGCCTCTGATGCGCGAATTCGGTGTTACAGTTGTTGGACAGATGGCCATCGTCCCTGCTCGGGAATTACTTCCGCCAAGCGTAACGTATCGACAGGGAACACCAAAGGTGGCTAACGGAGGATGGAACATCCTCAATGTCAAGTTCCACACCGGAGGCAATCTCACGAATTGGAAAGTTCTTGTCGTCCGAGAACAAGGAAGAGGCTTTTCCGGTCCCAATGATCCTGCCATGATGGGTCTACTGCAAGCATTTTCGAAAAAATGCACGGATAGTGGAATGACGGTGCCAACTGGACCACCTCAGATTGTTCCCACTCCCATGTTGCCATCGAGGTTGGAAGATCCTGGGAGACAGCGGGCCTTGGGCATGATAGAGGAATCAATCGTGCAGTTTGGCACCGCCGGAATCAGTATCATCGTGGTTCTCCTTGCGGATAGGGACGACTTTATCTATCCGGGCATCAAACGCATGGCTGCCGTCCGTTTCGGTATTCAAACCCAATGCATGTTACTCAAGAACGCGCTGAAAGACCCCAACAAGCAAGACCAGTATCTGTCAAACGTGGCACTCAAGGTCAACACTAAGCTCGGAGGCATCAATCATCGTCTGGATCCGCGAGCAATGAGTTGGCTGACGCAGAAGAAGACGATGATGGTCGGCATTGACGTCACGCATCCGGGTCCTAGCAGCGCGTCTGGAACGCCGTCTATTGCCGGCGTCGTGGCTAGCATAGACAACGATTTCGTCCAGTTTCCTGCTAGTTTGAGGCTGCAGAAGTCGAAGCAGGAGGTGCGTGTCTTGATCTGGTTGTATAGATTGTGTTTGACATTCGAATCGTTTTCAGGGTATTGCCGAGCTGGCGACCATGATGATTGAGCGTCTGCAGCTGTTCCGCAAGCACAGCAAATCCTTGCCCGATCGTGTTCTTGTTTTCCGCGATGGCGTTTCAGAGGTGTGTGTGCTTTCTTATCACTCCGCCTTGTGTTTCGTTCATGACGAACGTTCAAACTAGGGCCAATTCGACAAAGTGCTCAGAGACGAGCTGCCTCAGATCATCGAGGCCTTCAAACGGATTGACCCGAACAACCCGCGTTATCGCCCCTCCTTGTCCATCACCATTTGCGGAAAACGCCATCATGCTCGCTTTCCGGCGACGGACGCGAACACGGCTGACCGCAACGGGAATACTCGTCCTGGGACGGTCGTTGACAAGGGCATCACGTCAATTTTCGATTTCGACTTCTACCTTCAGGCGCACGCGGGTCTGCAAGGAACCGTGCGTCCGACGCATTACTCCGTCATATACGACGAGAACAGGTTGGGCGCGGACGAGATCCAGCAGGGCGTGCATGCCACATCGTATCTCTACGCGCGCGCCACCAAGGCGGTCAGCCTCATTCCCGCCGCATATTATGCAGACGTGGTGTGCGAGCAAGCAAGGTACTGGATTCATGGTTTCTTGAATCTAGGCGGCGATGCGTCTTCCACGGGCGGGGAGAGCTCGGCGGCAACGAGAGGACGAGGCGGTGCTGCTGGTCGAGGGGGGCGAGGCGGAAGCGAGAGGATGACCCAAGCGAGGGACGCTGCTGAGCTTCGCGTATTTCAGGCTGCCGAGAGGATGTGGGGCAACGGCCTGCACAATAATCTCAAGGACACCATGTTTTATTTGTGATTTGTGAGTTCTCGATTGTGTGTCGAACCTTGTACGACTGTGGTGTAGTTTCGTTCTCGCTTTGCTGTCGTTGTTACCATGTTTTGTCACTTTTTGGTTGCTTTCTTGTCTTTCTTGCAATGTAATATACATACTTGTGTCCGAAATTTGTACTACTTTGATCAAGCCGTAATCTGAGGCATTGTTCATATGACATCCTGGCCAACTTGCACGACCTTGGAACTTTAGGTATCGCAGCTGCATGGGAAACGTGGGTACCCCTACTGACGACCCGCAGGGAAGAATCGAGCAAATAGGCATCATACAACCAAAAGTGAAGTATTGGACACCCAGCAATTTACGAGCATAAGTCAAGTCTATCAGACGCAGGAGAGCAGGAAACTTAATGAACAAGGACGAAAGAGCTGACGAACGGAGTAGGAAAGTAAGCGGAACGACACATTTACGCGTACAACTCCGGAGCAGATGGCGGGCGGAGGGAGAGAATACATACGAGGTCCGTGGATGAACAGAGCAGGAAGAAAAGACAGCCTAGGAGCAGATATATGTAGCAGCTCTTGCTGCCTCGAAGTCTAACGAGCAAACGGAACGGAAACGAAACCAAGCGGATCGAGACCCAGAAACGACGACGCACTCAGCAGCCCTGCCAATCCCTCCTCAGCGCCTCCGCCCAGGCCATCACGAAATAGCACATCCCCATCGGGACGCCGCACTGCGCCCACACCTCTGCCCAATCCCACCGGCGCCCGCCCCACCGCCCGCCGATCTTCCTCTTCCACCCCTGGCGCTCGGCCTTCCCCTCTGTCTCCCACCAGAGATTGCTCGTCACCCAAAGCTGGATCGCACGCGACACGCTGGTCGTGGTGCCGATGACGGCCCAGCATATGACGGGGCGCTTCGCGTGCTCGAGGAACGAGAGCGTCAGGTGCGTCGCGGGCCAGCAGATCGCCTGCAGGGCGAGGAGGCGGATGAGCGTGGACAGCGGGGGGTAGTACACCCTCCAACGGTGGAGCAGGCCGGTGGTGAGACGCAGGCATTGGAAGCCTGTGAGGATCGCCTAGGGAAACCGATATTGGCAGGATGATCAACACGTGAGGATGCGAGCATGGAACGAAGAAATGATTACCCAAAAAGCAGAGACAATGTAATCTAGACGCGTAGTGTTGCCTGCGTGGGGAAGATGCCAGGCGAGATATATGTTATACATTGTGCCGAACACGGCGGGCACGATGGACAGGAGGCGGAACGCCTCGAAGAGAAGAGGGGTGAGCGTCTCCTCGAGGGAGTTCGGGGGGGTCAATGGGTCGGAGGAGTGTATGATGCGCGAAGTTGGGAGGTGTCGAGACTGTGAGCGGGACGGGTGTGAGCGCAAAACATCAAACAAAGAGTAAAATGTGGCGAATGATGGAAAAAAAAGCGCAAAGGGGAGAAAAGCGCAATATCAAGTCAAAGATCATTCAGAGCCTGCAATGATGGCATAACATGGCAGAATTCACGTAGGCGCCACCCCTCGAATAACAGTGTGGCAAGTTTGTATTTGCGTCATGGCGCTGATCCACAAAGGAAGCAAATCGAGTTAAGGATGTACCAGGCACGACAGTGGCTCAGCTGTGAGGATGGTGCTGCAGCTATCCAAGAGAAGAAACGCGAAGACCTTCCTTACTACTGGTACTCGACAAAGGGCTACGCGAGACCTTTAGCCCTTACCGTGAATCGTCGAGCCTCGGCTATAGACAACCCTAGTGGTGATAGATTTCTGAGGCACTCACAGGCTCATCTGTCTCCGTCTCCGTCTCGCCTGCACAGAGTTGACCCGGAGTTGTCGTAACGCTCTTCGGAATTTGGTGCTTCCCATGAGCGCTGGGGTTGACGCTGCTGGACGATAAGAACCGAGTGCGAAATCCCGCGCTCCCTTGGCCGAGCTTCTTCGCCGTGTATATCATTTCCTCGCTCGACGCTTCGTCTCGGTCCGATGGGGAGTCAACGCAAGCGCGAGGATGAAGATGGGCGGCAGTCGTCACACCCAAGGTACCAGCAAGGTGCGGGGAAGAGCGAGACTGCGCAAGACGGGATGTGCGTAGCGCAGGGACAGGAGTGCAAGCACCTGAGCGCGGCCGGACGATCGGGGTTTGCGATGGGGTGAAGAGGAACTCTGAAGGCAACGATGCCGACGACGACCGCGCGCGTGTGTGGGTGTGAGTGTGGGCACTGTTGTGAAGATTCCGCCGCTTTGTGTGCGAGTTTGTAAGGGCGGGAAGTTGAGGATGGACCGCTGGTGGCGGTTCTAGCGACGAGGTTGCAGACGTTCGCTCAGAAAAACCGACGGTCGTATGCAACTGGGTCAATGGCTGAGGATGGCTCGTCGACCTCGTTCTGCTGGCTGTGGGCATGGTGGGCATTCATAGTCAGTACGATGGGGGTTAGAGACCAAGCGGAACGGCCAGACCAACTAGCCTTAAAAGCCTCTGGTAGCGGAGGCGGATAGATCAAGGTGAGTCGGAAGACGTCACGCTCCCGCGTCGCGTCGCGTCTCGTCCTCCAGGGACCCCGGCCAGCTCTAAAATCACAAGGTGCCCACAGTCTACGACGAGTATATAGTAGTCATTGCTCGAAAAGTAGATTTATAAACATCTCATGTCTTTCTGCTTCACATGCTCGGAGGCCGGGATTGGGAAAACGGTATATATATATGTGTCTACTATCATCTAGCAAAGAATGTTAGCGATGAGTGATGTCCATCCAGTTCTGCCCCAGACATGGTCAGTCCCAGCTGTGCCACAGTCAGTCCACAAAGCAGAGGGAGGGAAGCGTCACGATCAAGATATGTCATCCGAATAAAAACTCGCACAAAGAGAGACTAGAAACAAAGAATGATGCACTACAAACAAGCGTTTGCGCTCCAATCCTGAGATGAGATTGTCAGAAAAAAGGGCAGATTAACACAATTAGTAGTGACTATATCTACACTGGCACCCACTATGACCCCTTCGCGCCCACATCCCTTTCAGCGCGCGTTGGCGTTGGAGGGAACACGAACGATTTGTTTCCTATCGGACTCCATCCGTCCTCCACCCGGTCATCCGCCCGAATCAGACTCGCGATGCTCGCAGTGTGGCGGTGATTCCGCCGAGGCGGTGCGCCTTTCGGTTGCTTCATGCTCCCTCGTCCCTGGCCTTGATTCTTCCCGATCAAAGGCGTCGCTGAGGCAGGAGTCGTAGGTATGATCGCAGGCGAGCGATATGCGATCCCAATATCTTCTTCGTCTGAGGCTTCGCTCGAAAGCTCAAAATCCGTCGTGTCCACCCCTCCATTCCGTCCTCCGCGAGACTCCAGATCGTATATCTCATACTTCGACCGTCCGCCCGTTGCACCATTTGAGACACCGGTGGGTGACGCGGTCGCACCTGCTCCCCGCAGATCATCAGGGAGGAAGCAGTAGAAGCATGCGATAGCAAGGCACGATCCTCCCACCACGTCTACCAGGTAATGATGCGTGAGGTACATCGTGGCCCAGTACAGAACGCCTGCGTAGGTCCAAACATATTTCGTCGTCTGCGGGAAGAAATGGGAGAGAACCAGTGCTTCGATGGTAGCACATCCGGAGTGCAGCGACGGGAATGCACCGAAAATGACTGGTGCGTTGGAGAACGTGATGGTGTAACCGTGGGAGTGAAAGATGTTGTCGATTCGCAGGAGTCCGCCAGGTGAGCCGAGCATGGAATAGTCAGCGGGTGTCAGTCCGAAGATGACTTCGTACCAAGGTGACGCGCAAGGGAAGAGGATCTGGATGATGACTCCGATGAGGTTCATGTAGCCGAAGGCGCGGCCCCAGAAATGTAGAGCTTCCTTCGAGCGGAACAGCCATAGAAACGCACCAACAACGAACGGGAAAGTGAAGTGTATCACACCATACGGAAGCCACGCGAGGACATCGAGGACAGGGTGCGTGAAACGAGTCAGGATGTCCGAGATGTTTGCACCGTACAGTACTGACTCCAGTGTTGGAAGCACGGACACGGAGATGGCCGGACGGTGTTCGTCAGGGATGAAGCGAGAGGAGTAAAACGTGAGCAGCCAGGCTGCGATTGGGATGAACCGAAAGAAGAATTGGGAGGTCAATGGGATGAGGAGGAGAACGGCGTATAACGCGGGGATGCCGAGCTTGAGGGGGAATGCTGGGAGCTGCATGATGGTGATCCAGAAGGTAGCGAGGACAATATGGAATGCGTAAATAAGATCCGAATACGACCAGGAGTGGTTCTGAAGGCGGCGTAGGGTATCTTGAGGCGAAAGCGACTTGTCAAGACGTCCAACGGCAGCCAAAAACGCAGCCCATATTTGGTTGCATGTCCGGACTATACCTGAGGAGGAAGACATGGCAAGCGTAGTTTGATGGAATATTTACTCCTATTAATCGATGATCAATGGGTGGGGAGCCATGCAAAAAAGTTCGTGATGCACACCTCAGACCTTGTAGGAACAGCTATACCGTGATGGTCCTATGTCTCTGCTGTCAACAATGGCGCTCCGTCAGCGTATACGAGTACTTGTTATGCCTCCCGACAAAAGGTGCACCCCCAAGGTGAGTGCCGCTGCCTGTGGTGGACGTTGGGCACCCGGAATGTTAGGACACTAGAGGAGGACGCCATAGGAAATTCGTCATTACGCCCACACCGAGCGTGGGAACTACACCCCATAAATGGCCAGAGTCAGCCTTGCTTTGCGCAAGGACGCCGATGAGTCTCTTGCCATCACATTGAATATCCTGAGAGCCGTCCGAACGCACAAATGAAGTTGTCGGCATCATTTGGTTTGGTTGTTGACATCAGATCTGCGATAAGCGTCGCATTCTTTCCTACAATTCGAGCTGTTTTCCGGACACCATCCTTACTCTTACGCCCTCAGACAATATCACAAATATTCATGTCTCACGTGTGGCGTACGTTCGGAGACTTGGTCGACGAAGGAGGTCGGGATGCAAAGCAAAGCCTGGTTCCCAACAATGCGTACGGGATAGTATTAGACGTTGGTGCCGGTCGGTGACATTTGACTATATTCTGAGCTTCTGCTAAAATCTTCACTGCTCTCAGGACATGGTCATCTCCTCAATTATCTTAATCGTGCCGCTGTCACTAAATACGTTGCCCTGGAACCAAATACATTGATGCATGACGCCATTCGTCAATTGGCCAATGCATCTGGCTATGACGAGGATTCCGGATCACTTTTGATTTTGGCCTACGGAGCTGAAGAAGTCCCTTCCATCGTGTCCGCGCTCGGCGGTCCAAATTCTGTAGACACTATCGTGTCCATCCTCTCGTTCTGCTCCATTCCAGAGCCCCGAACCGTTCTATCTGCCATAGTGGATAATTTGTTAAAATCTGGTGGCCAGTTACTCTACTACGAACATGTTCTCAGTCCTCGGGCGGATGTGGCCTGGTGGCAGAGGTTCTGGACCCCAATATGGAGTAAAGCATCTGGTGGGTGTAGACTGGATCGCCCGACGCACGTGTGGATCGAATCTCTGGATGTTTGGAAAACAAGGGATGTGTGGGCCAAAGAAGGCGAGAGTGAAGAGACTTTATTTTGGCATCGGGTTGGAAGATATGTAAAATCTTGATGTTGGGGTGCGTGTCTTTCTTCTTACATGACTACTGTGGATCAACGATTTGGAGATGCAGATATACGATATAGGTGTACGTCGTGTAAGTTCTGGTTCTTGGCTAGATATCTATTCTCAAGTTACGTGGTTTCCTCCACGCCCACTTATGGTTTCCGACGAGATCCATCCTCCGTCACATGCTTATACAACTTGTCCACTTGACCTGTCGATCTGGATATACGACATCGGCCCTGCTTCCGACTAATCGGTCCGGAGTGTAGTACGTATTTTTTCAACCACTAGGAGCCATCACCTGGTCATTTTTGACAGCGTATATAAGCGGGACCTGAAAACTGAGCGCATGGAGAAGTTATAAGGGTACTTCATACGCTATCAATGTGCTCCTTCGCCTCCCTCTAGCGTCTTTTAGACCCAGCATCTGGCCAGATAACTGAGAGCAAGATGTCCAAACCTCCTCCAGATACTCTGAACAAGGCATTTCTATACAAAGATACTGAGAAGCAGACACCAAGCCTTGACGAACTAGCATATGATAAGGATTATATCGTAGATCCTGAAGCAGAGAAGAAGTAGGTTCGATACCAACATACTGATTCAACGAGCGCTAATGGGCGCCACCTTTAGGCTAGTGAAACGCATTGATCTCAGGATTATTCCCGCTTGCATGTCGATCTATCTGCTTTGCTTTCTTGATAGATCCAACATCGTTCGTTCGTTCCGTTGTGCTATGTTGCACTCGATTGAAATTATGAACTAATCCATTCATTGAAGGGCAATGCCAAACTACTCAATAGCAATACCGGAGATTCGCTAGTCCAAACGCTAGGGATCTCTAACGAACAGTACCTCACGGCCCTCATCCTGTTCATCGTCTCCTACACCGTGTTCGAAACACCATCCAACTACATGCTCAAAAAATATCGCCCATCGCGTTGGCTTGCGTTTCTCATGTTTTCGTGGGGCTCCTTGACGATGATACTCGCGTCTGTATCAAACTTTGGCGGGCTCGCAGCCGTCCGGTTTCTCCTCGGCGCCTTCGAAGCGGGCTTGTTTCCTGGGATGGTCTATTTCCTCACGATCTGGTACCGCCCAAATGAACGTGCGATACGCATCGCTCTCATCCTTGCGTGCGCGACCCTGGCGGGTGCTTTTGGCGGATCCATTGCGTACGGCGTCGGCCATGTCAACGGCGTCCGTGGTCTGGAGGCATGGCGTTGGCTTTTTCTGATTGAAGGTGCACCTTCGTGCGTATGCGCAGTAGCTGCCGTCCTGATCCTCCCCGACTACCCTGAGACGGAATCGTGGCTCTCACCAGAGGAACGTGGACTTGCAATCAATCGACTCAAAGGAGTCGCTTCGTTGGGTCATTCAAAAATTACTTGGGAACAGTCTAAGGAGACGTTGGCGGACTGGCGGCTCTATCTCCATTACTTGATCTACATCTCGATCTCAGTCCCATTCTCGAGCATATCCCTATTTGCGCCGACGATCGTGTCGGGGTTAGGTTACGAAGGTCTTGACGCCCAGCTGTTCTCCGTCCCACCGTATGCAGCTGCTTTTGTGGTGACTGTGTTTGTTGCTTGGCTGGCGGACAGGTATGAGATAAGGTCGTGGATGGCTTTCATATCGCTCGTCATCGCGGGCGTATGTTTCCTTTTACAAGGTGCGTCGGCACAATTGATTCCACGTTCTGTACCATCTTACCTTCGGGTCGAGGTGCATTACCGCCAACATCCTTCAAAGCTCGGTACGGTATCCTCTGCATAGCAGTATCATTCTCCTTTGCCAGCATTCCGCCGTTGCTGAGCTGGCTCACAGCCAACCTACGGAACACAGCGGCCTCAACACTGGCAGTTCCTCTTAATGTGTCGGTCGGGCAGATTGGGCAAATCATCGGTAAGGCAATCTGCACATCATTCCGGGTGTCGGCTTAACCTAGAGTGTTGAAGGTGTTTATATTTACAAGAGCAGCGAAGCGCCTGGATACCCGACTGGCCACTTTACGAATGCAGGATTTCTTTTGGAAGGCGCTCTCGTTGTGCTAGTACTGCGATACGTATATTTAAGACGAAACCGCCAGAGCGAGAAGCCATGGGCACTCTAATTTCAAGCGATAATACTATCAGAACAAAATGGGCGTATTGACCCTTTGACCGTTGTATCACAAACATCAACCTCCTGCGACTCTTGCGACTCGACCTCCTCTTCCATTTTCGCTGTATTCCAGCCAGAAATGTCACCATTCAAGCAAGGCGCTGCTTGACATGCTTCTAACTCATAGGAGCAAACATTTGACGTCGTAGTTCCCCTAGCTTCCCTATGCGCATGAATGGATTAACAAGTACCAAGGGTCTGTTTAAAGCACTGCAACCCCAAAGGTCTTCTCTCGCTTCAGAATATCGTCTATAGTGGAGCTGATGGTTTCCTTCCAATTTATGTAGTCCTTTAGTCCTATAATGCGCTCAGCGCTGCTAGTGTCGAATTTTGCCCACACCTCTGGGTCCTTTTCATCACCTGTGATCACAGGCAGCCTGTCCTTCAGATCAGGACGGGTTTCAGCAAGATACTGAGTCGCTTGCTTCCAAGTGACGCTTCCTCCATTTATGATGATTCTTTTGGGCATCGTAGACGGAGGGGCTGCGAGGGCCAGAACGTGGGCCTTCGCTGCATCGGCGACGTGTATGTAATTCGGGAAAACGACATGTTTGGGAATCGGCCGTCCCTTGGGCCCTTTGATGAGCGCATACACCATAGCGTTGGTGCCATTGGCAGGGGAATCAAGGACTTGCCCTCGCCCTGAGGGTCCATACAAGAATGAAGGGTTGACTGAAACCACGGCTGTTAGTACACAGGAGTTAGAGCACGCCAGAAAAATGACAACAGACCGGTGGCGAAGTCGATATCTGGGTGCTCCTTAGCGAATTTCCATACGACTTCTTCAGCCAGTTTTTTGGATGCACAATAGACCTCAAAGCCGGTAGCCTCTGGCTTTGAGGCCTCTTCATATGTCATAGGGTTCCAATCTATGAATGCACGTCATTGCTCGATGAGTCCGCAAAGGAATGTCAAAGTTCAACGCACCGCTATCGTTGAAGATGCGATCAACAAACATGTCACTGGGCTGAGTAATGGCCGCTACACTGCTAGTGACGACAACATTCTTGACACCAGCTTTGACGGAGAAATCGAGAACGCGCTCAGTGCCAGAGATAGCGCCCTACATGGACAGGTTCATCCTGATTATGAGGATTGATTCGCGATAGTATAGTTTGGCGCAGACCTTCAAGACCTCTTCCGCGACAGCAGAACCTGCCAGCGGCGAGCCAACATGAATCAAGGCGGTCACGCCTGTGGCAGCGTGAAACACAGCGGTTAGCAAAGTACTGATGACGCCTGGTAGAGGAGTACTCGACCTTGGAATGCCGCAGTAAGATCAGAAGTAGTTAGATCATCGACAACTGTGATCTCAAATTTGTCTCCGAAAGAGGCGTATGCTTTCTGGACGCGGTCAGCTTTAGAAGATCGAACAGTTCTGATGGACGCTCTCGATGAATGCTAAGATATTGGAGGAAAGAAAAAGATAACGGACCCTCGAACTTTATAGTCAGCCGCAAGCAACTGATCTACGACGACAGATCCGAGAAAACCTGACGCTCCAGTAACCTGAGCATCCATCGGAGGAAGAGCATAAGATGGTGGCCCGAATAATGAGCGAAGATAAACTTACGAGAACAAGTGACATAGTATTTCGTCGTTGCAGTAGGAAAGTTGTGAGGTTCAAAGTTTTTGAGTACTCAGCAGAGAACAGAAAGCATCTTATACTTTTCGAGCATGCAGAGTAAGCTCTGATACGGCTTCGGCGTTGGGGGTTTGGTATGCCCGAACGACTCCCAATGTCTTTCAACCCTTCTTTCGCCTTTTCCAGTAAGCGATGTCAGCAGAATACACTGTATACTCATTCAGGGTGCGAATCACGACAAATCCACACGCGACCTCAAGCCCAATCCGCAATGACGACCAACTAGGGTAATGCAGTGAGACAGTGAAAGCACACCATCTTCGACGACTGCTCCCAAATCGGATCCAGGTTAGACGAACGGGTATTTTCCAAACGCAAGACCCGTTCTCAGACCTTGAAGCAACCTGCAGAGGCAAGATACCTGAGTGGTTCTATAAGTTCACAATCCCCAGTGCTCAAGACGACTGCCTGCTTGAGTACACGTTCGTCAGCACTGTCAGGTCCTTGCAGGAATCACCGGCGTGAGTGATCACTTACCCGGGCCCGACGGGCGTCTTCACTGAGTTTATGTGCTCGACCTTATTCCTGATAGCACGCCATGTTACCTGTGAGAAGTGCGTGTGGCATAAGATTATAAGGACAATGTAATGGCGTAGGCGTTAAGTAGATAAGAAAGTGAGCGACGCAAATAACGCAAGAATAGGCCCTCAACTGCACCCAGTGACCGTCATCGGAAAACCACACCACCGATATGGTAGGCCTATGGATCGTGACGCACATCGGGAGGAGTCGATAATGGCATAAGTACCGCTCTATTTATGCAAAAAATCCCAGGATCGTATGCAGTCTTCAGACCATCGACCGCGCAAGCTGGCTCAGCTGGCTCGCAAGT
The DNA here is from genome assembly GCA_002994785.1 of Heterobasidion parviporum. NCBI lineage: Eukaryota > Fungi > Basidiomycota > Agaricomycetes > Russulales > Bondarzewiaceae > Heterobasidion > Heterobasidion parviporum. Next base: position 138,846 of record PDUQ01000032.1, on the reverse strand, counting down.
TCCGGATAATTTTTCATAAATTCCAGCTGGGCATACGAAGCCTATTGAGAACACCGTTCAGTCAGCACTCAATCTGTCATGGCCGCGAAAATGATATTAATAATGAGTGAGGGACTGACATATTGATATGTCAACGCGTTGGCCAGCTCGGGCTCGCTCCTCGCCAGCTTCGTTTGCCGCTCGAACATTTGTACTGCTTGGTCAACTTTCCCTTGCTGCAAGCTAAGTTGCGCGAGTGTTGCGATGGCGGCCTCACACTCAGGATCTATTCGTAAGGCTTCAAGGCAGCATCGCTCGGCGGCGCCGCTATCTTGCTTCCATTGGTATAGTGCAAGACCCTTGTTCACAAGAGGAAGGACGTTCACTGGCGTCCTGATACAATGATCAGTCTCATCTCGCAAAAGAAAAGCAAAAGGCACCGTACTTCACCCGCTCGAGCTCGATAGCGCGATCGAACTTTTCCACCGCGTCTTGGAATCTCTGTTGGTCCAACAGAAGCTCACCACTGTTCCAAGACGTCAGCAGACTGACACAATACACAGCATTAGAAACAAAACTACACCCACTAGTAGTTCTGCGGCTCGCTCTTCTGAGGGAATTCTCTAAGTGTCCTCCGGAATGTCGCCATGCTTTTCGCCAGGTCCCCAGACTTGTACTGAGCGACCGCCAGTTGGATATGCGAAAATACGAAGTCGGGATCCAGCGAAGTGGACTTGGTGTAATTTTCTGCGGCCTGTTGGAACTCATTCATGATGAAGAGAACTAAGGCACAAATGGTGAGCAAAGACGGTGAGGAAAGGGAAACCACATACCTTGCCCGCGGTGGTAGTAGATATCTGGGTCATCAGGGTTGTGCTTGATAGCCTCCTCGAAGCATTCGAACGTCTTGATCGGGTCATTCTGTTCCATATGCACGCTAGCAATCTTGACCCAGCTTTGCGTTAAGGAGGGAACCAGCTCGATTGACGCGTTCAAGTCCTCTTTCGAGCTATTGATATCGCCTGTCAAAAACCTGCATAAATTGATCAGTCAATCCAGACATAACAAGTGTGAGGCTGATCGAGGGCGCTTACTTGAAGGTACCGCGGAGGTTGAGTGCTTCCGCTCTGCCCACATTCCATGAGATGCCTTGTTCAAGAGCCTCATTGACAAGCGTCAACGCATGAGCATAGTCTGATGCCTCAAGTGCCGATAAGGCCATGATGAGAGTGTTGTCTCCAGTGGACGGCTCTTCTGGGAGAGCGGGCAGTGGTCCTGCAGTGACATCAAGACATCAACGAAAATCGACAGGAGTCAATCAATCATATCCCATACGTGGACGGAACGCCGCAAAATAGGCCGATACAAAAGTGAAAGAGGGGAGACGGGGTTCCCGAGACTTGAGGTAAAATATTGTCAGTAATTTTCGTTGAACTATAGCTGTTACATACAGCGAGAATCTCCGTCGCCTTTTCGCCCGACATCTTCTTGAGCACACGTTCAACAGCCTGAGAAGCCGCCTCGTTTTGGAACTTGTCGAGAATTGTAGCAGCAGTGTAGTCTACGGCAACACCGGATTCTGTCAGCTCAGCGAAATATAGGAGCACAGAACAACTCACCTCGCAAGGCTTCCTCGTACCGGGAGAGATTTTCAAGAGCAGTTGCGCGCCGGTTAAGCGCCTTCACATACTTTGAGTCAAGCGCAAGCGCTTTGTCGCAGTCCTCGACAACAAGATCGAATTTTGGGGGGGACATATTGATGTAGCATGCCGCGCGGTTGCTGTAGAAGACCGGTTCTGGTTTAGGAGATACCTCTATCGCGCGAGAGTAGAAGTCGGCGGCAACGGCAAATTTACGACCCTGGTACGCGTTGTTTCCCTTGAGCTTGAGCGAGGCGGCGGCTGCAACCCGATCCTATCCTGCGGTGAGTACAGATGGCAGAGACGTATACTCGCCATGACTCACCTCTACAGACATAGAGCCAAGATGCGCTTCAGTGAAGGTCACATCGTCTGTGCGAGACAGGATTAGAGAACGAGAGGCGCGTCAGGGGAATTGTGCGCACCGTCGTCAGAGACTTCAGTTCCCTTAGGCTTTCTCTCCTCTAAGATAGGCCCGTCCTTATCCTTCACCGACTTCTTCTGCTTTTTGAGCTTTTTCTTGTCCTTCCTCTTTTCCGACTTGAGGCTCTCCTCGTCATCCCCTCCTGCCGCCCTGTTGTAGTATGCAACACCGCTGATGGCGAGGACTGCAGCAGCGGCAGCGGCGCCAATGAGAACGCCGCGCTTGTTTTCCGAGACGAATGACTGGAGACGGTCGAGGAGAGCGTCGTCTGAAGACATGGGAGATGGGAATTGAAGCTGGCACTTGCGCGGACGGCAAACGGTTCGTGCTCTAGCTGGCAGCTTAGCTAATACCCGTGACATCATCACAATTGCGACGTCCATGTTCAGCGCGCTGATCAGTGCTCAGTGCTCAATATTTAGTATCAGAGCATACAGATCCAAATGCCATGAATAATACAGGGAATGATCCCGAAATAAAAATCTATCGAGTACACTCTAAACCAGATAAAATTGTTCAAGTGATCAATCTCCCGTGCTGTTCCCACTGCATAAGCCTGGGTATAACCTGTCAGAAGGATCCATCGGGATCCAACCCCTCTCAAGGCCTTTCTGGTAACTCCATTCGTCAGCGTTCTCTGCCTGATCAGCAAGGCAGTTCATGAGCTCGAATTGTTTGTAAAAGCAGGCGGGGCCCACCTTCCACGTCCAATATGCCCATCCCTGTAAACTCTCTCCAATCTCTACCTGAACCTCCCAGTATCTGTATGCATCATGTCAATGCCTCAGTCACTCGACTGTTCAGTGATGGGAAACTCACTTGCGGAGGAAAGTCTTGTAGGAACTAGAAAAGCTCGACGAGTCACCAGTGAACCCGGCGCACGATCCTAATGCCGGTGTGCTGTCGTACGTCCCGTCCCAGCGGGAACCGACCCCGCGTCCGTTGAGCCACAATGCACAATCGGTGATAGCCGTCGACCATTCGCCCGTCAAGGTCCAAAGGTTGGAATTTGCGAATGATTGAAGACCCGGAAGAAGAGTGCACGCAAACTATCATGCATCATGAGCTGAGCAAACATCATAGAGAAACGTAGGGTGGATGTATACCGCGACATGTTGATCCTGTGAGCGAGAAAGTTCTGGGACACTAAATATCTGATAGTCATGCTGATGTGGAGTCGGTTGTTGCAGTATATAGATGACGGATGACATCAAAAACATACATAATCCATGAGAACACCCTGCGCACTCGGATAAGTCAAGAAGTCTGTCCAGCTCTGCAACATCCGATCAGTCAAGCTACCCATATTCGACGCAGGATGGACATACTTGGACACCCAAAAATGCATCTCCAATCATCACCTTCACATTTGTTCCAGTCGCATTTCGCACCGCAGCATACCCATCCTGCCAGAAGCTTCTTATAGTCGCAGGCCAGCTCCCACCAGTAAATCCCGCGGCCTCGTTCAGCAACTCAATGATATCGACCATTCCTCCAACTTCGCTGGCGATGACGCTCAACACGTTTAGTGTACGTGTCACATTGGCAGGATTCGCCCCCCAAACTGGGTTGCTAGTCCGCTGCCCAGAGTTATCGTATCCATTCTGAGAACCTGGCGCACCGTGGAGGTCGAGGATCACATAGATTGAATGCTTCTGAGCCCACTGGAGAGCGCGCAAGAGATAAGGCCATGCGCCCGGGATGTAAGGCGCAACAGAGACTCCTGTCGGAACGGACCAGTATCCGACGGGTATCCTACAGGGTCGGATGTCATTGAAAAATGAGACGTTGATGCAGATATGGCGATTCTCTTACCGAACATGGGTCAAGCCTGCTGCATTAATGGCAATGAAATCGGACTCGGTTATCCATGTGTTCCAATGATCTTGCAGGATCTGAAGGGCGACATTCCCTTCTAGGTATTGGCCGAATGTATACTCATCGACAATGGCGGTGTTGTTGGTATTGTTGAATATGCTAGGCGTTATCCAAGGCTTCGGCGATGTATGTAGTCAGTAAAGAGCATGCACATGTAGAGAACGCCTACCTCCAGTACGAACCATCCCCCACTAGGGACAGTTTAGAGCGTTCAGCGGCTTTCAAAGTGAGTGATTTGAAATTAAGCTCACAGGTTCACTCCCCTTACTGGCACCTTCCCGTACTGAAATGGGGGGAGAGCAGAGGGACGGCTACTTGGGGAGGTACTTGTGCTGCTGCTTGCCTCCGTTGCGCTTACCGACGGCGACAACGGCATGCCTGAGCTTCCGCCATTGATGTTTGCTGATATTTGCAACCGGCATTGTTGAGCAGCTGCGACACCATGATACTCCAACGATATCAACCCAGCTCCAAGCACCAGAGCTGCAAAGCCACAACGCATAGGGAAGAGGGATGAAGACCAACAACGAGATGTGCTGCTTGTTCAGGTTCGGCCGATGAGCGATGAGCTGTGGTTTCTAAAATTAACCTACACCTGCCAGCTTGAACAGCGTGTTGGACAAATGGGCGTCTCGGACCGTGCTTCGCTCCACGCAACATAGGTGCATATAGAACATGAGGGATCCGAGTGCCCCGACGACACGTGTTTGCCGTGAACGGAATATGCATGCCTCGGAGCTAGACAGAGAAGGCTAACGTGTGAAACAAGTTACATGGTAATTGGAGCGACGTTGCTTTCTGATTGGCAAAGAGGAAGGCGCGAATACAAAGGACTACGAGCGGTTAGGAATTAGTAGAGGGAGAGGAAGAGCTTGCAAAGCAGGATTTGTCAAGGACCCGGGCATACCCCTACAGAGGTCCGATCCTAATGCTGACGGATTTACTTCATTTATGCGGACGGAAATGCCGTAACCGCCCGCCAAAATCAGGATCGGACCTCTGCAGGGGTATGCAGTGGGTATGCCGGGGTCCTATTTGTCAGCCACTCCCCATCGTGCACCCAGAACAGTTCTGTGCCCCTCTCTTTGCTTTCTCTCGTACATTTCCACCCGTTCACTTTGTCCTCGTTTTCCAGCTACGAACATCTGACATAGCAACAAATGTCGGAAAGCCACCCCTTTTCGTCTTCAGGAGAGGAGGCCATCTCGCGCCCCGTCGTTCTGGATTCTTCGGAAGTGCAGGCTGCGGGGCACATACCCAAATCTGAGCTTGCCGAGTACTATGAAATCAATCGCACATCCGAGGAAATTATATCCGGCGATTACAAACGAGTAGGGGAACACATCATCATCCCCAAACTGATCTTACTGTTGACTCTCAGATAGCTCTCCAGTTCCCAGATGAACTACTTCAACACTCGGTGCCCATCTACCGCTTGTTAAAGCAAAAAATCGGGGAGGGTCGCGAGTTATATGTGCTTGCAGATACCTCTTACGGCAGGCATGCTTCATCTCTGTTGCAAGTCTCAATCGTCGCTGACCTTTTCATTGTCGCAAACAGTTGTTGTGCTGATGAGGTTGCTGCCCAGCATGTCGATGCTGACGCAATATTACACTACGGTCACGCATGCATGAGCAAGTTCAGACTGCTTTCTCCGTGGCTTCTTGATTGTCGGAGTTAATCTCGGCTTCAGGACGTACCGACTTCCTGTGATCTATGTTTTTGGGAAAAAGCCTATCGATGTAACAGACTGTGTTCAGAGCCTTGTACGATCACTGAGATCCTCGTCCTCGGAAGCTGGCCGGACTCTCTTGTTTAAACACGACGTCGCTTATACACATCAGGCAGGTATGTTCTCCTAGTCGAATTATCTGCATTTATGTTTGACATCCTCGTGAAGAGGCCATTGTATCGTCACTTCGCGCGGCGCTCAAGTCAGATGTACTATATTCAAAAATGCCTGATCGGCTCGAGCCAAGCACAGCGACAGCGTCCGATTCCCTCGACGGCAACTCCAAACCTTGGGGCGTAGAACACAGTCTTGTGACAATTCTATACGTCGGTCCTTCCAGCCTAGGACTCACCAATTTAATCATGACGCATTCATCTACTCCTGTGTGTGTCCAATATCCCTATCTGCTTTTCGTCTCCTTGGAGCCCTGACTTCGAACTTCTGTCTTCAAACGCCTTCAGGTGCATAGCTACGATCCTGCAACACGGGAAAGCCATCTCGAATCCCTCCGCACGAACAAACTCCTCATGAGACGATATGCCGTCGTTCAAAAAGCTCGAGACGCTGATGTCTTTGGGATCCTCATTGGGACTCTTGGAATTTGTAGGTAGTATTGAAATATTGATGATCTTCAACGCTGAACGTTGCGTATGACGATCTTTTCTTTTCATAGCTTCATATCTGCCTCTTATATCCCATCTCCGTCGGATACTGAAGCAGGCGCACAAAAAATCATACACAATCAGCGTAGGCAAGCTGAATCCGGCGAAGCTTGCCAATTTCATGGAAATTGAATGCTTCGTCCTGGTTGCGTGTCCTGAGAACAGTCTCATAGATTCAAAGGTAATAACATCTTGTATCTCAGTCCCGGATTTTGTTGACCAAGAACATCACAGGATTTCTTCCGGTCGATAGTTACACCATATGAGCTGCAGATCGCATTGCAGCCTGAAGCGGTCTGGACAGGAGAATATGTCTTGGACTTTGACCGGCTGCTATCCAAAGACGATAATTCGCAAACGCACCCAGATCGCGCAGATGGAATGGCAGAAGATGATGTTTCTGACACGAACGATCCAGACCAACCTGTCTTCTCGTTGGTCACAGGGAAGTATCGCCATGCCAAGCGCTATGGTGGTATGTATCGATTGGCTCTGATGTCACATACTTTCGCTCATCGAAATACTCAGACGACCACACGCAGCCAGGTGCCATTGAGAATTCATCTGCCGTCATCCTGCGCAATCAAGACAACACCGTCGCAACCTTAAAAGACAGCGCTGCAGGTCAGTTCGATCCCTCGTTCATCGTTTGGAAGCAGCTGACTGGGTTTGTGAACAATAGGCGAGTTTCTACAGTCAAGGACTTTCCGCGGACTCGAGACCCGTGTTGGCATAGACGCGCCGAGTGTACTTGAACAGGGGCGCTCAGGTATCGCGAGGGGTTACGCGGACGATCACCATTCATCTGAGGATGGGCAAGGAGGATGAATTCTAACGTATCTTTCCTGGAACTAAAACTGTCGTTATTTTCCATTAAAAAATTCGAAACTGTACTCGGGATGCGGTCTAGTACAAAGCATTGTTCAATGTCCACTCGACACTTGTCTCGTTTCCTATTGGAGGGCAGCCTTATCTTATCTTTACGTGCAGCTGCATCTTATCACCATCTTATCTTCATATCGGCGGCTCTTTGAGTCAGACAACGGTCCTTAGCTCCGAGCCCTACTTCCACTCATCGTTGTTGGATTCTGCTGGCTTTCTGGCCGCCACGATCTCGTATTTCTTAAAAATCTGCGTGGTAGGTGCTTGTCATACTCTCAATATATTCTGAGCACTCAACCAGGAAGAAAAGTGTATTCACGGGTAAGTAAGTGCTCTTTTCTACCTATGAGCAAATGCGCTGAACCCGCAACTGCTCGGATTATACTAGCCTCATCTCAAGTTCATTATCGCTCTGATTGTCAGCTTCACATCGCAGCACATCGCCCTTTCTGATCATGTCGCTCTTGGTTCTTTCGGGTCCAGACGTGGACAGAGTAACATCCGCCTTGACTTCCGAAACGCTGCAGAATCTAATGGCCGAGGTCTTCTTCTATATCTCTGCTAACAAGAACATCGTCACTCCTCAGCGGTCTGGGATTGAGATGTCCAAATTCCGCGCGCTCTTCATGCCCTCGCGAATCGCCGGAGTTGGCACTTCCATCAAGGTCGTATCTGTTCCTACGGGTCCCTCTCGTGGTCTACCTGGGTCGACATTGGTTATTGATGAGGATACGGGAGCCGCTAAGGCGATTGTCAACGCAAGCAACTTGACCGCACTCCGCACTGCAGCCGGTTCGTAACCTACTTCTGTTCGTCACACTAACGGCATGCCGAATGAAACATCTTAGGATCCGTCCTCGCTACAGCTTTGCTTCACCCGCCTGACGATGCTCGATTCAGAACGCTTGTTGCATTTGGCGCCGGCAAGCAGATTCAAGCTCACGTAGATCTCCTACTCACGACATATCATTCCTTGAAAGAAGTCACCATCGTCAATCGCTCCCTTAATGAGCGTATCACGGGTCTTGTTTCGTACCTCCGCTCCCGCCATCCAGCTGTAGTATTCAAGATTGGCGTCACCTCTATCTCGTCGGAATCGTTTGAACTGCAAGCCACTGTCACTTCTGCGGATATAATCTGCACGGCTACCTCTTCAACTACACCACTCTTCCCTTCTGAGTGGGCCAGGCCGGGCGTACACCTCATCCTCGTCGGGAGCTATACTCCATCGATGCATGAGATAGACACTGAACTTGTGCGTCGTGGCGGAGTCATAGTCGTCGACTCACGCGAAGCATGCCTTGTCGAAGCCGGAGAGCTACTCACTGCCGGGATTCAAAAGAAGGACATCGTGGAGATAGGGCAACTCGTGCAAGAAATTGGCCATGAAGACGGGCGATGGAAGTGGAAGCGGAATGACGAAATGGTCGCGCGACTTTCGAACGTAGGAGATGTTACCATCTTTAAATCCGTTGGTGTCGGCGCCCAGGATGTTGCGATTGCGGCTGCAGTTGTCGAACGTGCAAAAGAAATGGGTGTCGGAGTGATGGTCAAAGATTACAACGAATAGCCGCATCGACGATGTACCGAGGTCTACAACGTCAAAAAGCTGAAATTTCAGGATGTCGCGATATGCCGATGGTCCTTCTCAAAGTACAGATCTGTCAACGTTCGCACGCACCTTTGCGCTCTTATCTACACCCTCATGACTTCAAAGTTTCGTGCTTTGCCTCCTTTACAGTAGTAAAGAGCCTGCACTGGTTACCAGGTAACACTCATTCTTCATCATATCTGATGTTCTGTTGAACGGGTGCAATGACTTGACGGAAGCTGTCTCCAAACTTACGATTTCCATGTTGATCCCTCGGATGGCTCGGGTCTGCTTCGGGGCAGACAACGGATCCGTCAAGCCCGTACCTACATGCATCAGATCAGCGCGAGTGCCGTCCTGTTTTGCAGGACTACGAACTGTCAATGCTGAGGGCGAATGTACGTGTAAAATTATGGGTTTTCCATTCTGTTCCGCCTGCTCCTCTAGTAGTCCGAGGACAGGCTTGAGGTTGACATGACACAAGGTCAGTGCATTCCTGTGCAAAACACTTGGCTTCGGGAGCAATCTGAATTCTCTTCGTGTTCGATACGCTCACCAATAGGGTCAACCTCACGAGTATAAAGGAAGTCCAGACGTCTCGCAAAGACGCTAAGCCAAGTCGCTTTCACCCATCCCCCACATCCTTTGTGTTCTTTGACAGTTATCGAGTGCCGGTTCGCTCTTCACCGCTCCAACCCTTTAATCTTTATACTCTCGGTAATGCTTATGCACAATCTATTCAATTGCTCTTAAGTCTGACACTTCGTTGTGTGCCAGGCTGGACCTTCCAAGTGCTACTCACTCTTCTTCTATTCGGACGTTCACTACTTTGAACTAACACCACACGATTCCCCGGAGCTTCACAAAATGTTGTTCAACGCTCTCCTTGCATCTGTTGCTGTTGCGGCGTCTCTTGTCAGTCAAGCGAGCGCGCACGGCACAATCACCGCGGTCACTGGAGCTAACGGCGTGAACGCTGCTGGGTGGGCATGATTTTCTGTGGTAGTGAATTATAGAGCTGACAGTCTGACTTGAAATTTCTAGGTTCGGTATAATCGCCACGACCCCTCGCGATGGCTCAAAAGCGAATCCGTTCGAACAAGATACTTCTGTTATCAAGAATAAAGAGATTGCTTCGGGAAAAGTCGGTGTCTGTGGCCGTACCAAAGCGGGTGGAAGCAACGATGTCGCTGCGCAACTTGCTGGTAATTCTCTTCCCCTCTTTCGCCGTATACATTCATGCTAATTTAATTGCAACACCGTCGCAGCTGCGTCCGCTGCCGGTCTCCCAACCGCATCTGCCGACGGGACTGTCTCGATGACACTCCACCAAGTGAACGGAGATGGCGCAGGGTGTGTATGCTCGCGACCGTTTTCACTCACAGCTGACTTTCTTTTTATCACAGTCCTTACACATGCGATGTATCTGCCGACGGGGGCAACACATTCGTGGCTGCAACTGTGACCACCCAAGTCCCGGGCAGGAACGGGCGCAGCCAGGCCAAGGCTCAAGATTTCCCGCTCGAGGTCCAGATGCCAGCGTAAGCATCCTGTCGATCTCGATCCTCCGTGACCCTCCAGATACTCAATGATCACCGTCTACAGTGGCGTGGCGTGCGCAGGTGGCCCCAACGGCGATGCGTGCCTCGTCCGCTGCCGCAACCCCGTAGGTCCCTTCGGATCATGCGTCGCGGTAGCTAGTGCAGATTCCGCTTCAAACGCTACCGCCTCCGTCGCGCCCGCTGCAGTTGCAGGTACCACAGCTGGTGCCGCATCCACTTCGAATTCCACCGCCGCCGCCCCTGCTGGTTCTGCCGCCGGCGCGGTTGCATCCAGCGCAGCTGGTAGCGACACCGCGGCCACTGTTTCCGCTGTTGTGGAACCCGCCGCAGTTCAGTCAGCCGTCGTGGCTGCCCCATCTGCCGACAGCAATGTCTCTGCCAGCGGACAGACTGCAGCCGCGACGAAGCAGGCGAAGGCGGCGAAGAATGCGAAGCGTATCATCATCTCGCGGGTCGCTGGCAAGAGAGCGGGATATTGGATTGACGCTTAGAGGGCTTCTTGCAGGCGTTGGCATACATAGGTGGATGGACTTGAATCCAAAGGACATGTGCGGGTCTACATACTGTGAGGGGTCTGTAGCGGATATCAGACTGGCGAGCGCGAGACAATCAGAGGAATTTGTGATGAGAAAATGTTAGTATGCTAGCCTCCTGATCGAGTCCCCGAGCTGCACAAGAATGTGAATAGATAGTGGGCAATGGTGAGGATGTCCCGAATGAACAAGAAATATTACACGTCAGTAGTATGATACAGCTGAGGCTACCTCCTTTGTGAGCAATCAACATGAACACGCGCGAGCTACAATTATCGTACATCGACGCAAGATCAGCGGCGCCAGGTCTATAACGCTCGCTAATGAATCCTAGACAAGAAACGGCATCAGCGATAGTCATGCTAGAAGCGATGAAGCTTGGACTCACAAGCTATCATCGAGCAGAGGCGTCGAGATCGATAGGCGATATTCATTTAGCATTTCTGTCGATGGTACACAGTTTAAAAAAAACGCGATCACTCACCCAATGACCGCCATCGCCATCACACCCGCGAGCAAACTGATCAACGCAACAGCCTGTCTCCCGATCCCGCTTCTCCACAAGGTCGGGTCGAGCACAAAGTCGCCCGCGAGCATCTCAACGCACGCCGCGTATATCAGCATCCCCGCGGATATGGCGGACATGATGCCTTCGATCAACTTCAGCCGGACTGTTTATCGCCACAGAAAAAATATGACAGGCAAGGTCAGTTTAGGGTACAGTTGCGGAGTCTGGAATCGAGTAAGCAAAACCCACCCTCTTCGCTGCTGGACCCGACGCCGAACGAGGCGAGTCCGATCAAGATACCCACGGGTGTTGTCACTGCGAACAAAGATGCAAGGATCGGTTTGAGGAGGGACATCTGATGCGGTGCAGAGGGATCTGGTGCTGGAAGTCCTGCGATGCGGATTCCGAGAGAAAGGCCTTCAAACAATTGATGAAAGACGATCGCAGTCACAAGGGATGCTAACGAAAAACAAATCAGATTATGTTTACCCCTTGAGAGATCGATCGAGCGCACTGAAGTCAGCCCCAGACGCGATCGCGAGGGTGAGCCCGATGACAAGCGAATGAATCATGATACCAAGCTGAAGGACCTGTGTGAAGCCGAAACGTTAGCTGGATCACGATCGACGTTGATGAGGGAAGTATGATACCAAGATGCCGACGATCTGTCGTTTTCTCCCGACCGCCATCTCCTCATTTTCGCCTTCATCCTCCTCCGCTTCCGAGATACTCTCCGGATCCACATGCGTATGTGCATGCCCATTACTAAAGCTATGCGAACGGGTGCGAGTAAGTTCGTCATCAAGAACATTCATCGTGTCCCGTGGTGGGCGCTCGTGGTGTTCTCCATGAGCACACCGCTGTTCATGGCGATGGTGACCTTCCAGAATTGTGTGGTCATGGACATGTCCATGCCCATGCCCATGAACACCTGATGTTGGTTGAGAGTATGTGCGGCTCGATGCAGTCGGCCTGGACGATGAGGGCCCCAGGAGTGGGGTGTTTTCTAGGGGAGGTTGGAAAGCTTTGATAGTAACTTCTGAGTTGTAAGAGGTCGTGCGCTCAGGAGGAGCGATTTCGGGGGTTAGAGTCAATGATGCGGCTATAAAATGCAGATTATTTAGAATCGAATGTGACGATGAAATATGCAAACTGACGTTCTAGCTTTGGGCTTGGCGGCGCAGAAGGGTAGGAGTGATATCGATCGACAAAGGAGGTTGAGATGTCTAACAAAAAGGTCAGAGTCATATTTCGGCAGACAATTTGAATAGAGTTATACATTCGATCACAAATATTATAAGCAAGGATCCTAGTCTGTATCGCATATTAACTCATGGAGAGAAGCAAATTGGGTGAATGCACTCACACGATGAACCCTGTCCAACTGCCTATGTTAGTGCTTTTCTTGACGTTAGGATCTTGAAGACATTCAAAGGCGTCTTGCAGTAGATGTACAAACGCCGTAGACAGGATGACGCCTGAAAAACATACAGATGGTTAGTCACCCAGTCACAAGGAAATTCCAAATAAGATTCATGGAAAAAACAGCATATATTTGCCAATAAAATCTCGGCGAGGTCTGTATATGCGCTGTTGCATCATATACCGGCCCAGCCACATAGATACAGTGATGAACAGAGAATATATTTGGAAAAATGGGGACTGAACTTCAACCTGCCAGTCGAGACGATGCTTGACGTGAGCAGGGCCAGTTCAAAAGGCAGTCCACTCCGTATATAGCTGATAAAATGAAAACGGTAGACCCCTAAGGCGCTCACGTACCCGTTCCGAAGTGTTTGCCTATGAAGAACACCGCTCGGGGGATCTGGAGGTATTTGACCCGCTTCGACAACGTCGGAAAGGAGACAGCTAGGGGATATTTTCATGATCAATGAGCTGGACAAGACACGTATGGAAAGCACGACGCACCAAGGAGAGAGACACAAAATACGACAGACATCATGCCCAACCGCACAGGCGCCCCTGTATTGATGTCAAGTGTACGAAGACCATTCTGGTGTCGATTCAAAAGACTGTGCGGCCCCATGTTCCCACCAAAGATTCGATGGCTACCCTCTTCCATGGCCAGCTCGTCATGCGAGGTCCAAACCTGACTGAAGGCTGCGCGAAAATCCACGAAAGCCTGAGTGTATTTGATCGGCGAGTACATATATTGTATCTGATTCGAGTTGATTTTTGGGAACAATGAGAAAGCAGAAAGAGAGGAGGGGCGTGTTTCAGAGGGGGCGAGGTTGAATTTGAGCAGGCTCGAGCAGTGCGCTTGAGATCCGTCATCTTTCCGGAAGGATGAGTACCTTACAGGTCTTCGGTCTTTCCCCTTTGGGACGCAGACCGGCCGTAGTACCTCCAACCAATCAGCGGGCTTCATTCTTCGCATGGCCTCATGACCGTCTGGCTGCCAAAATGTAGTCGGATGCAAAAACCGAGCAAACCGAGGATCACATTTTCTGACAGCGTTTACCATGCTGTCCGAACGTAGTGCTTTGTGCGTGTGTGGGTATATAATTTGTATGCTACAACAGCGCCCATTAAACGTTGCCTAATTTTCCCTCAATCGCCGCACACCAAATGTTCCTAACCAAACTTATCTCACAGACACCAACCCACCGCCTGACCAATGTCCCGCAACGGACGCCCCTCAGACAAACTCAACGCGAACGCCAAGCACTCCCTTTCCATATCGCGCATCCCCCTCGCTCCATGGGCCCGGGCGAGGAAATACCAAGCCTCCGCAACGTCCCACCCGGCACCACGTGTCAAGTCTGTGAGCATGCCTGCAGCGAGGTCCACGTTGTCTGCAGCCGTCCCAGCCTGGGACTGGGAGAGGTATAGCTGGCAAAGGTGGATTGTGGCGGCGATATTGTCGGGAGAGATGAAAAGAGCTTTATTGAAAGCCTGAATCGCATGGTGTGGTTGGTTGAGCGCGGTGTAATATAAACCCAGCTGGAAAAATATCGTTTTAGACGGGAATCTCCGATTTGAACGAAGCGCTTACTTGGACCCACACCCCAGGGTTATCCTCATCCCGGACCTCCGCCTCCTGAACAGCACCTCTCGCCTGTTCAATCTTACCAGACCGACGGAACGTTGCAGCACTCATCAGCCACAAGTCGCTGAGCATTCTGCGTTCCTTCTTCGACCGCTCTCCATGCTCGTGGGGTGGCACAGAGGGCGGTGGAGGAGGCGGCGGCGACGCTGGGCGCGGCAATTCCTGCGTGGAAGCGAAGGGACTGAATTGACGACGAGAGTGTATTGACGACGCCTGATATTGTTGAACCATCAAGTTGCTCTTGGAATACAGATCTCCTAGATGACCAGCTCGGTCATTGCAAGCTGCTAACGACGGCGGGTGAACACTCACCAGGGGTCGATGTTGTCCTTCTCAGACTAAGACTGCCGCTTCGCCCGACGCCGTGGCCGATCCTCTTCCCTATCGTCGTTATACGCTGCTGGCCCTTATGCACTCGGTTCTTGAGCATTTTCTGAACCTTCTTTCCGGCCGTGTCTTTTTCTTTGCCGCCTGAATCCAGGGACAGGCGCACGTCTTCATCTGCCTTCCAGGAAGGTTCGCCATCTGCAGGCCTTGGCGTTGGAGGCGTAAGCATGATAGGCATCGGCATCGGTGGATAGTCTGTATTCTCCGCATGCTGAGGGTGGTCCTCTGGTTGCGAGGGATAATCGTGGAAAGAGCTAGATTCGGGCTTCAAGTCCCCTGAACGCCTACTTGTCTCCATTGATGTTCGTTCTACAGGATTTGATAAATGTTTCCATAAGAGTGACGGAAGTCCTGGTAGATGTGACTCACGACTTTGATCCTTACCGAAGCTCTTCTTTTCAGCGAACCACTGGAATACTTCGACCCACTTGTCACCAGCACCCTCCGGACCCTCCAAAAGTTCCGTCAAGGCCAGTTGTGTCATCCGGAGCTGCAGGGCCTGTTCGAATTTTTGGATCTTCGAGGGTGCAGGGTGGTCAGGAAGCCTCTGCAGCAGTTCTGTCGCGCTTGGTACTTCTACAGCATTCTCTTCCAAAAGGAACGTCGGTGCATGGGGGCGCTCGGTCAGACTAGTCGTCTCGGCAGAGCCATTCTCAGCGTGGCCTGGGGTCACGGTATCACCGTTCGTCTGCGAGGTCTCCCCACTGATAGTACTTGTATCAGGGATGTCGCCATTCATGAGCGCAGCTGTACCATTGGTTGGCGCTCCGTGCGAGGCGGACCACTCGTCCTCGTCATTCGCAGCGCCAACTTCGAGGATACCCTTCGCTCCAGTCCAATCTTCCGTCGTGACGAGCAAGAGACCTAGCAAATGCCAATATCGAGTCTCGCTGGGGTCGGCTTCCACAGCAGCTCGTGCGCTATCGATCGCACGGTCGAGGTCCCGACCGGGAACTGCACGGTATAGAGCGAGAGCGTGGTGATAGTAAGCTGAAGCCGTTGGAAATGTGTTGATGGAGTCTTCGATGAGCGAAAGTGCTGCAGAAAGTCGAGAAGACCGTGTCAAATGGTCCTGTTCTAACAGAACAAACATTTCAGCCAATAGCGAAAGGTGGTATTGAAAGTAGAGATGGTACCCTTGATCGCCATAGTGGCGTTCCATATCCCTTCTGCTAATTCAACTTTCGCCTTCAACTCTAGATTGTCTTTATCCATCCTTGCCTTTGCCTTTTCGACCATTGCCCCTGCCTCTCTGGCATCATCAATGCCCTCGCCGCCCTTGCCTGATTCTTCTTGGAGGGCGGCCCTGCAAAGCATACGTGCACCCCACACCAAGGTCTCGACCCAGTTCTCGTCGGTGTCGGCATCAGCATCTTCCCCTGCCTCGCGCGCCTTGCCGACGACCTGAGTGTATAAACGCAGAGTGCGTTTCGCGAGCGAAATATCCCCTGCGACACCGCACACGCGCGCCATGTGGCGGAAGATGCGGTACGAATTGAAAGTGAGACGCGTTGCCCACCACAGGATCTGTAAGATTGTGAGCATGTAGATGAGGAGGATTTCCACGAGATATCATACGTCGACAAGCCAACCTGCATGCTCCCCGGCCGCACCGCTGGATTCCCATACAGCAACGCAGAGATCTACAAACTCTTCCACCTTGACGTTTCGCTCGCCCGCCTTCGGAAATCGTGTGCTGACTGCTAAGATATCCCTATAATCGCGTACAACTCGCCGTGCGCTGGGCAGCCGTGGGTCCGTTTGCATAGTGTCCCCTGATTTTGTCGAGGCGGAGGACGGGAGCGGCGGAGAACCCGGTAGACGACTACGGAGTATCAAAGCACGCAGATGCAGCTGGGATATTGTGGATCGATGTTCCGTTCGGAATTTAGGTGACCAATGCGCGCTGCACGTCTGATAGTGTGTAAACAAAGACCAGAGAATACCCTCGTCTGGACCGCCTAAGATATACGTCCTTGAAGCAAGTATAATGGCCCGCCATAGCAGCCGCTCTACCCATCTCCATAACTCACGATAGCGTGTGAAGGAGACGAACAAGAGATGGCCCTGGCCTGCGCCGGATGTGGGAACAGGATTGACGGGAGATGTTCGAGAGATGTCAGCCTCCAGATTTGGGAGCAGCAATGTCGCGCTGATATAGATCGAGAGTGCCTTCGTTGAATTGGAGGGGGCCAGCCTTTCATGAGCCATGCCTGTTTGAGGGAGCGTGAGTTCTGGTGGTCAGCATTTGAGGCGGGTGTAGAAACCTTGAAGGCAAATGCTGCGGATCACTTCAATCGCTGACCATGCTTTGCCATCTTGGATGTCTGATATTGTTGATGCAGAATCCGAAGAAACGAAACTGCCTGTGAACGAAGACGAAGAACCGTCCCCGGCAATGGAAGGAACTTGCAGAGTAGACGCAGTCGTGCGGACGGAGGAAGATGGGTCCAAGCGATTCCATGCATCAGAGAGGTCACCGACTTGCTCCAGATACGAAAGACATTCTTCATGTCGACCGAGAGCATATGCATAATGAGCTAACAATAGTCTCAAGGACTGGGTACGTTGAGGGTTCGTCGGTGTGATAGAACGAGAGCTGGCACGTACATCCGAGTTGGGGGAGTCAGACTCGAAACTCTTCAACTTGTCATAGCCTGCTTGTACCTCCTCTGTCCTTCCGGGCGCGACTGTGCATTCTTCGTCCATAGCGAACGGTCCAGCAGCACCTTGTGCATCACCATCCAAGTCGCTGTCGCTTGTTCCTCCAGCAATGAGAAGTGCAAGGGCCTGGGTCTGCGATGCTATTTCCGCAACATCCTTGAAACCGTGACAATGTTTGTTAAACTTGCGGAGGAGGTCAAACCAGGAAATGGGGGAACCATTATGAGCCTTGGCTGGCGTGGAGGAGCCCCAAAAGCCACCAGTGAGGGCGGTCCTGAGCTGGAGCCAGTAGTGTTTGTCCTTGGTCTGTGCCATTCTACGCCTTCATACTACTCTGGTTTCAGGTATGGGAAGTGGTCGATGACGGAAGGAGCACAAGTGAGAACGGCCACTTTCTGTAAAAGTCTCGCTTACATCACGAGCATTACTGGGATTTGAAGCCATTTGAACGATCCACTACAAGGGCTTGTAGTCCCGACTCCCACACTTGAAGGGATCACCAGCCGGCCGCTTGTAGAGTCATGCCTTCACTACGAATCAGTGCCTAACTTAGACCTTATATTCTCGCAAATCTTTTCTTTCTTTATACCATGTCCGACCCGTCCTCCTCGACACCCAGCCTCACGCCTCAGTCCACTGGAACCCAGGACTCCTCCCCCAGTGTTTCAGCAAAGAAATCGCGTCGTCAGGTCGCTTTCTATCCGAACCACAATGCGATCAATAAACCGCAGAAACCGTTCAGTAGAAGCGCAGCGAAAAGGGAGAGCGTGATGGCCCTGGGCAGCATTGAGCACCTGCAACATTATTTCACGAAGACTGGGATCGCTGCGAAGAAGGAGTGAGTGCTCTCATATGTCGTTCATCTTGGGAACTAACGTCTTCGCGCGGACCTGATCAGATCTAAGCAGCAGAGGAAGGGCCTCGTGCCAGCATTGGGCGGCGCAAACCATATGAAGGGACCTTCATCTTTGGGGAGCATCCTAGAATTCGAACTGCCGCCTTCTCCCGTCGTACCCATGGTACAACGACCTGCATATCCTCCGTACGTCAAGACCTACGAGACAGATCCGGAAAACCTCCGACCAGCCGTCATCGAGGATCTGATCGCTGTCGAGCGTGCGTGGCGACTTACAGGTTTCGAGCAGGACACGGAGCCAGACCCTGGACTGCTTGGGGTGGACAAAACACGTTCGTCTACTAATCTCGATGTGCTAACCCTACTGAAGACGACCACCTACACCATCCGGTCCGTGCGAAACTATCTCGTCTCTCTCCCTGACGAAACTGTCGACTCTCACCGACAGCACTTCCGCCCAGCCTCTCTGGCCTCGAGCGCGCCCACGCCAAAGCGTCTCGTTTCACAACCAAACGATCCATCGGACCCCTTAACATTGATCCGACGCTCCGCGCTTGATGTGCTGACGGTACTCCGTGCGCTGGAAGAATCCTCCCGATTACCCCTTTCGGACGACGCGTATGACGCGCAAAGCGACCACGGATCACACCAGGGCTCACAGTCACGCGTCGCATCCCCATCTCACTTCTTAGAGGACAACGAGCATGAAGAAGTGGATGCTGAAACCTCTCTCGCGTTCTCGGTTGTTCAAGTACAGGGACGGAACGACTCAGTCTTGGTTTGGGAAGAAGAGGACGCGGACATGAATCCCGCGAGCGAGGAAGGGAAAGAGACAAAAGAAGGATGGGATGATCGTGTCCTCGCTGGTGGTTGGTTGTATAAGCAGGACGTGGAAATGGACGCAGTGAAGAAGGAACAGGAGGTAGTGGGGCATTATTTGGATGTGGTGGACGAGGTGTTATTCGGCGGGCGGAAGGGCGGTACAAGGGGGTGGGATAGGGAGCGAGACAAGCTCGCAAGGAAGGAGGTAGAACGAGACGAGCGATCTAAAAGCCGACGCGTGAGTGCACCAACCGAACTGTTGAGCGGTGAAGGGGGAATAGGGCGCAAAGCAAGACGGGTTGTCTCGATGGACATGATGGACACGATGCGAGTCACGGAAGAGCCTGAAGAAATGGATGCTGTGGAGGAAGAAGAGGGTTATGGCCCGAGTGTGCAAGATGAGGACTTACCAGAGTGGGCGAAACGGACCTCGTTTGCGGAGAGCTCGTTGGCGCGCGCACATGCCCTGCTTATCGCCCTCTTGCCTACCAACTTGCTAGCACTCCTGCCGCGTGAGCTCGATCGTACGGAGCTGTTGCTGGCGCTATCATCGGGGCAGGCGCTATGTGTAGCCTACAATGTCGGTGTCCGTCGCTCGCGCAAACCTTGGGGATATATCAGTAAAGAGGCGATCCACGATATTTTGGCTCTAGAACAGGCGCAGTCTGCTTCAGGCGAGAAGGAGGATAAGGGGCGAAAAGGATGGACTTTCCGACGTTCGGACAATCTGCGTCTATGGGCTGCGTAAGTCCCATGCCTTACTATTCGTCTGACCCTAAAAACTAAATTAATTCCATGGAATATAGCGCTCTCAAGCTTCGCTATCTCATACCCATAGTCGCCCCCTCTCCGCCGCTTGGGTCAACCATTAAACCATCCTCATCGGATTCAACCCCGATGACTTCTCCCTTACCGTCCACTATCAAATTCCCTAACACGGAGCCCCAAGTGTACTTCGACGCACGAACCGTCGCACGGAGAGACGAAGGTTGGGAAGAAATGTTGGAACAGATTCTGGAAAGATGGGTACAGGCTGTTGTTGATGAACGAAGGGCGCAGCACTGACCGTGCTACGTCTGTTTAGACGTGTGGTGATACCCACTCGGTTGCTATATACCGGTCGAATGGAACGACGAAAGGTCAACGTATGTGTCTTGTGATACGAAATTCAATGAATGTACGAACATGTCTTGCTTTGCATGTAATGTATGCTGCTGAAATCATGATCATTATTTGCGAGGGGCATGGACAGTGAGCATCAGAACTCACTTGTGATACACACGAAATCCGGTAAAGAATCCTCCGGGAGTAAGGTACGTCATAAAGACGAGAATGATATTGTACGTCCGAAAAGTGAGTTCATAGATTGCTAATATCGATGTCAAAGGATCTGTGGTATTCTTGTGACGCGTGAAATTAGCGGTGTGGTACAAGCCCGAGACATCTTGAAATACCAAAGCCCTAGTTAAAAAAGGCCCTAGAAGACCTCATTTTATTTCCACGACAGGCTAATAGGTTGTCGAAGGTGCGTTCTGAGACCGACTTAGCTATGAAATTTATCCTGGACTCAGCAATTGAGTGCAAGACACTCTGACATAAGGAATCATTTCCAGGAGAACAAATGAGAATAGGGAGAAGTTGCACTGCTGTGGCCTCCAGGAGGATGGATCTGGATGGACCCATCGTAACAAACAAGGACAAATTTTGGGAAATATTGCGCAGTCGCCAACATTCTGGCTCTCCAATCATCCCGCTTTCGGTCGACTCGACTATCAACTCCTTTCGAAGTTCTAGATTTATGAACGTGATCAAGCATCACATTCGAACCCGACCATAATGGACCATGCAACCATGGCCTCCTCGAAGAACAGTCGCGCGTTCGAGGACCTGGAGGTGACACGAAGCGCTGATTCACGGCCATATGTATATACCCAAAGATCTCAGTGAGTAATACCGTGCCTTTTGTTTGGGGATAAGGCGTTCGAGGGGCGTTCGAGTGGCGTTCATGGCAGTAAGATTTCAAAAATCTACTCAAGGCGTATCAGCAGACATCTGTCGCTTCTCTTCTCGGTCACTGGCGGACTCACGCCCTCGGCCCGATGCGCGGCAAAAACTAGTCCTATGCAAAAGCGGGTGCTTAATCGTGCACGGACGCTGTAGCAGGACCATATGCGGAGTGCGTTACACACCGGGAACTGAATCAGGTATATAATTCAGGCAACATGCTTCGCTTCGCTCGTCTGCACCTCCTGACCTTCGTCCACGTCGCGAGACTCTGGGAAGACTATGATATCAAAGACGGACTGCGCGACTCCAGAGTCTACGGAGCTCGAGCAGAAGTCGAGGTCTTACTCGCCCACACAGGCTTCCCTCAAAGAAACCGACGATGTTGAGAAGACAATCGTCATCCAGGAGAACGTACTGGATGATGTATACATTGTGGATCCTGTCGTCGAAAAAAGGTGTGTTCCCTGTGGAACTCGGTGATCTGGGCTCATGTATGGATGGGGAATAGATTACTGAGAAAGATAGACCTCCGTATCATCCCTGCTTCAATGACTATCTATACCCTCAACTTCCTGGCGCGGGCAAATATTGTATGTCATTTTCCAAATCAGCCAACATGATTTTTGATTTTTGATTTTTGTGACTCCTTGACCTACAGGGAAATGCGAAGGTTCTAAACGCAGACAAAGGTCACTCTCTGGACCAGACGCTCCACGTGACCGACAAACAATACCTCGACGCGCTCATGATTTTCTTTATCTCGTACTCAGTTTTCGAAACGCCTTCCAATTATATGCTCAAAAAGTTCTTCCCCTCTCGCTGGTTCGCATTCCTCATGCTCGGATGGGGCGCCATGGTTATGATCCTTGGTGGAGTGCAGAACTTCGGCGGACTTACTGCCGTGCGCTTTCTCCTCGGTGCCTTCGAGGCGGGGCTCTTTCCAGGGATCATATACTTCTTGACATTCTGGTACCCTCCCCACGAGCGAGCATTCCGTACTGCTCTAATTGTGGCATGTGCCTCCATGGGTGGTGCGTTCGGAGGGTCGATAGCATTTGGAATAGGGAAACTGGACGGCGTGAGGGGTCTCGAAGGATGGAGATGGCTGTTTCTCATCGAGGGTATACCGTCCGTCTCGTGTGCAATGTTGGTCTACTTCTTCTTTCCTGACTATCCGGAATCCGCCAAATGGATATCGCGAGAGGAGCGCCAGATATTGATTCACAGACTTAAGGGCAATGCGTCGTTGGGACATGCCAAGATTTCATGGGCAGAGACCAAGGCGACGCTGACGGACTGGAGGCTTTATCTCCATTATTTGGCGTTCATTTCCATCTCTGTCCCATTTTCAAGCATATCGCTCTTCGCGCCGACGATCGTGGCTGGCTTAGGATACCAAGGCTTGAGCGCACAACTGTTCACAGTCCCCCCATTCGCCATTGCATTCGTCGTGACTGTACTGGTATCTCGCCTGGCGGATAAGTACAGATCATGGTCACTGGGATCCGCAGCCTCGCTCATGACTGCGGGGTTATCTTTTCTCGTGCAAGGTAATCACCAGTTGATTTTCTGGCGCGTTCACGCTTTTGATACTGGTTGATCGGAATGTGCTCTATCGCAGGCGCGTTACCACCAACCTCATTCAAAGCGCGATATGCGATGCTCTGCATCGCGACTAGCTTCTCGTACTCCGCAAATCCATCCCTTCTCAGCTGGCTCACCGCAAACTTGCGGAACACAAGTGCGACGACGCTTGCGGTCCCCTTAAACGTTACCCTCGGGACCATCGGACAAATAATCGGTGGAGTAATCTCTGATAGCTCTGTGACACTCATCCTGACTGTACTCTGTTTCAAAAAGGTATCTACATCTACAAGCCACAGGAGGCGCCGGGATATCCTACGGGGCATTTCACGAACGCGGCATTCCTCCTAGAGGCATCTGCGGTCGTGCTTGTCTTGCGTGTTATTTATGCGAGACGGAACCGTGCTCTGGCGGTTGGTGAGAAACCATGGAGTTTGTAGTTTTTAAACGGTGCGTTCTGAGACCCTTGAACACTGTATTCCACGATATTTGCAAAAATATCACTCGGAGATAGATCTTCGACGCGGACATAACGTGTGAGTGAAGGATGCAAGTGATCTAATGATACTCATGCGGAATAAGTATACGGCTTCAAGGATGCTCAGCGAAAATAGGAATCATGAACGGTAGCTTATAATTGCAAGGACCCACAATAACAAAATCGGTCACCAAATGTCCGACTTTGCTCTGGCACGTCATGATCCCGACATATCCCCTCCCTGTCAGGATTTCGATCTCTCTCACTCAAATACTCCCTTGCGTCCTACAAGCGAGTACAAAGAACAATTTCGGCGATGGTTAGCAACATATGAAAATAACATGAGTTCGCCATTCAGGACATAACTAGGCAACCTATCGTGGTCTCCAGAACTAAACACCTATCGGCGACCTAACTCATTCTATTTCGATCTCTGGTACGAGTACAAGAATGTTCAAATACAGACTGACCGGGTTTAGTCTAGTGTAGACGTTTACGACAGGACCTCCGAATATCAGCAGCCTTCGTCACTGGCATTCTCGTCTCATGAGCCTCCTTGTGCGCTTTCCCATCCCGAGCAAAAATAGGCACGGGCGAAAGCGGATGCACGGTCGCTGCGGCAAGGCTATAAACAGAGTGCGGCATAGTGTATCTTATGGGCTATTTAAGAACGACGATCACTATGCATTGCTGAAGACGCAGGGCCTGCTGCGGCTTCCCCTGTTGGTTCTACTCATGCCGCTAGACTCTGAGAAGGATATCCTACCAATGGCCCGTGCGACTCCAGGAACTCCGGAGGTAGAAGACAAGGAGAGGGAGTTTTCGCCGACACCGAATTCTCTGAAGACGGTCGACGTCGAGAGGACAATATGTGTTCAGGAGGCCGATATTTCAGATGATGCCTACGTCACGGATCCTATTGCGGAGAAAAAGTGAGTTCTGTATCAGACCCTGACGTTTAAAGCTCAATAGACGCTTTGGTGTAGACTGGTGAGGAAAATAGATATACGGATTATACCGGCGATGATGGCAATACATACCCTCAACTTTTTGGCTCGGGCGAATATCGTAGGTCACCCTATCAACCCAACTTGAGATAAGATTTACAATTTGTTGGACCACAGGGCAATGCTAAAGTGCTCAATGCGGACAAAGGTCACTCTCTGGACCAGACGCTCCACGTGACCGACAAACAATACCTCGACGCGCTCATGATATTCTTCGTCGCATACTCGATCTTCGAAACGCCTTCCAATTACATGCTGAAAAGGTTTTTTCCTTCTCGCTGGTTCGCGTTCCTCATGCTCGGCTGGGGCGCCATGGTCATGATCCTCGGCGGAGTGCAGAACTTCGGCGGGCTCGTCGCCGTGCGTTTCCTCCTCGGGGCCTTCGAGGCGGGGCTCTTTCCGGGGATCATCTACTTCCTAACATTCTGGTACCCTCCTCACGAGCGAGCGTCCCGTACCGCTTTGATCGTCACGGGCGCGTCCATGGGTGGTGCGTTCGGAGGGTCGATCGCATTTGGAATAGGAAAATTGGACGGCCTGAAGGGCCTTGAAGGATGGAGATGGCTATTCATAATCGAGGGTATACCGTCCGTCGCGTGTGCAATCCTGGTTTTTTTCTTCTTTCCTGACTATCCGGAATCCGCCAAGTGGCTGGAGGAGGAGGAGCGTAGGTTATCTCTGCACAGACTCAAGGGCAACTCGTCATCCGGGCACGCCAAGATTTCGTGGGTGGAGACCAAGGCGACGCTGGCGGATGGGAGGCTTTATCTCCACTATTTGGCATACGTCTCCCAATGCGTCCCATTTTCGAGTATATCGCTCTTCGCGCCGACCATCGTGGCCGGCTTAGGTTATCAAGGCTTGGACGCACAGCTGTTCACAGTTCCTCCGTTTGCGATCGCGTTTGTCGTCACTGTGTCGGTATCACGCCTGGCGGACAAGTATCAGTCATGGTCCTTGGGGTCGATGATTGCGCTCACTATGGCGGGTGTATCTTTCCTGATTCAAGGTATGGGTCAGCTAGCTGCCCTCTTTTTGTTTGACGGCGTTTCGATGAGTTGCAATTCATGGCTATATGTGATCACAGGTGCATTACCGCCCACGGCATTCAAGGCGCGATACGCGATGCTCTGCCTCGCATCTAGCTTCACGTACTCTGTCAACCCGTGTCTTCTCAGCTGGCTGACCGCGAATTTGCGGAATACGAGCGCGACGACGCTCGCAGTCGCCTTAAACTTCACTCTCGGGAACATCGGACAAATCATCGGTAAGTAGGACTCACGAGTCTCGCTGAGTTGATAGTTGGTTGCAAGGAGACTGACCTTGGTTTGCATCGAAAGGCGTCTACATCTATAAGCCCAGCGAGGCGCCGGGGTATCCTACGGGACATTTTACGAACGCGGCCTTTCTCCTGGAGTCGGCTGCGGTAGTGCTTGTCTTGCGAGTCATATATGCGAGGCGGAACCTTTCGCTTGCACCGGGCGAGAAACCGTGGCGCATGTAATTGTAAGACGGTGAGGATGAAAGATCTCTTCTTCTTCTTTTAGATACCTGAGGCTTACCGTATGGAAGTGCTAGTCAGACACATGTATCAGACTGTGATCCCGCCACCTTCTATTTCCCCCAGAGACTTGCTTCATTATCGCAGAACCTACATATACCTGCTTGGACTCGAGCTCCTACTTCCTATGGACAAGGCATTCTCTGTATATCCTGACTTTCATCGGTGCTGTTACATATCGATCTGAGAACTCATAAGAAAAAGCGATGTGGGTAAGGTGTGAGGCGGCCAGCCAACGACGATACGCAGAATCGCAGATGCTTGTTGAAGGTCGCCTCAAGGGGAACTGGAAGTCGCAGACGTACCGGTGACGGACGGATCCTGGAAGATTGCGATCGGGCCGAGATGAGATTGTGCAGGTGCAAGGGCCCATCAAGGCCCATCAAACAGACGGCAGGTGCGTGTAGGTGTAGGTGCGTGTAAGAGACTTTGGGGCTCCCAATGACCTCAAGCGTGAACATGCAACGTGAGCTCAAGGAGGAAAGCGATGCACGACTCCTGAACTTAGTTTCCGTCGGAATCGGTCGGAAGGAGAATTTGCGATCTATTACGACGCAAATTAGGGTGCGAAGCCTTCGTATACCCTCGTATACCTCGAGCTTTGCACTGTGGTGGAGTCAGAGTTTGTTCGCTCTGTGCTCAGGTGCTCAGAGGGAAAGCCCCTAACTGCAGACAAATGGCCGACCTTATCAGAGCCGCATTTCGTTAAGACATGTTGTGACTATTGCGGCGAGACCCATTTCAAGATGGTCCGGACGACTCGCTGGGCGGAGACGGCCGTGAAACCGAAAAAGGGAGTGTGGGGAGAGGCGTCGCGTGGCCGAGGGCTCGCAGTGGCGACGCGTGGCGCGAGCGGGGGCAGATAAGAGTCAGTGCGACAGCGCTACTACCCCTCTCATCCAAACCCCCATCAACCCCTTGACTGGTCGGTTGCAGGGTACTACTCTCCTCTCTCTCCACCGCTTTCGTTTCTCTTTATACAATGCGCCTCTTCACCACCTCCTTGGCCCTAGCTGGCCTCGCGGGGTATGCTCTCGCTCACTCGGGCGGCGTCTCACGACGCAAGTCTCTTGGTTTCGGTCCTGTGCACCCCCAGGCCAAGTTTCACTCTGCACAGCCATATGTCACTAGTAACTTCTTGACCACGGAAGATCCGTTCGAGATTGCGAAGAGCTTTGTGACGGCCTTGCTCGGTGACCAGCTTTCCGCGACCAACACATACACTATACGGAAAGACTCGTATACCGACAAGGCGACGGGCGTCACACATGTGTACGTCCGCCAGCTCGTCGACGGATTGGAGGTTGCCGATGGCGATATCAACATTAACATCAAGAATGGGCTGGTGTTGTCCTATGGAGATTCGGTACGTGGACCATTCGCTGGCGTCAACTTTGGCGCTCATGTTCCTACAGTTCTTCCGCGGCGACAATGCCTTGATGCAACCCATGACTGAGGGACCTCATGTCGAATATTGTCGTCAATTGGGCGACGAGCTGTCAGAACGCGATACTCTCGTCGAGAATTACAGGCGTCGTATGCAGGCGTCCTCCGAGTCTGAGCAGGTTACATTCAATGGTGCCGCGGACGTCGAGTCCATCTATGGAGAGCTTCCACACCTCTACCAATCGAACTGTGCACACAAGGACCTCCCGTCGATGATGCCTGACAGCGGAGATTACACCGATCCGCGCCACGCGCTCTTGCAGTTCATGATCGCTGCGACGCCGAACGAAGAGTTGGCGAGTAACATCAAAGACCAATACGAAGCATACTTGCAGAAGATGGTCATCAGCTCGGAGCACCACTTCGTTGGCGATCACGCAGCCACGGCTGCCGTGATCATCGACAATGTCCCTGATGCCGTCGCCCCTGTCAAGGCGAAGCCTGTATATGTCCAGGTTCCCGATGGTGACAAGACTTCTTTGATGATGTCATGGAGGGTATGCCTGCTTCTCTTCCGTCCAAACTTGTGATTAGCGTTCTGACACGTTGCCATTTTAGTTTGAAGTCGAGATGGCAGACAACTGGTATGAGACGGCTGTCTCTATGCTCTACCCTCACAGTATCATCTCGGTCGTGGACTGGGCGTCAGACTCGCCCATCCCCAAGAACCCGCCCACCCAACGCGCCCCTGCTACGTACAACGTCTGGGCGTGGGGTGTCAATGACCCATCGGAGGGCAACCGCTCCATCGAGAAGGAGAACCTCGACTCATTGGCCAGTCCTCTCGGATGGCACGTGATTCCGGCCTCGAGTGATCCGCTTGCGCGCGGTACCTCGAAGAAGGGCGAGTTCGTCAACACCACGACCACTCGCGGGAACAACGTGCGTATAGCATATCTGTGGTTTATTCGACGAAATGTATCCTGATCTTTCTTTTGGGCTCGTCTCGAATTTAGGTCTTCGCGCACGAGAACTGGGAGGGTCTGTCCAGCTGGCTCCAGAACTACCGCCCTGAGGGCGGTGAGGGTCTCGAGTTCGACTACGCCTACAACCCCAAGAAGACGGACAGCACCGATGCGAAGACAGAGGCGCAGAAGTACATCAACACCACCATCACGCAGCTCTTCTACACAACGAACATGGTCCACGACTTATACTATAGGTACGGCTTCGACGAGGTCTCCGGCAACTTCCAGCAGGACAACTTTGGGCGCGGGGGCGCGGGCAACGATGCCGTGATTGCGAACGCGCAGGACGGCAGCGGGTTCAACAACGCGAACTTCATGACGCCACCCGATGGCCAGAACGGACGCTGCAGGATGTACCTGTGGAACACTGCAACCCCGTATCGTGACGGCGATCTCGAGGCTGGGATTGTCATTCACGAGCTGTCACACGGGCTGAGCACCCGGTTAACCGGCGGACCGGCGAATTCAGGGTGTCTCGGCTGGGGCGAGTCTGGCGGAATGGGCGAGGGGTGGGGAGGTAAGCCACTGTTGGGTTTTTGTCGTTCTTGGAGGATACTGATCTGGGTTTGGGATAGATTTCTTGGCCACGATCATCAGGAGCAATAAGGAGTACTCGGACTACCCGATGGGTGCATGGGCGGCTAACCAAGCTGGCGGTATCAGGAACTTCCCGTATTCCCTCGTGAGTGTACATCGTCAACTTTTGGCTTCTGTCTAACCAGGTTTCTTTAGAATGACACCATCAATCCCTCTTCGTACAAGACCCTCGACAAGTCCGGTTACTGGGGCGTTCACGCCATCGGCGAAGTTTGGGCGCAGATCCTCTGGGTCGTCTCGCAGCGCCTGATTGCCAAGCACGGGTACACTGACACGCTCTACCCCCCGACGCCACTCGCGAACGGCACCATCCCCATCGGCGAGTTTTACCGCCCGCGCGAACTCGACGCCGCTGGCAAAGAGAAGCCGCTCGTGCCCGCGCACGGGAACTCGCTCAGCGTGCAGCTCGTGCTCAACGGGATGAAGCTGCAGCAGTGCCGCCCGTCGTTCTTCGACGCGCGCGACGCGATCATCCAGGCGGACGAGGTGCTCACCGGCGGCGAGAACTACTGCGATTTGTGGAACGCGTTCGCGGAGAAGGGCCTCGGGAAGGACGCGAAGGTTGAGGGCCGCACGCCGTGGGGTGGAGGAATCCGGACGAACGTGAGTCGCTTACCTTATATTGTTGCATTGCAGTGGTTGACGGGGCGGACGATCGTTATAGGGCTTTGACGTTCCTGCAGTCTGCAAATCCGGCAAGACTCCTGAACCACCAACGACACCCTCGCCTGCGCCCGGTGAGCCCGACGACGATGACGACGGCGATGACTGGCCATGGGCTTAAACATCCCATGGTCCATTCCGTTTCCTCGCGCTGAGGTTTCCGACTCGCAACGTAGAACGACGATCTTATACCTCCCGTAATTGCGTCATCTCGAGCTTCGGTTGGATATCACCACCACTTGTCATCCCTGCGCACGGACACTCGCAGTTACTGCCTCGGTAGATCGGTTCGGTGAGGATTAGAGGGATTCCTTTTATTTGTTCATGTCATTTGTTCATGCTCGATCCAGTTACGCACGATGGGGTTGGTTGTACGAATATAGTTTGGTTGACATATTGATGGTGTCTGGTGATGGCGCACAAGTCAGTTCCTTGAGGTTCACTCGGGGGATTGATTGTATGCATTGGAGGCAAGGCGTTGAACGGTGCACGTCCGATTCGAAGCCTATTTTGCAAACGAAAGGGAAAGAGCTATGGGCGTCTAGACTCGGTGACTGACGGGCGCCTATCCGTGATGTCACTACAGCGGAGTCGCCTCCGCACAGGCGGCGTTCGCCTGGTGTAGTCATTCCAAAGCCCTACCACACCACCTGAACTCCCCCAATCATACCGACCTTTAGAAACGTTCAGAAGTCATATAATAATACTCGCAGGATCCATCGAACTCTCACCAACCGACGCCAGATCCTCGATTTTCTGAAGCCGACCTCCAATACCTGATCTAGACAGCGTACTTTCTGGTACTATCATGGCCACCTCCGCAGCCCCCATCAATGTGAAGCTGCTGCTGATCGGAAACTCCTCTGTGGGGAAGAGCAGCTTGTTGCTGAGGTTCTCGGACGAGCAGTGGTTGCCCGAGGACGAGGCGAGTGCGACGATTGGGGTTGATTTTCGAGTGAGTTTGTCCGCCAAGACTTGCTTTTATCTCTTCCCGAGCTATTTTTGGATGCTTTCCTGGTGCCAGACGCTCATCGCGTTATGATGCTAGGTGCATAAGATGGATGTGAACGGGAAGAAAGTCAAGTTGAGCATATGGGTGCGTCAACTATTTATTTGCTTTTATCACTAGCATTTATCATGGACATGACGTCGCTAGGATACAGCTGGACAGGAGCGCTTCCGGACTATCACCTCCTCGTACTACCGCGGCGCGCAGGGCATCATTCTGGGTGAGCTAATACCTGGAATTCTCGTTGAGATATCGCGTATGGAGATTGACTTTGTTCTGTCTTGTGAACTGTCAGTGTACGATGTGGCGAACCGCGAATCGTTCGATGCGCTTCCACGATGGTACTCTGAACTCGAAACGTACGTCTCTGAATCGGTCGTCAAGATCGTGGTCGGCAATAAAGTAGACAAGGTCCGTCGACTCCCCTCATACCACATTCGTATTCACAGAAAGCCCACTAAATGCAATCATCGCACCTTGTTCGCTCTTACCTACGACCTCTCGCTGCTGCTCGCACACGAAACGGCATGGTCAACCCACTAGGAGTTCTCTCGCCAAGTCCCAACACACGAGGCGGAGGCCTTCGCAGAGCGAATGAACAGCCTCTTTGTCGAGGCGAGTGCCAAGACGTCGGTCGGTGTGCGCGATGCGTTCCGCAACGTCGTCGAGCGCATCATCGACACGCCGGAGCTATGGGAGTCGTCCAAGACGAAGACGCGCGGTAAGGACGGTGCAGGCGGAGGTAGTGCAGGGAGCGGCAATGGCAGTATGCCCGGGAACATCGATTTGAGTGCATCGAGTGGGGCCGGTGTGGATGAGGGCGGATGTGGATGCTAGATCTCGTTGGGAGACATGATGGTCTTGATTCTGATGACGTTATTTCTTCCTGGCTGGAGACTAGAGCTCGTAGACGACCATCACGCCCAGGTGACCGTGCACGTTCACCCCATACATACACACGATTCATGACTGCCACGGTTCTGCTTCTTCGTTGCTCAATTGCCACTCACCCTAGGCTTTATCATCCACTCGGGCGTCCCTGGTTACTCTTTTTTGTTCTGATGAATGTATACCCAGCATTGTATGATATGTAGATTCCCTTGGATTCGGGATTGCTCAGGCGGAAACAGAGGCGAAAATCTCAAACCCGCAACGCTCTACATGCAGGGGATACAAGGACGTATAGGCAATGAATGTAAATTCAAACTCCTCGGCACAAACGGGTGCAGAAACTGCATGCAGATTGCGCAACTTCTCACGTGTGGACAAGATCTGAGAGGAACACTCCCTGCCTCGAGGCCGCTTGAATAGGCTGCTGGGATCGGAGGCGTACAAATCAGCGCGCTCATGTGCATACAAAACATCTATTCGGATGAGCAAACGTGCGTGTGTTGTGTGCGATTCGCGGAGAGACAGGTGGAGTGAGTGACAAACAGTAGAGCGCAACTTGGTACTTTAATGAATAATACAAGGACCAGGAGTCAATCGGTCCGGGCTTTTGGTAGGCCGTGCGGGTGCAGGTGCGAGTGAAGGTCGAAGGAACAGAGAGCTGCCATTGTGTAGAGAAATTTGCAAGGTGTGCTTATGGTGGTCGAGAGTTGGATGATGCAGTGGGTTGTACGGAGAGTCCTCATTGGTAGATAAAATTGTACCTGTCGAAAAGACGATGAGTGCGATAAGTTGTGTGGATTGTGAGAAAACTGTGCGTGGCTCTTACCGGGAAAGCAGATGCGGAATAGCGGAGAGTTGAGGGCCATAGCTTAAACACAAAAACGCGAATAGGGAGAAGATGAGTAGAAAGGGGAGAACAGAAGTGCGTGAGTGCGCGATACATGATTGTCAGAAATACACCGTGTACACTAAAGCGGAGGAATAAGAAGGGTGAACCGGGGACTCACCGTGCGGCATTATCGTAGAGTTCGAAAAGCGGAATCGCAAGCAGCTTCATGTTTTTAGGGACCGCGAGTACTTCTACAGCCATGTTGATAGATTTGTCGATTTGTTTTTGAAGAGATACGAGCGAAAGCAATTATGAAGAACGATACAGACGAGGATGGATGCAGGGAAGACGGCGCAGCGAAGGTGAGTGCATGATGCGAAAGAAAAAAGTGGATATACGCACTGCGCTCAGGCATCTGAACAAGGAAGAGTTTTTTGCACTCTTTAGGCTTCGTGATATGTGCGGGGACAAAAGGGTACTATGCACGCGAAAAGGTGTCACAATCGAGCAGGATTTCATATCACTGGGAAGAGAAGGGTCACGTACCATGAACGTCTCAAAATTTGGGCGCCACCACTGTGCGAGGCAGTCACCAATCTCCCAGTCGTTGTCGACGCCGTGAGACGCGTTGAACTGACGCGACTCGGTCGGCGGAGCCAGGCGGTCGTCCAACCTACGCTTCAGGCCTTCGATCTCGTCTTCTCCGGGCTTCAGGTAGTCCCCCGGGCTGGTATACGCGTCAAATTCGCGTGTAAAAATGACAAGCACACGATGGAAGAATATATAAGAGGTTTAGGAATGGGTGAACAGGGTGGTAACAAGGCACGTACAGCTTGAAGAACGCGTTGGCAATTTGGAGCATGAGAATGTGTGGATGTCCATGGTCGTGTACAACGAGGATCCCTTCGACCGTGCGACGCATACCGAAGTCTTCATAGTTGTTCTGCAGGCGCTGTAGACGCGCTGAAACAGATGGATCTTCTTCCGGTTGGGCTTCCTTAGTGCTGTCCCAGAGAAAAAGGGATGTGTAGGTGCGATTGGTAGGTCTTTTGGAACGATACCGGCGGGTATTAACAGCTTACCTGAACGTGAAGTTCGAGAGAGGATAGCTGAGATGGGTTCGCAGGGTGGACATGAATACGGATTGAGAACATATTTCTACGACAAAATTAACGTACAGCGCGATTGTGTTCGACATGATCAATGTGTTTGGAGAGCCAAGGATGATAGGCAACGGTGTTCGAGGCCTGAAGGATGTTCAAGATGTTGTTGGCCACACAGCGCCGGCTGTTGGTGACGATGTTTACTGGTGTTTGCCTATCTGGGTCACAACTTCCTCTTTTTGCTAAGTACTACAGCAGTACGACTGGCAGCTCTACGTTCTCTCGTGGCCAAGATGTATTGAACAACAGCAACCGACCACTCCATCCATAAACACAAGCATAGATTATGACATTGAGGCCAGTGGAGACCGTGTTACACAGCTCATAAGCGCTTGCTACATTATGTTTCAACCTCCAGCGCCAACCCGGTGTTCATCCTCCGCGTCAGAGAACAATGAAAACATATTTTACACCTACTCCAGGTGGTTATTTCTCGTCTCCGTTACTGGCCAATACAGAAGATGTTCTGCGTCGCTTTTTTTCAGTTGTGTTCAGGTCGTCATACAGGAGAAACAATCGAGGCTAGTCGAGGCTCCACCTTTCGTCGCGACGCGTTTGCAATCAATTGGATTTCTTCATGTCTTGGATCATCTCAGCTTATTGGAGATGTTGCCAGATGCCCGTCGGATCGTGGTTTCCGCGATCTCAAAATCTCGGACAACCGCTGTATCGTCACCCTGATTTGTCTTGGATCATGGCCGTTTCGACTAGACAATTTGCGAGCAGGTGTCCGGCCACCGCACACCGTTGGATATGAAGCGCTCTGAAAGGTATAAATTTGCATGGGTTCCTGTTTTGCAAAAAGCACACCAATACTCCCCGGATCCCCACTCCCAACAGGGCCTATCCATTAATTTACCTCCGTCCTCAACTACACAAGTATGAGGACCAACTGGAATATCCGACTTTATGGTCTGCTGCTGACAGTCGCTTCTGTCACTGGGCGCGTTGCGAGCCAGGACTTGAAAAGTGATCTTACAGGCGCTGGTTTGACAGCACTGTTCCCGGGAGATTCTGGGTACCAGAACGCAAGCAAGGCTTGTGAGTCCTACATACGGATGCTCGTGCCAATTTCTCTGACTGACTAAATCTTTGTCGTAGACAACCTCCGATTCAATGTTTCCCCAGCTGCAGTCGTCTATCCCGAGAGCGCGCAGCAGGTCGCTGCCGCTGTTCAGGCGGGAGCGTCAACGCATACGCAGGTGGTCGCACGCAGTGGTGGGCACAGCTACATCGCAAATGGCGTCGGAGGCAAGAACGGCGCCCTTGTGATCGACCTGAGCAAGCTGAAGAATATTACTATCAATAATAACGCTGGCACGGCAGTCATTCAGACCGGTAACAGGCTCGGGGATGTTGCTCAAGCTCTGAATGACCAAGGCCGAGCACTTCCTCATGGGACGTGCCCATATGTTGGTGTCGGAGGCCATGCATGTACGTCATTTTTCTGCCTTGCTATCACAATGTCCTGATGCTGACCCATTTCTCAGCCTTTGGCGGATTTGGCTTCGCTTCACGCATGTGGGGTCTTACCATCGACCACATTATTTCTGCCGAGGTTGTTCTCGCCAATGGTACAATTGTCACTGCATCGAACACGACGAACTCGGATCTTTTCTGGGTCTGTCGCATGCATTTTTTCTGTTTCTCCCTCTCATCAGTCATGTTTCATCTACTAGGCTATGCGTGGCGCTGGTTCTTCTTTCGGTATCACCACTGCCTTCACCTTCGCCACTGAGCCAGCTCCCTCGTCTGCGCTGGTATTCTCGTACAGCTGGAATGCCGTCAACGCCACTGCTCTCGCACACATTATCACGGCCTACCAGTCCTTCGTCCAAACTGATATTCCCGCTACATTTGATGCGGAGCTCACTCTGGGCAAGGGAGGGCCTTCAAATACCGCCAGCGTCGAGTTTGTCGGTGGATGGTACGGCAAGCCGGCGGATTTAAACAGCACAGTGAAACCCTTCCTCGACCAGATTCCTCAAAAGCCCACGGTGAGCATTACCGGCGGGACGTGGTTGGAGAGCTTGGAGAGTTTGGCGGGAAGCGATACCCTGAGCACTAGCGCTCCTGATGAGACGGATACATTCTACGCCAAGGTGTGTGCTATCATGCATTTCTGAGATGACGAGAATGAAAGCTGGGCTTGTCTATTCTAGTCTCTGATGACGCCCGAAAACTCTCCAATGAGCGCCGCCGCTATTAACGCCTTTGCATTGTACCTGACGCACCAAGGCTATACTTCTAGCACGGTCAGCAATCCCCATTCATAGTGTCAGGCGCCTGTAAGCGCCGGGCTGACATTTTGTGGCATTCTGGTACCTGTTTAGAACTGGTTCACGCAAATTGAACTGTACGGTGGCCCCAACTCGGCGATCAACGCCGTCCCCCTCGACGCTACATCGTTCGCGAGCAGGTCGACGCTCTTCACGATCCAGTTCTACGCATCGTCGTCTAACTACAACCCGCCCTTTCCCAATGCGGGCTTCTCATTCCTGGATGGTGAGCTCGGCGCTCGATCGAGTCTTGACTCAATCCACTAACGATTGCTATCTTGTAGCCATGGTCGCGAGCATCGTCGACAACAGCCCGTCTGATTGGGCGTATGGGTATGTCTCTTTTATTTTGCTAATGCTGAGGATCTGGAAGTCAAGTTGTTGACAACCCTGCGAATCAGTGCTTACACCAACTATATCGAGGACAAGTTGAACAACTGTGCGTGAATATTTATCCCTACGCCGTTTTGCATGAGGCTGAATGCTAGGTAATACAGCGCAAGCCTTATACTATGGCTCGCACTACGAGCGGCTGCAGTCCATCAAGAGGGAGGTCGACCCCAACAATGTCTTCAACTTCCTCACTTCCATCGCTGAGCCCTAGTGGTCATATTCATGGCATCACAACTCTGCCATTGACGCCCGTTCTTAATATGTTAATCTTTCTCCTAGTTTAAGACCCCTGACGAACAATGGACTTTTACATTTTTTAGTCTATCACACTAGTTGACGCCCTACATTCGTTTCAAGATCGCTATCGCGGATATCATATGTTAATCACGGATCGACATCATTACACAGAAATGAATTTTTTTCTAGTGCCACTAGTTCCAATGAGCCGACCGCTGCAAGAGGCTTAGCTTCCAAGATATTATCTTGATCATGTTCTCAAGTTCGGGATTTTGGCACCTTGAGTCTGGGGTTACTCTTATGATTCTCGTTCTTTCGTCGCTCAATTTGACACAAGCAGAGACCTTCAGTCACGCCACGGACATGAAAATGCCTCACGGCGACAGGTCATATGTAGAGCGTGCGCCTCTTGGTATATAACTGATTGATTCGAGGTGTCTTCTGTGTTGAAACCCATGCGAAGCGATGCTCTCCATAAGAAAGCGTTCTTGAACTCCATTGGCTGAACCACCTTGATCTGCTACTTGTTACTGGTACCTCCCTCAAGTGAATCGGTGCAGGGAACAGAGTATATTCTTTCATCATTCGCAACTCCTCACTATTCGTACACCTGAGTTGTAGGTGTGCAACGACATAAGCCCAAATTAATCGAAGTGCCATCCGCCGTCGACGCTGACCTACAAGTTTGTGGTGTGACCAAAATGTCAAACGCTGCTTGAATTCATTGGTGAGCAATGTACTTACGGTCTGACCTGTGATATAATTTGCATCTTCGGAGACAAGGAAGGATACCAAGTTTGAGATATCCTCCGGCTTGCCGAGCCGGGAAATGGACATGTTACTCAAGCCCTGTGAACCAACAATCCCAATGAGATCACTTCGATGTATGCGGAGTCAATTGTCGTGCTTCTTGGTGGAATTGTCCCTCAGGAAGACCCTGATTAACGGTTTCCCGTTGTATAGTCTGCACTGGATGAAGCGACGTGAGCAGAAGCCCACGCGTGATTGGAACTACACACGCATGTCGGTATCGATGAATCCAGGAGCATACGCGTTGACAGTGATATTGTGTTTCCCGAACTCGACAGCTTCATTTGTGATGGTTAGCATGATCAAGCAGGCCGTAGTCGAATATTTCGTACCAGCATTCTGAGTCAGACCCCGCACCGCGAACTTAGTCGCAACATATGCGCCAAGGCGAGGAAACGGCCTCTTTCCGCAGAGGGAGGAAGCACCTGCATAGACAGGTGAGGAATATGGTCGACTCTTGAAAGCGATTGAGGGGGCAGACCGATAATCTTTCCGCCATGCCCTTGGGCAATCATCTGTGCAGCAGCGTATTTGTAGCAGAGGAAGACTCCCTTGATGTTGACATCGTAAAGTTGGTCAAGGTCCTCGGTGGTCGCTGATGGTTTCCATCCGTGTAGAGTCGATGGTGTTAGAGATGACAGTCTCTGAAACGAGGCTTACTTTCAAGTATGAGTTTCGTTCGAGCAATTCCTGCGTTGGCAACCATCTTTCCGCGTTCGTGGTTCAGTGAAGCGATTATTGGCATGAACAATAACAAGGATGACCCACAACGTCAAGACTACCCAGCTCACTGATCACCTTCGGCACCATATCCTTGACCTGTTGTTCTACAGCAACATTCCCCACGACACTGATAGACCTTCGGCCCTTTGCCTGGATCTCCTTAGTTAAGGATTGGAGGGCGGAGAGATTGGACTTCAAATCATTGACAGCAACATCGTATCCATCGTTAGCCAAGCGACGAGAGATAGCTCGACCGATGCCACGAGCTGCGCCAGTTACAAGAGCGACTCCCTTGGAGGACATGATGCCAGAAGCTCAGATATAATTCAGCACGTCGTAAATGCGTCCTCATATTTAAAGAAACCGCTAAGCGAAAAGAATCCAGTATGCCGTGCTAATGAATAGCTTGGACATCTCGTGACAAGGTCAGTAAATAGCGCGAAGAACAACGCCTCCTGGTTTAGACACGATTTCGCATGACCCACATCTGCGCCCGTGGTCCTGTGGTCTGGCTTTGATTTCCCTTCGAGGCGCAGCTCTGAAGTAGATTATTAGCAAGTCACGATGTGCAGTCAGGGACTGAAGCAGCCAAGACTCTCGTAACATTGTGAGATACAGAAGAAGTCTAAATGACAAGCTTTCTGGTACATGTGACGTTGCAGGCATCACAAAGGGCACTTGTGACCTGGAAAACGTCATTCAAAGCCAACCCCCATCGCTACTAAACTGCGCATCGATCAAAGGATATGTCAACACGATGAATTGAGGATAGCCTGCGACTCACTGTCTGCCCTGTGATATACCCCGCCTTCTTCGAAACCAAGAAGGATACCAACTCTGCAATATCTTCCGTCTCACCGAGGCGCGGGATCGCAATCGTAGAGATGCTCTGCATCGTGTGAGTACAGGAACTTGATGTAAGTTGTGACGGGTACATACGGCCTCTACAAATGCGCCTGGCTCCATGTTCATTGATTGCTCAACACCTTCCACTGAATGACATTAAGTGAACTTTGAATTGGAGCAAGAAAGTGCTACCCACACATTTCGGTCTTGATAAATCCAGGAGCGTATGCATTGACCGTGATTCCATGCTTTCCTAATTCCATAGCTGCAGCGATATCAACGAACTTGCAATGCAACTTCCTCTTTCAGAAAAAAATCCTCACCAGCTACTTGCGTGAGACCCCGCACCGCAAATTTTGACGCAACATAAGCGGAACCGAGTAAGAAAGGTCTCTTTCCAGCAATAGACGATGCGCCTACGAGGGAGTTAAGATGAACGTTGAAAGCCAGACATACTGGGCAACATACCGACTATCCGTCCCCCTCGCCCTTGTGCAATCATTTGCTTTGCAGCATATTTATAGCAAAGCATGGTACCCCTCACGTTGACCGCCATGGCTTTGTCTAATAATTCACTAGATGCTTTATCGCACAATGAGTAAGCAGCGGAGACGTCTCAACAAAACAACTGACTTTCGACCAAAGGGTTTAACTGACAAATTCCAGCGTTGGCTACCATCTACAACTCCCTTCGTTGTTAAAGTAAGGACAATCGACAAGAAAATAATACGCACCACGTCCAAGCCACCGAGCTTCTCAACGACCAATGGGATCATTTCCTTTACTTGCACTTCTTCAGAGATATCAGCAGTAATCCTAACAACATTCTGGCCCTTGCCTCCTATTTCTTTCGTTAAACTATCGAGCTCGGAAAGACTTGATTTGAGATCGTTGATGGCGATATCGTACCCATCGTCCGCCAAGCGGCGAGCTATCGTCCGACCTATACCTCTAGCTGCACCAGTTACGAGAGCGACACCTCTGGATGCCATGGTACACTTGTTTGAGGACGGGACTGTGTGAAGTGGCGAACACTCTGCTGAGAAGACGGGGAGGTCATGAACTTATACCGGCGATACGATACGACAGACATGATTAGCATGGGAGCGGCGCAAGGTGGGTATGTGCCCCTTCCTTCCATAACCTCTCAAGAAATTCATTAAATTCTACGCCTCGGGAACATTATAACGTCTCGCTAGTCAGATTGGCTTACATGCATGATGCTCCACTATGCGCAAGTCGGATGTCATTCGTACCTTGGCTACCGTCGCACTTTCTTGACATCCAGTGCAGATAGTGACAGCAGACCACATCCGGTTGATAGAAACACAGCGGTGCACATGGATCCACAGCAGCTATTGAATGCAGTATGACACCGTCAAGTTCTTCATGTGGGAGGAAGAGGGAGAAGATGATGGCGACAGTCAACTCATGTCACATGCTTGCTCACACCGGCCGCCTATTATCATTCATGTGACCACAGTGTGCCGATGTTGACTCCGATGACGATACTGTTCTTCACGTCATACTCGTACACCGACATAGTCAAAGCTGTGTGTACAGTCTCTGACCTCTCCAAATATTCAATTTTGATTTTTTCAAAAATTGCTTGCACTGTACACAATGCCGTTTCATTTCAAAGTTCGCGATACATAATTCGTTCCCAGCGGCTGGAGCGCCGAACATGTACTTAAAGACTATGTCACGCCATATCGGAAGAGCATCGAAATATATATACAAATGCTTAAGACTACATACGAACAACCCTGCCTAAGTCAAACCAGAAAAGCGAGCGGGACATTAACAAGACACGCTTAAGAGGGAGGCCTGTAGGAAAAGTGAGAAGATCATTCGCGCATCCGAAGGCGAAAGCACTTACACAGGAGCAACCGAGGTAATCGGGCCAGGGTTAGTCGGCAGAGTAGGGAATGGAGTGACTGCGCACTGAAGTTTACAAGATGATCGTAAGTAAGAGTACTTCCTTATTAGCATATGACTCACCGCTTGCTCAATGTCGTTCATCGTCAGGCCGGCAGGCAGGTGGGCAGCACCAGTGAAAGGTGGAGGCGTCGGAATCAGTTCCGAACAGTCAACCATCTGAGATGGATCCTGTCCTAGAACAGCTAACTTGGCCATAGCTGCCTTGAATGCTGTTGTCATATGCTCCAGTTGGTCTACGCGTACACACCCGTCAGCATTATTACCGCAATGAGGGGAGAAATGAATACTTACTAACGTTGGCTTGCCACAAACAAGCAGTGCGGGAGTCTGACCGGGCCGTCGTAAATTTGGGCCTCTCTTCTGTAGATAAGCATGGACAGACCTCTGGCCAACTCTGAGTCCGATTGGAGACGCATCTCTCCCGCCAAGGGCGATTCAACTTCACCTTGGTTTCCACCAGTCCTACATAGCGAGAAGCATGAGGCAGAGACCTACAGCAATCACGCGACAGCTTACCCTGGGAAAAGAGTACCACGAAGCTGGGTCTCAATGAAGAACTGAGTATCGAACATCTCGGGTGTGGAGTCGAACGGAGTCCCTGGGATCGTCACGTCGACCTTATCCGCAGCAGCAATAGTATGCCTTGATAACCGAGGTGAGCAGATTCGGAATTTAGATGATAGGATGCGCTTACGATGCAAGCAATGCAACGACTTCGGCAGCACTGAAGCCCGTATCGGCAAAGCGTGCTAAGATACTATCGACAGTAGCTGTGTTTCGATATCAATGTGAGCCTGCGCAAAGAAATCAATCACCGCTGATTATCTTACCGAAGGGTTCAGGGACAGTCAAGTCGGGAGCAGGAGCCACAGCGGCAGGACGACCGAGTAGGAAGTCCAATTGTGGAGCACCAGGGCAATTACTGACACCAACCGCACCCGCGAATTGAATACTAGGGCATATCGCAAGTCAAGCAGCAGGACATATGAATTGGACCGAGAAAACTTACAAATCACCAGGAGTGATATTGTGCCGAGCAATGAACGGCTTCTGTTCCTCTACAATCTCGTCAATGCCGTTGTTGGCATGGAATGCGGTCTCAATATCGGAGAAGATGATGATAGAGCCGTCAGCGCCTCCACCGCTGTTAGACATCGTTACAATTAGATATCAACGCAAGAAATCAATTATCTAAGAAGGCAAACCCAAAGGTGTTGGCAGAAACCGCAGAGAGAGAGAAGCCAATGGCATCGTGGAAGGTGAGGCGGAGCGATTCGTGCACGTCTTCGCCACACTCGCCGCCGTCGAACAAATTCTCCTGGATGTCATCACGGACAGCGAACAATGCGCAGCAAGCGGCGTTCGTAGCGGTATTCACCCCGTCCGGGCAGGCAACGCGCCTCGTAATGGCAGCTGAAAACAAAGTTAAATGAACGGGACTGCGAACCACAGCATAATTGGGCACCAACCGCTGGCAGCGCTGATCAGAGATGCAAATGCGATGAGAGTTCCGAAAGCCATCGTAGGTCAACCTGTTCCAGCGAGTGAACGGAAATGTCCTGGCTGGCCCATTCTCTAAGTTCGCTCTTTTATACGTATAAAACTCGATGTTCTGGGGAGATGAGAGAGACGGGTCGACCGTGGGCTGGATAGACACGGTGCGCAGGCTCCCGTCGACCAATGGTACTCGATAATTGAATAATACTCCACAGGATCGTGCCTCTTCAAACCACAGACTACTAGCTTTTGCCAATGGAATCCGAGACATTCCCTTGAGACACCGAAGGACCGGATACTGCAGATATGGTGCGGGTCTGAAAGGCCCATGGAAAGCAAAAACGCCCGCTGCGAACATCGAGGAAGTAGAGTTGGCACATGTTCGGTATAGATAGACATACTCGAGCTATAAGGGTACACTTGATAGTGATAAATTTGATGTGCAGACCGCAGCTCTCGGTGAGTAACGGGCAGTTCTTGTTCGTCTCCGCGCCCAATACCACGGACCTGGGGACGTCAGTGGGAAGGTGACCATCATCATCACTTCAAGGCGCTACTTCACACTATGGTCGATGCTAAGATACTAGATGTGAGTGAAGGCGGAACAATCCGAGGTGGTACTCAGTCATATGCGGACCAATAGCTGTAACCTTGGAGGAGGTCTTGAATGACTCGTAAAAATCCTATTGAAGGCATATCGTATTAGAAAGAAGACGCGTCAATCAAGGATAGAAGCCGAGCGAATCCCGAGTCTCTCACACGCCTTCTCATGTTTCACAGACAGTCCGGGAGACACAACGATCCTCATCCGATACTTCCATTTGATCACGGTACATGACCTGGCGAATTACACCGACAAACGCCTTCTCAATCTGTAGGCTGGATCAAATAGCTCAGCATTATCGTTTTGTCTGAATGTGAAGACGTACTTCTTCATTGCTATCAATACACTGATACATATGTTCCATAGGAAAGTTGTTGCAAGCGCACGAGGATGAGTCCCTTTAAGTCCTTGCTTCAATTATCCACTAAATCTCCCACAATGGCGTTCAGGATTAGATCTCCAAGAATAGATGTTAGTTACGGACCATGGGCAACGATATCAAGTTACAATGATTCCTGGCAAACGACGGTCGGGTACCAGCCATTCGAGTGCCCATTGACCTCTATCGTATCATAGTATGGCTGATTGGTGGTGTGCTTGAGAACATATGGATGCTTTCCGTCTAGGATTGAAAAGACGACACGGTTCGTTCACATCTCGCCTGGGACGCACTTGAAGTTGCCTTGGGACTTGCCCACAAACTACTTCTTCATATACAGAACGACTGCCTTTTGTGTAAGGTTAGCCACGGAGACTAGGTTACTTCCAAAGCTTAGGCAAGCTAAATCCATGTCCGGAAGACAACACTCTTCTGACAACGCAGGGTCCGGTCAGTCACTGCTGGACTATGCTCCAACAATAGACAACGCACCTCGAAACCCCATATGAACACTCGACCCAGGTAAAGCTTGCAAGGTTTGGTTTCGGAACGTTTGAAGTAGGTTAGAGGCAAAATGTCACCTGATACGATTCCCACGCACATAATATATCAAATTGTGATATCGGATAGATAGATAATTCCATTTATGGGTGGCTGTGCAGGTCGTTTACGACCTATGTAGCTACCTGTACTCGTATGCGTTCATGTACCGTACTCGATGTGCAGTAGGTAGGTATTGTATCGTAGATCAACGCGAGTAGCCATGTGGGGGTGTAGTGACAAAAAATGATGCGGGGCCAGGGGGAGGTTGGGGTCGTATATTGCGGCGGCGGTGTGATATCGGAAACGTGACAATCCACTTCATTTATACAAAAGTATCGTGACACGGTAAGTATGCTCTGGTTTGTTTTCGTTCTATGCCTCATACCTCGCCCCCAAGCTTCAAGTCTACCAGGCGTAGTCCAGCGAAGCATCCATCGTGGAGAACAGAAGAAAGATGACGAACATCTTTGTTGTCTATCGTTTCTCAACGCAAGGCGACCTCATTTTAAGGTTTCCAAGAACGAACATGGAATTGCTGGGCTGTGTGCGTACAAAGAAGGTCACGCAGAAGGATGACGAGGTGGGCAAGGCTGGGAACACTAGTTATACAGTCATGAGCTGCATGTACTCGTTGTTAGATTAGAAGTTAAATGGACGGTTTTTTCTAGATTCTCCTTTCGCATCTCTTGAACGAGAACTGACTGAGCATGGAGAGTCAATACGCCGAGGGGCAGCAACAGTAGAAGCATACTACTTGCGCATGACCCGCGACGAACGCCGAAATATGTACAAATGCCCATGGAATACATACGAACATCCCTGCCTGACAAACACCAGAACAAATGAAAGAGATAAGAATGGAATGCGTTCAAGAGGGAGGTCTATAAAAATAGTGAGCAGACCGGCCACGCGGTCAGAAGCAAATGTGCTTACACAGGAGCAACCGAGGTGATGGGGCCAGGGTCCGTCGGCAGGGTGGGGAATGGAGTAAGTGCACACTGAGCGAGGTGTATGGCGAGGTCATAAGTACGATGACCTTCAATAACATTCATCACGACTTACAACTTGTTCGATATCGGCGCTTGTCAGACCTGCAGG
The DNA here is from genome assembly GCA_002994785.1 of Heterobasidion parviporum. Lineage (NCBI taxonomy): Eukaryota > Fungi > Basidiomycota > Agaricomycetes > Russulales > Bondarzewiaceae > Heterobasidion > Heterobasidion parviporum. Next base: position 94,103 of record PDUQ01000032.1, on the reverse strand, counting down.
TAGGTGAGCAGCACCAGTGAACGTTGGAGGCGTCGGGATCAATTCTGAACAGTCAACCATCTGAGATGTATCCTGTCCTAGAACAGCCAACTTTGCCATAGCCGCTTTGAATGTTGATGTCATATGCGCCAGTTGGTCTCATCGATGTACAGACACATCAAAAACAGTAGTGCGATGCAATAAGAGTTCAGACTCACTGACGTTAGCCTGCCACAAGCAAGCAGTGCGATTGTCTGAGCATGCGCAGAGTCAGTAAAATATATCGACAAAAACACGTGAACAGACCTCTAGCCAATTCCGAGTCCGATTGGAGACGCAGCTCTCCTGCCAAGGGCGACATAACTTCGCCCTGGTTTCCAGCAGTTCTACATGACAAGATAATGACAATATGCATGAAGCAGACCAGAGGGAAAATGAGAAGACTGTCGTACCCTGGGAAAAGAGTGCCACGAAGCTGAGTCTCAATGAAGAACTGAGTATCGAACATCTCAGGCGTGGAGTCGAACGGAGTTCCTGGGATCGTCACGTCGACCTTATCCGCAGCAGCAATCGTGTGGCTTGCCAAAAAATATTAGAAAGGTAGCGACGTAGATGTCAAATGAACTTACGACGCGAGCAATGCGACGACTTCAGCAGCATTGAAGCCTGTGTCATTGAAGCGGGCCAGAATACTATCAACCGAGTCTAGTGATATTGATGTGAGCTTGCAGAAATAGATTCCTATGATTAGTTTGGTCTTCTCACCAAAGGGTTCAGGGACGGTCAAGTCAGGAGCGGGGGCCACGGGGGCAGGGCGACCAAGAAGGAAGTCCAGCTGCGGGGCACCGGGGCAGTTACTGACACCGATCGCACCAGCGAATTGGATGCTATGAATTGCGTCGCCAGTCAGAAAACATATTTTGTAGAGCTGAGCTGGAAGGACTTACAAATCGCCAGGAGTAATGTTATGTCTAGCGATGAATGGTTTCTGTTCCTCTACAATTTCATCGATACCATTGTTGGCATGGAAATTTGTCTCGATATCGGAGAATACGATGATGGAGCCGTCAGCACCTCCACCACTATTAAATTTAGGTAAGATTAAGATGTGGGTACAAGGGACAAGATGGAAAGACAAACCCGAAAGTACCCGCAGCATTAGCAGAGAGGGAGAAGCCAATAGCGTCGTGGAATGTTAGACGGAGTGACTCGTGCACGTCTTCACCACACTCGCCGCCGTCAAACAAATTCTCCTGGATGTCGTCCCGAACAGCGAACAGTGCGCAGCAAGCGGCGTTCGTAGCGGTATTCACCCCGTCCGGGCAGGCAACGCGCCTCGTAATAGCAGCTGAAGATCGCATGAACGGGACATTAAATCAAAATATATCAATGGTACGGACCACTGGAAGCACCAATGAGAGCAGCAAATGCGATGAGAGTTCCGAAAACCATTGTAGGTCTGCCTGTTCTGGGGAGTGAACTGGGGTATCCTGGTCGACTCAATCATCAAAATGCATCCCTTTATACTCCCAAGATGCTACTAGCATCCTGAGAGACGCGGACTCGAGGTACACCGGTCGGAGACCCTTGGCGAGCAACAATACATGAGATTTGGAAAATTTCCACAGGATCGTGTCCCTACGAAGCATAGCTGCTAGAACTTGCCAATGAGATCAGGGCCATTCCCTTGAGACACCGAAGGACCGGTTGTTATCAGCTACTGCGCTGGCCAAAAAAACCCATGAAAAGCGAAGACGTTCTTTGCGAACATCGAGAAAATAGGGCTGACACATGTTCACTATTGATACACATCACTAAGAGCAGACACAATATAATAGCCATGGCTTACGCAGTAAAGACGACTTGAATTGGTTCACAACCTCCCAGTGAACGAGGAAGGGAGTAGCCCTCTTTCGTCCGTCACCCCAAAACCTGGAATAATCAGTGGGAAAGTGACCATCACCATCTTCAAGCAACACCTAGCATGGTAGTCGACGCGCAAACCTGCTTTGCGATTGAGTGAAGAAGGTGTAGTCAGAGGCGATATTCGATGATATACCGACCAAGCACATAAGCTGGTACCAAATGGTTGAATGAGATCGAATTTATCAAGTGATTCATCGAGGCTTTGGAACGCCTATGGGAAGTACACTAGAAAGAAGGCACGTCTAATGAGGTTAGTATGATCATATGTTGTACTCCAAGCGTCTCTCGACCGGCTAACATGTTTCTGCGTCCCGAACAACCCGAGGGTAATCGAGTAATCCTCTGGTGCCGCTTCTTTTCCACTTGATCATAGTCGGGTTCTTGCCCCAAAGGTTGTTTTTTTGTTCGCTGTACTCGATTAGTTTGGCATCGCTGAGCTATATGAAAAAACTTCTGCACCTTTTGTCGTTAATTAGCAGGATCATATGCAAAGTTAGAGGAGGTGGACTTAACATGTCAAAAGCTCTATAAGATACAAGCCATGTGAAGATGACTCCGAATGAGTCTCGACTCGATTATCCGGAGAACCTCTCACAACTAACAAGCAAGATTAGAACGTCAAAGATAGACGTTGATCACATACCATAAGCGCCGATATCAGCTCACAGTTCACTTGTACTGGCGAACGACAGTCAGGTAACGAAGCTCTGGAAGTGTGCCTGTATTGCATTGCGGTATGGCCGATTGGCGGCATACTTGAGAACACGCAGAGTATGGCTTTCCATATGATGCTCGAAAGGCAACACGATCTCATTGTCATACCGCCGGTGAAGCGCTTACGATGTGCTCCCCTAAACCTTGGGTCTACTGGCCATTGCCCCAAAGCTCGGGCGAGCTTGATACTCGTGTAAGCACCGAACCCATGCTGTATGCGAGTTCGAAGTATGGATGTAGTTTGAATCAGAGCCGCCCCAGTGAAGTCCTTATGCGGTGAAAGCTGGTGTTGAAAGACTGAGGATCGATATCTTCATACTGTTCCCACGCCTTATAATATAATGCGTGACAGACTTCCTAATATAGGTGACAGTCGCTTTGTTTGTGACCGCCGAAATTGCCGCATACTACCATCTTTCGGTGCTCCTACCCACTTGTACAGTCTGTCTCTTGCCTTGCCTTTAAGCCCACCACATCGACTGTAGCGAAGTTTCCAACATGAAGAATAGAAATAAGATGACAAAATTTCCTGTGGTAGGTGCCTGATCGCCCAGTCTACCATGGCCGAACGATGACTTTCGAAATCCGTTAGGCGCGTATAAAGAAGATCATGCAGAAGGATGAGGAGGTGGGCAAGGTCGCGCAAGCGACACCTATAGTCATATGTGAGCCGTTGATTGCACTTGTCGCTGATACCAGGATGCGGTTTTAGATCATGGACCTGAAGGACGTCACTTCTCCACCCTCTAGCGAAAGCCCTTGAGCTCTTTCTCTCGATGATGATCGACCGGGCTTGCGAAGTTACAACGTCGAGGGGCAGCAAGAAGGTAGAAGCGTATCACCTGTGCGTACCCTACAGCTCTCAACTCAGTTTCGTCTCAGTCCTCTTCTTCCTCGCTCTCTTTAAATGTCCAGAAAACACGCGATCGAGACGACTGAGATGCTTGACTTTCTCAAAGAGATTGTCCAAGCCGTTCCCGATCCTTCGGCAGGCGGGACAATTGACCTCGACCTTGTGGACGCTGAGACGTCTACATCCACGGGAGCCAAGCGATCTCGCAAGGGCAAGAAGGTCGACCCTGATAGTGCGACAATTCCCCAGAAGAGGCGGCGGAGAAAGAAGGAGGAGAAAAGCACAGAGATGATTAAGGAGGAGGGAGACGATGGAGGTGCAGTGGAGGAAGAGGAGAGTGAGCACCGACCATATAGGCGAGAGGAGAATTGGGACGACGATGACGAGAATGGCGACTAGAATTAATTTCGTGATTCACGATCGGTTTGAGTTCAGGATGTTGGACCCTTGTTGTACACGGTATGTAAAATTCCGAAGTAAACTGTTTTAATTGTTGTAGCTCTTCGTTTTTCAAATGCTCATTTCGGTCAATAACCTGCGTGACAAGCATGTTAGTTCCTTACCTCTTTCACCTGGTCCGTCCACGGGTGAATATAGTCGAGCGATGGTCCTTCGTCCAACAGTGGCCAGAATGTCTTCATCTCGGGGAGAATGATTCCTTAGCAAGGAAGGGGTTCGTGCAAAGATCATCTTTCGATGAACTATTGGGGACCTGAGTAAATTGGATTGTATAGCCGGCACGACGTCGGGGGTAGAGCATCGGGCAAGGCCCTCCGCGAATCATTCGTCGTGCATTGCAATATACTTCTTCTGGCCCTTGCATCGTCTGCGTTGATTTGAAGCTGCCGTTCTGTCCACGAGAATCACTTCTATAAAAGTACAACAAGAATAAATAGATCCAAGTATCATCCGGCGGCTTGCTAAACTTGCTCATACAAGCTCTAAGTTCCCACTCGCGAGCAGTTGTTCTACCACAATATACGGGGTCAGCACGATTTGATCCTTTTGGATCTGGAGCGTTGTCCCGCTGCGCAGAGGGGAGGTTATTAATGGCATAATTCTCAGGACAATAGGAAATGATACACACTCTGGTAACCGAACGGGCGGACATTCCTCTCTCGCATGAACGAAAACTGCGCGGGACTTGTCGGGTTCAGGGACTGTTAAATTTGACAAAATGAGTAAGCGTATTCGATCGCAGAAAGACAATGAAGAAGATCGCGTTCTTACTCATCGGAGGTGTAAAGACCGTGCTATCATTCAGGCCTTGCTGGTGTTCGGGCAAGGACTGTAAGACTGATGAGTGAAAGTGACGCTCAGTCAAGTCTGAAAAGCTAAAGGGTGAGTACGATTGGAATGAGTGTGTATTAACAGTTCGTCAAATGGTCTTGTGGCACCTTTTGGCGTGGTTCAGCTCAGTCTGGGATAATCGCGCTTGAATTTCAGGTGTTGTTGCGATATATCTTGCATACTTCTCGATCTAAAATGAACAGACAAGGATTCTGTTAAGTGATGACTCTCAGGAGTGAGGTGCTGATGGACTTTATACAGGCGTGTCCTCAAGTAGGACCGGACGATAAACTTGACTCTCTCGATCTCGGTTTGCGCAAGCATGATTCGGAAATGTTCATCTTCAGACGAATCAGGATCCGATCGCAATAGCAGGACGGTGTTTGACTTTCAGCACGCCCGTCAGTTCTTCTGATAATTCATCGGACAAAACGAAGCACTCACCCACCTGTCTCCGAATGTGATCCAGTAGGCTTGACAGTAGATTTTCCTGTCCTGGAAGGATATCTGGCGCATGCCGTTCATTCACCCAATGTCTGATCAGTTGCTGCAGCTCGGTTTCTTCATTGGCATTGTCAAAGTTGAGGTTTCGAACTATAGCAAAGTCGCCATCGTCATCGTCAGGGGCGCGCAGGGCGCGTTCAATAAACGAGGGGGAAGCCATGGGGTCGTCATCGTCTAACAGAGGGTTTCGGCGAGCCATGTAATCCCGATCTGAGAGTTTGGTAAAGAGCTTGGATTCACATTGAAATTGGTAGGCTAAACGCGAAAAGACCTGCCCTAATCAGAACGTGACTTGCCATGGGCGGCACGCCACTCTCCCGCGTTGCCATATTGCCACAAAGTCGAAGATGCCCCACAGTGGCACGACTCTATACCTCTCTACCCTCATATCGATGATGGGGCGACATCAACTTGCTAGGAAATCAACAGGCGACATCACTCTATGCCTCGATTAATTGTGACATCAAACACAAAAGATATAAACCTGTTAATCCCCGTTATATCCAGTGCTATTCTGGGACTCGGATCCTTGGAGCAGAGTGATGATTGCGTCGTGGGACGTCATGCCAGTTGATCGCTCACTGCTCAGTATATGAGCCTCCAAAATTGACAGCGACGCACTCGCATTCCCTGCCGGTCCATCATACCAACATGGGGTGAGCTCAATTATATCCCACCTCTGACCCTCCAAGGGACAATGCCAATGACGGCGCATGCAGGATCATAGTCTCGTGCATCGAGGGAATATTCGCCTGTATAGGTGATGCAGTCATGGCTGTCATATCTGTAGTCTCTGGATGCCTTGAATGCATCGTCGGAGGTATGACTGTATTCGTCGGGTTGCCCAGCGGATTGTTGACAAATCTTCTCAAGCTATCGCTAGTGCGTTTGCTTGTGTCGCGAACTGCATAACGTCGATTTTGTGTTGCGGGTGAGGATTTGAGTCGACAATGGCAGCGCTTCCGAACAGCGTGCTGATCCCGCATTCAGCTCAAGGGCGTAGGCGCGGCCTCCAGGACATGTCGAAGCTCATAGGACCTGGAGGCCAAACTGATTGTGAATATTCGTTGGCGTTATGCTTGCCGACTACCCACACACGCTACTGAGTAATGGACAAAACTCAGGAGTGATCTTATCAAGCCATTTGATTTCTCTAACATTTCCTAACACACATTCCGGTCCTCCGTGTATCAATAGTCTTGCATGTATTTTTTATCGTTCTATATATAATTCGTATCGTAAGCCAGTCTAAGGCTTGGGACAAGACAACAGCGAGGGCCATAGAGAGATAACTACGTTACATGCGTACATTTACACGGCACTGCGACATTGTGCTACACAAACCAATTGCCCATTAATGCAAACACGTACATTCAACTGTACTCCCTTCGTCTTGCCTTCTACTTTGATATCTTGTCAAGCCACCGGACCTTCGTCTACCAGAGTACCTCGCTTAGGCGGCGACGGACAGGTTGGCGACGCCCTCTGCGGCGTCGTCTATGTCAACCCCGCCTTCAATCAACTTCGTGACCTGTTGACGAGCATTGACGAGCAAGAGAGGTCAGCGACAATTACAAGCGCAGGCTCAAGTGGGAGAACGGGTAGCGAAGAACGAAGACAGCAACAAGAGAGAGATCAAGATGGAGGAGACAGACCTTTCCGATCGCTATTGTTTTGCCTGAACAAGAAGGGGAGATGAATGAGGGATGGAGAATCGAGGACGAGTGGTCAAATACAAACCTTCGTCGCGCAGCGTGAATCGGCCTAGCTGCGGGTAGTCCGCAAAGCGCTCGACGCAGATTGGCGCGGTTGTCTCGATGAGGGCGACAATGCGCTGTCCTAAATTCAGAGTATGTCAGTTGTGTCTTGGAAGAGCGAAGGAATTATCAATGAATGCAGTGCACATATGCGCAAATGACGGAAGTACATGAGGTGATGGAGGATGGGCAAGGGGCACGTACCCCGCTTAGCGAACTGTGGTGGTTTTCTGGACTTGCGCCCGGTTGCTTTATCGAAGTAGTGAAGGAGCGCCTGAAGAGAGCTCGAGTGAGCATCGCCCATGAAATCAAGCAAACAAGATGATAGGGGCAGTCAGCTCACCACAAGCGTGATCTCCTCTGCGAGCGTGTGCACATGCATGACCGCCGTGTACCCCGCACAGATGATATTCTTGTGCTCCAGAATCGCCAGCTGCGCCTCGAACTGGCGCACCGCGCGCACGGGTCGCGCAGGGTTCGTGAGCACGAAGCCCGGGCTGATGTCCTCATCCTCGACGCCGCGCAACCGCAGCCGCACGCTGTCCCCCGATGCAGCCGCGGGGACTTCGTCGTCCAGTTCATTGTATAGCGCGGCGACCTCGACGGTGTCGCGGTTCGGCATGAGCAGGAGCGCGTCGCCCTTGCGCACGTGTCCGGACTCGATCTTGCCGACGACGATCGTGCCGAGGTCCTTGTATTTCTCGGAGATGGGCATCATGAGCGGCGCGTGCAGCTTGCGGTCGACCATCGGCATCTTGTCGAGGTGCTCGAGCAAGGCGGGGCCGCTGTGTGGGGTAAGGGCGAGGTGGGAGCATGAACGTGAGCAGAGCAGGGGAAATGGACGAGCAGTGAGTTCGTCACGCACTCCCACCACGCGCACACGGAAGATGCAACGCGGTCTTTGAGGTTCGCGCCCGTGTATGCGGACACGGGCAGCCAAGTGACGTCCGTCTTAGGATTGAACCCGGCGCCGCGCACGAAAGGCGTGAGCTTCTCCTTAATCTCGTCGAAGCGCGCCTTGGCCCACCCGACCGTCGGGTCATCCATCTTGTTGATCACGACGATGAGCTTGCCGACGCCGGCGGTTTTGACAAGCATGATGTGCTCGCGGGTCTGGCCGCCGCGCTCGAAGCCAGTCTCAAACTCACCCTTGCGGGCGGAGATGACGAGAATAGCGACGTCGGCCTGTGCGGCACCGGTGATCATAGAAGGGACGTAGGTTTTGTGCCCCGGGGCGTCGAGGATAGTGTAACGGCGGGTGGCGGTCTCGAAGTAGGCGCGGCCGACCTCGACTGTCTTACCCTGGAGGCGCTCCTGAGGGGTGGAGTCGAGGGCGAAGGAGAGGTACCAGGTTTCACGCCCTGCATCCTTGGCCTCTTTTTCATATTTTTCCATGGTCCGCTTGTCGACGGAGCCAGAGAGGAAAAGAATGTTACCGCCCATGGTGCTCTTGCCTGCATCGACATGGCCGACAAAAACGATACTCAGGTGTTCCTTGACTGCGACGAGGGAGGATGAACGGGATAAGGAAAAGGGAGAACACGGAAAGGAGTACTCACGGTCGCCAAAGAGCTCTTGGAGGACAGCCTCGTCCGCGGCATTTTGCACCTCCTGGGCGATGGCGGCTGTATCGTTCTTGGCCTTTGCAAGGGTGAATGTGCGGGATGCGGGGGCAGCAGGAGCTGGGGAGGAGACGGCAGATGTCTTGACCGGTGTAGACGCACCGGACCCACCAGACGAGGCGCTGGTGGCGGGCTTGGGCGCAGCTTTCGCAGATGCGGCAGGGGCTGGTGCGGGCGGCGGGGCAGACGGTGCAGGCGAGGGTACAGGTTGTGGTTTTGATCCGCCGATGTTGAGAGAGATGGTGGGGGGGGGGGCGGGGGCCTCTGTCTGCTCAGGACGCTCGACGGGCTGGAGAGGCGGCGGGGTCGGCTGCTGCTGTGAGGGAGGGATACGGAAGGCGTTGCCCGGGACGAACTCGAACGCGCCGGCGTTGAGCTTGCTCATCGTCGTCAACGAGGGCGGCGACGAAGTGCAAGACACGAATATCGGTGATCTGGTCAAGCAAGATCCGTCTCCCACGCCGATGTAATCGTCCCGCCATCACATCAGCTCGGCCGTGAAAAAATACATCCTTTTATTTTCTAAACATCTACTAATGCTATAGCTGTGTCTACTGTTGACTTCTCTTTCTCTTTCTCTTTGTACTTCTACTGAACCCTCAAGGCCTCAAGGCCTCAATGTCCATCCGATATATTAGTTGTGGCGACGATACTTTTTGTGGTCGTTCAGCCCATCACGCTGGCCAACAGAGCCATGCGAATCTAAGAGGCCCCGGGCATCAGCGGTTTCGAACATTTGGGCGAATAGAAGCGACTCACATAGAGCCCATAGCGCATCTGCCGGAAGTAGACTGCGCGGCGGGAATCAAAGTCGACTTCAGGGTCGATCTCTGCAAAAAGACAGGGATTTCAGTGAAGATTTGTAAGGACCACAACCAATGACACTGACCGTTGACTCTAGGCAGCGGGTGCATGACAATCATGTCTTCCTTTGCCCTCGACAGAACAGCGTGATCAATTCTGTACGCATCCTTCACCTGGTTCCACTCCTCCTCGCTCCTGAACCGCTCCTTCTGCACCCTCGTGACGTACAGCACATCGGTCTCGCCCAGCACCTCCTCGAGGCTCTCGTACTGGTTCACGGGAACGCCGGCCTTGCGCGCAGCGGAGATGACGCTCGCGGGCATCGCCAACGAAGGGGGCGAGACGAAGTTCAGGCGCACAGCGTACAGCGACAGCAGCGTGACCAACGAGTGTACGGTGCGCCCATTCTTCAAGTCGCCGATCATCGTGATCGTTCGTCCGTTGACAGTGCCGAGCTCGGAGCGGATGGTGTAGACGTCGAGAAGGGCCTGCGTAGGGTGCTCCCCGATGCCATCCCCAGCATTCAAGATGGGTACGGGGGAGTACTTGGCTGCGAGTTGTGAGCTACCGACATCTGGATGCCGGATGACGATCGCGTCTCCATAGCACGCAAGTGTCCGGATGGTATCTGGCAGAGTCTCCCCCTTCTGGACGCTGCTCCTGTCCGCAGTCACTTGGACGACTTCGCCTCCACAGCGCTTCATGGCCGCTTCGAACGACGAGCTCGTGCGGGTCGAGGGCTCGTAGAACAGCGTGCAAAGCACCTTGCCGCGTAGAATGTCAACGACGCCGGAGCGTTCCACCTGCAACCGCATCTCATGAGCGAGAGAAAACAGGTCATAGATATCGCGCTGGGTGAACTGCTTGACCGAGAGGATGTGGCGCCTGTGGAAAGCCGGATGAGGAACAAGAAGGTGGGAAGTGGACGGCGGTCCGTGAAGCACAGCGGTGGTCAGCTGTGTAGATGCATCCGCAGCTCGGACAAGAGGTGACAAGACACCGGCAGGCGGAAGCGATCCCGCGGATGCCGTAGCAGGAAGAGCTTTCTCAAGCACAGCTGTGTGGCTGACCGTGGCTGCTGAGATGTCCCTTGCCGAGGTAGAGCCTGCGAGTCGGCCATCAAGGAAAACAGTTTGACCATGCAGGACGACGCGGTGAACAGTACCCTTGACCGGAAGTCCAGACAGAGGGGACCAATATTCGCTTCGCCTAGGGAACGTTGAGGAGCGGTTAATCACCACCTCAACTTGGGTGTGCGTTTGCTCCGGAAGACCGAAGATCCGGATAGGGTTATCGTGAAGGCGTTCATGGATATCCTTGATAGTCAGCCTGCCATCCACGACGGCTGTGAGTAAGAGTGGAAGTGTCTCTTCCACTCCAGACCACGGGGATGCCTTCTGGCCCTGTTCGATGGAGGCGTAGAAGGGTGGACCACCAACTGTGAAGGCATCCACGGCATCGAGATTTTTCCAGATGACCGCTTGATCCTCCTTCGTTGGCAAGGCCTTGACCCCTTCAAATTGTTCCTGAGTGAAGAATAGCGTGTACACGCTGACGTCGCAAGTGACCTTCAGCTTCTTGGCTTTGCTCAGCTGGATCAACATAAGGTCCCCCTTGCTCTGTACATCTGTGATGTGCAGGCTCCTGTTGTGGAGCGATGCCAAGAGGAGGACAGAGGCAAGATCGGCGCCCTTCGCGTCGGTGACGATCGGTTTGTCCGAAGGCCAGGATGCAAAGTGAGCCGCCACGACGGAGACTTGCGTAGCGACGTTGTCCACATGGAAGGGAACAAACAGCGATTTGACCTCCGCCTGCAACTCCTCGTCGATAAGGTCAACATTCTTAGACGAAGCGGCGATACTAAGGCCGTAATTGGAATATCCACTTTGTGTAGCATTCGCCTGAGCATGTCTGAGAGTTTGGCTGTCAAGGATCTTGTTGCGATATCCGAGGGCGATGACGAGAGAGGTCGTGAAGCCTGAACTAATCGCAGCCTTCATCGCTTCTGCAAAATCAGGACTATCTGGAAGAGCGAGTCCAGGAACAAAGGCCGCTACGTTAACCAAGCCGGGGAATACGTGAGTGATGTGCGAAGTCTTGCTATCAACCGAGGACACATCCAAAGGTAGCTTCCTGGTGATCGCCTCGATGAGAAGTTTTGCAACCTTGACATTCGTGATGAGAGGAACAGCAAAGTCGACAGCCATCCGACGTGTTCGGTACCCTTTACTGGCATAGGTAGCGGGTCGGCGATAGTGATTCTTCGACGGTAGATTGATATACATGTCGATAAGGTTGTTGGCCAAGTGCTGAGTCAAAGAGTACTCAGACTTCAACTTGTCACCTCCGTCTTCACTCAACGTTTCAAGATACTGAGAAAAAGTCAGCGGAGATTCAAGTGTGTTCAAAGCTTCACGAGCGAACCTTGCAAGGCACGTTATGCTCCGTCAAAAAGTCGGCCGTCCCAGATGTCGCGAAAATATTGTACCCGGCGGCCTGGAGTTTCTGGACCGAAGGAAGGAGCTCCAGCTTCTCCTTGAACCCACCGATGGAGAAGAGGATGTTCTTCTTGGGCGGCACGATGCCAGTCGAGATAGTCGCCTTCAGGTACGCCTCGTATTTATCCCTGCCAAAGCAAGCGACCTCCCCTGTGGATGCCATCTCTACTCCAAGGACGGGGTCCGCACCAGACAAACGACTGAAGCTGAATTGCGGAACCTTTACACCGACGTAATCCGCAGGCATGCCAGCGTCGGGGTAAGCCTCGACAGGCAACCCGATCATCACTTTCGTGGCCATTTCGATGGCGTCGATTCCGGTCGTCTTTGATACGAAAGGGAAGGATCTTGCAGCGCGTAGGTTGCACTCGATGACCTTGATCTCATTATTCTTGGCAATGAATTGGATGTTGAATGGACCAGTCACATTAAGCGCGTTACCGATCTTTGCTGTAGCCTCCTCGATCTGGCGCACTGTCGTGGGATCGAGGTCTTGGGGTGGATGTATAAGAGTCGCGTCTCCGGAGTGAACACCGGCATTCTCAACGTGCTCCGATATGTAATGCATGACCATCTTGCCATCTTTCGCGACCGCATCCATCTCAATTTCCTTCGCCTGTTCGATATACTTGGTGATGACGACAGGATGGTCGCGGGACACCGCGGTGGCCTGAGTGAGGTAATTCGCTAGGTCGTCGCCGGTGGACACGACGTTCATTGCCGCACCAGAAAGAACGTACGATGGTCGCACTAAAACAGGGTAGCCGACCGTTTTGCAGAACGACTCTGCCTCCTCGAAACTGGTGAGCTCCTTCCATAGGGGTTGATCGACGCCAATTTCGTCCAAGAGTCGCGAGAACTTGTATCTGTTCTCCGCAGTGTCAATCATCTCCGGCGAAGTACCGTAGATCTTCACGTTTTGACGGTGAAGCGGTAAAGCGATGTTATTTGGAGTCTGCCCTCCCATGGAAAGAATGACACCTCGAGAGCCTTCAATGTCGTAAATGTCGAGAATTGTTTCCAAACTGATGTTCTCGAAGTACAATCGATCGGCTTCATCGTAGTCCGTGCTGACTGTTTCCGGGTTGTAGTTGACCATGATGGTAGGGAAGCCCTGGTCGCGCAAAGTCCTGATAGCACGGACAGCACACCAATCAAACTCGACGGATGAGCCAATACGATAGACGCCAGAACCAAGAACCATGATACCACGATCGGTGAATTCGATATCGTGTTCGATAGCGTTGTATGTTGTGTATAGGTAGTTGGTGAAAGCAGGGAACTCGGCCGCCACAGTATCGATCTGTTTGACAAAGGGGTGGATACCATTTTCTTGGCGAATCCGACGAATGGCGAGTTCATTGGTTCCCATGCAAATGGAAAGTTGACGATCTGAGAACCCGAGCTGCTTGGCCTGCAGGAGAAGATCAGGGGTGATGATGGAGATGTTTGTCGCCCTGAGCGAAATTTGGGTCAGAGACGAATAAATCGAATTTGAGGGAGGTGGCAAGGCTCACGAAAGTCGTTGTTCCATATTGAAGATGTGTTGAAGCTTCGTCAAGAACCATTTGTCGATATTGGTCATTTGCCATATCTTGTCAACGGAGTAGCCGCGATGGAAAGCCGTCGAGATCGCAAACATGCGCTTTTCCGTTGGGTTGATAAGTTCCTCGTCGATGTCCTCCACATAGTCGTTCTGATGATCATGTAGATGCGGTCAATTTGGGCAAGTTTAGCCGAAAAGATGAACGAACTTTGGCAAACCCTGCAAACTGATCATCGATGGATCGGATTGCTTTCTGTATGGTCTCTTCGAAAGTCCTTCCAATGCTCATGACCTCACCGACACTCTTCATGCTGCTACTGAGCAGACGACTGACGCGATTGAACTTCTTCAAGTCCCAACGGGGGATCTTGACAACGACATAATCCAAGCTAGGCTCGAAGCATGCAGAAGTGACTTTGGTCACGGAGTTCTTGATCTCGTTGAGCGGAATGTTGAGGCCTAACTTCGCGGCAATGAAAGCGAGCGGGTAGCCAGTCGCCTTGGACGCCAATGCAGACGAGCGAGAAAGACGCGCGTTGACCTTGAGAGGAACGACAGTCAGTGACAGCAGACGCAGCGGAAAGGCATGTTTACTTCGATGATACAATATTCACGTGACGTTGGATTGAGCGCGTATTGAATGTTGCATTCACCGACAACGCCAAGGTGGCGGATTACGTTGATGGCAGTTGTGCGCAACATGTTGTAGTCGACGTCCGACAGAGTCTGGGACGGCGCGACGACAATGGAGTCACCAGTGTGGATACCCAATGGGTCAAAGTTCTGCAGAAGACCCCCAAAACGTGAGATTCGCTTCGACCAGAGGAGAAATGAACGAACCTCCATATTGCAGACAGTGATACAGTTGTCCCTGCAGTCGCGGACAACCTCATACTCGATCTCCTTCCAACCCTTCATGCTCCTTTCGACAAGCACTTGGGGGCTGGTTGCAAAAGCCTTCTCGCAAAGCGCCTTCAGCTGGGCCTCGTTCTGCGCAAAGCCTGACCCAAGACCGCCAAGGGCATACGCCGCGCGCACGATGACAGGATAACCAATCGTGTTGGCTGCGACAACAGCCTCCTCTGGCGTCGTAGCAGTGTCGCTTTGCGCACACTTCTCCCCGATTTCTTCCATGGCAGACGCGAACAGTTGGCGATCCTCAGTGGTAATGATTGTCTCGATGGGCGTGCCCAGAACTTTCACGCCTAGTTCGGCAAATTCGTCTTTCAATTTGATACCGACGTTAAGAGCAGTCTGTCCACCGAAAGTGACATAGATACCGTCCGGCTGCTCGTAGCGAATGATTTTGCGCACGAACTCGGGGGTGACAGGTAGGAAATAGACTTTGTCGGCGAGGCCCTTGGATGTGGCGATAGTGGCGATATTGGGATTTACCATGATGGTATAAATACCCTCTTCCTTCAGCGCCTTGATTGCCTGAGATCCAGAGTAGTCGAATTCGCCAGCCTGGCCGATGGAAAGCCCTCCAGAACCAAGGATAAGGACCTTCTGAACATTCACGCGAGGGAAGCGTTTCTCGTTATCATCTTTCCTTCCGCCAGGCATGGAAATAGGGACGAGAGTGTTGGTCGTGGCACAGTCCAAGATGTTCTGGATGAAAATGTCGAAGAGGAATTCCGTATCACGAGGTCCAGGTGTAGACTCTGGGTGGAATTGGACGGAAAAGAAGGGTTTGTCGACACAATAGATGCCTTCGTTACTGTTGTCGTTAGCGTTGTGGAAAAGCTCCTCCCAGCCCTGCGGAAGCGTCGCAGTGTCGACCTGGAATCCGTGATTCTGACTAGTGATATAGCATCGCCCACTGAGAGCGTCGGTACAGGGGATATTGTGACCGCGGTTGCCATACTTCATCTTTGACGTTTGCGCGCCGGCTGCCAGCGCCATGAGCTGATGACCGAGACATATACCAAATATTGGGCGATCAGCCTTCTCCATAGCCTCTGCAAGGCGAGTAATTGTCGCTTGAACCATGGTCGGGTCACCTGGACCGTTGGAGATGAAAAGTCCGTCGTAAGCTTCTTCGGATGGCGAGTTGAAGTCATAATCCCATGGAACAACTTTCAGTTCGACGCCGCGGTTCGTGAAGCAACGTATTTGATTGTACTTCATGCCGACGTCGACAGCGATGACCCGCAGAGGCCGACCTGAAGGATGTAACTTCGGGTTGGCAGTGGGAGTGTACAGACGCGGGGTTTTAATAGAGACAGCGGCTACCAAATTGTCAGCGTTAGGGTCATGGTAAGGGATATCGATATAGTTTTCGCGCCAAGCGGGAGTCGCCGGGGGGGATGACGCGCGGGAAGCAGGAACGGATTCGGGAATGTTGAAACGATGACGGCCAATCGGGGCCTCGGGTTTTCTGCTAAGAAGTCTGCCCAGCATAGACCCTTTTTCGCGAATCCTCTTGGTGAGAGCGCGTGTGTCGACACCAAAGAGCGCAGGTACACCGCTTTCCTTGAGCCATGCACTGAGCGAAGACTCCGCGAGAAAGTGACTAAAATCTTCTGAGTAATATCCCACAACCAATGCGGCGACATGAATCCTAGAGGATTCAAAATCCTCCGGCAAGTTGAGCAGGTCAAAAGGACGTTGTGGTACGCCATAGTTTCCAACGAGGGGGTAGGTGAGGATGAGGATCTGGCCCTCGTATGATGGATCTGTCAAAGACTCGGTATAGCCCACCACACCTACGCAAATTTTTAACGCAAAGAAATGAACGTCGACTGAAATTATTCATACCCGTCTGAAAGACGCATTCTCCCGCAACACTTTTCCCCTCCGCACCGAAGCTGATACCTCCGAAGACAGTGCCGTCAGAAAGTTCGATGACAGCATCAAGATTATTTTTCGTCTCCGTAGCTTGCAAAGATGGAGCAGTGACTGGTGGTGTAGGAATGCCGATGTAGCTTGCCGAACGAACGATGGCTGGTCGACTGGGGTCGTTTTCTGTCTTAGAGGAAGGAGAGGACATGGCCGCAAGAATAATGATAGAACGCGAGCGTAGGTAGGATCCTTTTCCTCTCCACTCGCTCTAGACGATGGATCGAGTGAAGAGGAAAAGGAGAAGAAAAATCAGAAAATCCTGGGTCCTATTTGCCCATCGCTTTGTACTTGTTTGTTAAATTGACCTGGAATGGAAATTGCCGTCGTTTATCTCAGATCAGGCTTCGATCTCATGTCGATCTCTCCTTCATATTCACGCTTGTGTACCTTCAATGATCTGCAGTGCACAACCATTTGTTTTGTTGTAACCGCGTCATTGAGTGAGACACTTAAATGGAATGTAATGAAATCGCTGCATCCGATTTTCATAGCGAACAAACGTAGGATCACATGTTCTTGAATATATCAATCGATGCCCTGGTCGCACCAGACGACGACACCAGCAAATTATCCTGTTTTCAAGAAAGATCAGAATACGGCGATTGGGGAGTTCAGCAGCACAAACCGAGCAAGCGGACCCCAAGGCGGCATTCCCAACCCAACCAGGTTCCCAGTAGACTACGAGGGGCAGGCTGCTTATATATCATTCACTGCTGGATTCTCCTTAGAGTACTCACATATGCCTTGTCCCAGGCCCTTCGGGAGCCCAGTCAGTACATTTTTTATATCCGTGATCCATGTCAGCTGTCCTGCGACAGAGACTGGAATGCTGGGTTCCGTCAACGAAACGCCAGAACAGGACACCGGCCAATCTGTCTCGGCGACCACGATCGGCTTTCCATACGCGTTAGCAAGGTTCGTTAATGAGGACTTGAGAGCCGCTAAGGTCGCTCCGGAGTCATAGAATGGATAGAAAGACACGCCGATGATGTCGACATCCGATGTAGCAAGAGCGCCCTGGATGAAGACGCCGGAGAAGAAGGATGAGAGCCCGGACCAGTCCCATCCATTAGCCAGATGGATCAATATTTTCGGTGAGGCGACGGATTTCGCGCCATTGATAGCCGAGTGCAGAAGCTGCGAGACAGGATTGATACCATTCATAGATATTTCTGCGACTGGCCAGAGCAGGCCGTTGTTGATTTCATTTCCAACCTGTATGAGGAGACATCAGAAACACTTTCAAGCAGAAGTGTGCATTTGCGCACTTGGAGGATATCAATCGGCGTTCCTTGGTCCGAGAATTGCTTCACAACGTCTTTGGTGTATCTTTGAAAGCAAGCTATGATCGGCCAACGATCAGTACAGACTGGGATAAACTCACGTGTATATCTGGGTGTTCAGCCCACTTAAAGTGGTCGGCCAGCCTGAAGGAATAGACTGATGCCCCGGATCGGCCCCTGAACGTCAAGGCATCGGTTACCTTAGAGCAATGGGGATGCAATGGAAACATACAAGTGTCGCTGTAATGCAGGTCTACGATGAGCGTCATCCCAACCGCCTTCACCCGCTTCGCCAGCTTAAGCCCATACTGGAGGTTATACTGTCCAGTCGTCCATACTCTGATCCTAGCGGTATTGGAGCCGTGAGACGTGAGAATTGTCTCGAACGGCTTAGCCGGTCCACCATCGGTGTACTTCACGCCTTGACTTTCGACGAGCGGGATTGACGAAAGATCTACTCCCTTGTAAGTCAGCGCCAGGGAGTGTGCAAAGAAAACGCAGGAGAGCAGCAGATAGCATATCATGGTGCCCATGTCGAAGGAGCTGTCAGTCACCTCAAAGGGGGCCTTCGTTGTTTTTTTAAGGCAGGGGATCCATGGCAAACCTGAAGAACGCATAATGTGCTTCACGCAGCACGAGGTCAATCATGTGAAGCCCGCCCCGGGACGCAACTGCTATTTGGATGTCAGGAAGCACAATGACACGAAAACGAGATGTTCGTGATCAGTGACCATATGGGAGCAACGAGCCAAAAGCTTCAAACCGCTACGTTGTCGGTGAAATACAGGCATACAAGAACGGCTGTCATTATTGATGAGTAGCACCTGTGCATTCAGTGACCAAGGATATTTGCAATCATTTTCCTTGGGTTGATTCTTATAATAATCAACGAAGTACCCGGAACACAGTGCTTGTCAAGAAGTACTGATGGGAAAAAACAGGAAATCATCTTCAAACAAACTTGTTCGGAATACTCACCCGGCACCACCATGCGATCACTGTCACAGTTTTTAATTCGAAGGCAACTTAAGTACTCAAGTACTCAATCCTAGATCTTCCTAGATACCGCAGAACAGATTAGAACTTGAAGAACAAAGCATCTGCCTGCTCACCGTACACGAATGAGTGGTGCCCGTTGCACCTCGCAAATCTTCCGTCTACATCCGCGAAAGCAACGTTTGTTATAAACCTATCTTTCAAGAACGATAGACTAAACATCAATCTTGGTCGTTAAAGCGTCTCCGATAATCGTGATAATAGGTGAGAAAGAAAAGACGACAGTGAATATAGGGTAACATGATTTCGACTGATCATCGATAGGGGTAAAAACAATGCAGCGATGAATAAAAGACCAATGGAGTGGAAAGACCGAGTGGAATTTTGGATACAGGTATAGGGTAAAAGAAGGACTAAGGGATAGAACGATGCGATTACTCCTCCTCGACAGGTACCTCCTCCTCGTACTCGCCTTCCTCCTCGGCACTACAAAAGATCATTAGCCTCTCATCAGGAATGTACCACGCAATCAGACTTACGTGGCGTCTTGGTACTGCTGGTACTCTGCAACAAGATCCTGCATGTTGGACTCCGCCTCCGTGAACTCCATTTCGTCCATACCCTCCTGGGTGTACCAATGCAAGAAGGCCTTCCTCTTGAACATGGCCGTGAACTGGTCGCTGACGCGGCGGAAAAGTTCTTGAATGGCAGTAGAGTTACCGAGGAACGTCACTGCCATCTTCAAGCCACGGGGAGGGATGTCGCACTGGGCGGTGAGCACGTTGTTGGGGATCCACTCGACGAAGTATGCGGAGTTCTTGTTCTGAACATTTTGCATCTGCTCCTCAACCTCCTTCATAGAGACTTTGCCACGGAAGACAGCAGCAACCGTGAGGTAACGGCCGTGCCTGGGGTCGGAAGCGGCCATCATGTTCTTGGCATCGAACATTTGCTGGGTGAGCTCCGGCACGGTGACGGCGCGGTATTGCTGGCTACCACGGGCGGTCAAGGGGGCAAAGCCAGTGAGGAAGAAGTGAAGACGAGGGAAAGGAACTAGATAAAAGATGACATCAAAAGAAGTTCGATTCAAAGAAAAATGAATTTACCCATGTTGACAGCCAATTTCCGGAGGTCAGAGTTGAGTTGACCAGGGAAACGCAGGCATGTCGTGATACCGGACATGACAATGGACACCAAGTGGTTAAGGTCACCGTAGGTTGGTGTCGCAAGCTTGAGCGTGCGGAAGTGGATGTCGTAGAGCGCCTCGTTATCAATACAATAAGTCTCGTCAGAGTTCTCAACCAGTTGGTGAACGGAGAGTGTCGCGTTGTAAGGCTTCAAGATTTGGTTAGATATGTATCTAACAAGACAAATGATCATCCACATACCTCTACGACCGTATCGGAAACCTTAGGACTTGGAACAACGGAAAATGTGCACATCATCCTGTCAGGGTACTCTTCTCTGATCTTCGAGATCAAGAGAGTACCCATGCCGGCACCAGTGCCACCTCCGAGCGAGTGTGTGATCTGGAATCCTGAACCGCTAGTTCAACCAACTATTCTAGCCAACCCCAGCGCACGTGAGCCGCGTGTCACGAGGACATCACGGTCACACGCCAAAGGGGAGTAGGTAAAGATACGCACCTTGGAGAGCATCGGTGCCTTCAGCCTCCTTGCGAACAACGTCAAGAACGGAGTCGACGAGCTCAGCCCCTTCCGTGTAATCTGATGCAAACGATCAGTCATTCAACGCATAGTTGACAAGTAATAGACGAGAACGTGTGGGATGCGCATACGAGCTTAGTTGTTCTCGAAGCTTGGAAGCATTGCTATCCCCACCGGTCCACATACTATAGAAAATGAGTAAAATGGTTACTCACGTCCTTTCGCCCAGTTGTTACCCGCTCCACTCTGACCAAACACAAAGTTGTCCGGACGGAAAAGTCCACCAAGGGGACCCGAGCGGACGGAGTCCATGGTACCCGGCTCGAGATCGACAAGAACAGCACGCGGAACGTACTTGTTGGCACCGATCTCATTGTAGTACACAGAGATACGCTCGAGCTGGAGGTCGTTGTTACCCTTGTAGAGACCATCCGGCTCGATACCGTGCTCGTCCGAGATAACCTCCCAGAATTTGACACCTGAAGCGGAATTTAGATGGCACAGAATATCCGAAGAGTGAAGATGCCTCACCAATCTGGTTACCGCACTGTCATCACAAATGGAAGTCGTTAGCAGTCGTCGCTACAACAATGGTATGTCGACAGTACCTGGCCGGTCTGGAGGTGGACAATTTCACGCATTCTGTGAACAAGTAATCAGGGATCCGTAGATGGACGCAAGTGGTACGATAAAGGAAACGCGACAATAAGGACGCGTAGCACGACAAGCAGCGACTCCGGAGACACACAGAAAACGGCACTGACGCCAGACAACGGCAACTTACATGGCAGGATGGAAGTGAGACCGGAGGTGTTCGTCAAGAGTGGTTGAGGAAAGGTATGAAGGGGTGGGGAGACAAGTCAAAAAGGCTGGTGTTCGGGTTTAGGGTCATCGCTGGCCTTTCAAGCGGAGTCCGATATGCAACGTGGCTTCCGCCTTTCCCGCCACACCAGGCTTCACTCTCCCTCACCTTCCTACACGTTGCTTGAGATGTGTCGTCGCAGCCCAAGGCGTATCAACAATGTGCACGCTCGCTCATATACGAACATCATAATTTACGTTCGTGCTCTTGATCGATGCCTTGGCCACATTTCGGCGAAAGCGATGGCCGCCTCCCTTCGTCTTTGAAGCTTTGGTAGATTAGGTCCATCCTTGGACTCCCTCCGATCAAGCTGTACACCGCTGATTGTCAAGACCTGATCACCATACAGCTTGTTTTCTGAAAGCCTCGATAGAAGCGGCACGGATCATGCTCCATAGCATGGCCCATCTGTCGTGTACGAACGGACAGTGAATAAAGCTCCACTCCCAATACTGACGATATCGGATATGTAAGTAACAAGTCGAAATATATGCCACGATATTGAACGCTGTCCCGCAGGGTCCCACGTGTCTGCGCAGGGAAGATACCGGCTCGCAAGAACGACTTTGATGACTCCTTGACGCCTCCTTGGAGTCTTGTATACACAGCTATCACCGTTCAATCACCCAACTTGTGACGTCGTGATTCACCAGGCATCTACGGAACCTGGCAGTAACTTGGCACTCGTCCTCACGTCGATGCTAATGCTCCCATGTCCTGCCCATTTGAAGATGACATGACGAATCATGCAGCACGAGCAGGTAGAAATGAATAGGACGTTCTTCGATGGGGCGAGAATGCCATGCAGAAACACTAGAACGTGATGCCATGACGACAAACGAAACCACCCTGATCAGTGGGAGCGAGCAAGCCCGTCTACTTGATCCACGTATGAGTCGGTGGGAGTTGTTGAGTGAATACAAGTACTGCTTGCCGATGTGATCAATCTGAGCTATCGAATTTGGCAAGCACTGCCTTCAATAGACCGCCGCTATGCGCATGCACCGCTGGTCTCTTCTATGTTCACCGACGATCTTTCAAAGGTCCACCGAGAAGTCCGAATCTTTAAGATCTAATCCTAAAATCCTTGTTATGCGCTGCTTTCGGGGCGCTGTCAGATTCGGGCAGTGCCAAACCTAAAGACACGCTTGAAAATTCCGATTAGCGCTCAGTTAGTAAACATCAGTCAAATATCACGGCCATCAATACTTGGTGTTTCACGCGGAGAATTTGCAAGAAATCAAACGGAAGTCAAACGGAACGGCAATGCATTAATTCGTGACAGAACAAGTAGCCAAGTGAGTGACGCAGAGTTGAAGGAACGGGTGAGTAGTGGGGAATCAATGTCCGGGATGTAGCATACATCCTCAGTGCTCAACATCAAGCCCGCCATTGCTCGCCCGTGAGCTGACGAACTTAAAGGAAGATGTTGATCGGCGTGCAACCGATGTTGATCAACCCGTTCTAGAAGATGCTGTTGTGAGCGCGATTGATCAATCAAAGATAGATCAACATACGAAGTTGTTGTTCTCGCAGCAGACTGGCTGCTGAACACAGTTCGCACCGCCTCCAACGCCGATGATCGAGATAGGGTTGCAGCTCAAGCCGACGAGAACATTGAGGTCCTCGAGGACAATACCCAACAAGCCAAGGAGACTGGTGACAGCAGGAGCGCCGGCCTGTAAGACATCCAAAGATGAGATACGACGCTCTCACAGAGATTACATATTGATTCATACCGATTGAACCGAGTTGCAGCATTGAGCATCACCAGTGTTGCATTGACTGGCGGGGATAGTCGTGGTGGTGGCCGGGGCCGTCTAGAATTCAAAGGATGAGGAGAGCATAGAACGTGTTGCATACATACTAACGTACCACGGTGACGGTAGTGGTAACGGGAGGGTGAGTGGTGGTGGTAGGAGGGGGTGCGCCCCAAGGAGCGGGCGAGGCCGTAGCGAAGGTGGCCAAAGCCACGACGAAGACGGTGGAGATGCGGAAGAACATTGTAAAGATTGAGATGAAGCTTGCAACTGGGTAAGATCTGCGGGCTGTCGAACTAAGGACGGTGGGCGTCCACCTTTTATATGATTCTCTGCAGGACTCATCCAGAGCTCTTACCTTACTCGGTTCCAAGCAATGGAGTTTGGGCGCTAGCAGGTGAAAAGGTGCCAAATGCACCTGGGAGACGGTGCAGAGGGGCCCAGTCTGGAGGCGAAAATTTCCGAAGCGGTGACATCCTCCAGACCGCTCGGTCAAGCGTGGGCCCAAGGGTCTGCGAAAAAGGTCGCACAAGGCGGACGCTGGCCAGCACACCGGTCGTCCGCTAAGGCCACGGCGTTGTTAAGTCTGTGGGAAGCGACAAGATGGAAGCCCCGAAGGTGACAGCAGCGGCAGTGATGGACTGATTTGACGAGAATAAACAGATGACCATTGACAGAATGATATGTCAAGCCCGGGATCGCATTGACTCTCGGACCAATATCTTCTTGGAGGCAGCGATTTTACACAGATGTCTGCCACCCTTAGTCTTCGTAGATCCAACCCCATTGGAGCAAAGCAAGTCGAGGCACCGAGGTCGCACAAACTCTATTCAGCTGCTTTCGTTTCGAAACAGCCTTGCTGAAATTATACGTCACCGAGGATCCCCAAGCTTCAAGGGCTTCAAGGACCAAGAGGGAGCCTATTCCGGTCACGACAGCGGGTACATACCAGGACGAACTCGAAGCTCGTGGTGGGTGAGCAAGTACCTCGTTGGAAGCCCGAGCGCACAAGGCCGAAGAGGTAATAAGCCTATACGAGGCATTTCACACGGCTGGCAAGCACTTCGGTCGGTCCAAGGAATCCAGCAGACGGGCCTGCACAGGTATGGGCGCCTGCTTCGGCTTTTTTCGTGGTCCACTTTCTCCCCACGTGATGTGTCTGGGCCGTCTAGACTGTTGGGGCTAAGACGGCGACCAGCGATTCGATTACAGATTCACAGGCACAGTCAGTGTGCTTGATCACTGAGATTGTGCTTCGAGCTCGAGTCTTCTTGTTCTGAACATCAGTCTGGCACCCTCTCACCTATGCAGAGGCTCCTCACGAGATCACAGCACGGTACGCCTGTCAGCGCATATTTGTGACCCATGTCCTTCCTTCCCTAAACTGTAGTTCTATGCAGATAGGCTTTGCTGTCTGCACTGACGTCTTTCAGCGGATGCTGGCAGCTGTTGGTACAAGCAAGCAAGGAGCTGCTGTCACCGGGTCTTACATTTCTGTCCGATGTGAACGTCTTCAGGCCACATTACGAAGGAAGATGTGACGATTTTTTCCCCGTGGGGCTCGTTCAAACCGTGGAGTAGTGCTATGTCAGAGTGATATTATCTCGTCATCCATGGTTGTCTTTAACTTATTTTACTGAGAATCCAGTCAGGCACTACACCCGTCATCACCAACCTTCTGTAGAACGCATCGTTCAGCCTCGCAGTCATGTCCGACATCTTCAAAGTGTGGCACCATTGGCTGCAACTGGGCACAATGGCCGGACATCGAATTCTGTCAGTTGATCAAGTATGCTCCAACGTTCACCTATGGCTTCACTGTGACCACGTTCAGGGCCGCATTGATAGGAGCGTACTGGATTCTACTCGGTGAGTGACAGCTTGCTTGCCATTGTACCTGACGTTCACCACCTGAGAATCAGGATGCAAGATGCCACCCGAGCGCAGCACCTTCACCTCCTCGCCTATATTATGTTAAGCTAAGATACTTTTCATTGACGTTCTGGGCAGATTATGCATGGAAATCCTACACACTCATCAAAAGCTACTTCGTCTGTGGTACAGTACTTACCCTCCGATGCACAAGTCGGGCTTTCTTAGTGATTGACCCGCCAACGTGATCTAACTCACACATCTTTCAGAAATTGATATCAGTACCTGCATCGCCCAACAACTTGCGCATGATTTCTTACCGTGCCTCATCAGAAAACGTCTCTCAGTGATCCATCGGAACACGTCGTAGGTTGGTGAACGTGCGATTCAGGAGGCAAGGTCCGCATCTCGAATTCAGGATGCACACAGCATTTGATTTCTCTTAATTATACCAGATCAGTTTCCTTCATCATACCGCTGGTTGTCATCTTGAGATCATGGAGGTGCTAGTTCAATGGCGCTGTTCCAGAGATATCTCAGGCCCGTTCCGCACAGTGGATCACTAGCTGACAAGCCACATTTATATCGCAGAGACAACCCTGAAGTCTTTTGGAATAGGAGAAGAAGTTTCGACAACCATCAACGATTGACGACAAAGGAGATAGCGCGACAAAGATCGAACAGCCAGCTCCATCAATCCATTCATTCCATATTTGTACTCCAAGGCCGACGTTGAGATGAGGCTAACCGAGTGGGACTGATCCATACAACATAGCAAGAAAGCCTGGTCAGACAAGTGCCAATCCGATGCTGTCTGGCTTGGGAGCCTACTCATCGCACGGTGATTTGACGGGGCAATGAGGTCAGCTACAGTCGCTGACAATTGGGTGGACTGACAGATAGACAGACTGATACGGCGCTCTATGCTCTCGACTCAGATGAACCTTGCGATTTTTCTTGGTATCATTGATTGATTTTTCGTCGATGTTACTTGTTCTTCGTAGATAGCCAGAGGCTCAGTAGCGCAAGCGCGTTCTGAGT
The DNA here is from genome assembly GCA_002994785.1 of Heterobasidion parviporum. Taxonomy (NCBI): domain Eukaryota; kingdom Fungi; phylum Basidiomycota; class Agaricomycetes; order Russulales; family Bondarzewiaceae; genus Heterobasidion; species Heterobasidion parviporum. Next base: position 68,285 of record PDUQ01000032.1, on the reverse strand, counting down.
GAGAATTTCAAATGCTATACGAAACCTGTTTGAGGTTTCCAGCTGTTCGAAGCGGCAAAAGGAGCGAAGCTTGCAGAAGCTTGAATGAGAGACTCGAACAAAACGGAATTGTGTCCTTTCAAGAGTTGTCATCATTAGAGCGAGTGGCATTCGGGGAAAAGTTATCATAACAGTCAAACCTGCATGGCTTGGTTTACTGACCAATTGTCGGATGTGAGCACTGTCTATGCCGGCGGTCGGTCCTGATTATATGTCAAAAGACATGCGCACAGTACAGCTCACCGGAGGAATGCCGGCGTTTTGAAGAGTTTATTTGCTCTGTCAGATTGCCTGCGATCGTAGAGGCAGGTAATGAATGCGTCATATCTCCAAGTCAAAATACCGTACACTGTGGGCCGGGTCAACGCATCTTCAGTATAAGGCAGTTGCAGGGCCTCAGGCGAGGCCGATGAAATTCGCGGGCTTTCAAACTGAGGTATTAGACATAGTCTCTTGCAACTTCCAGTAGCAGCTCTTCTTGAATCTCTTCAGATCCTACTTTGATGTGCGCATACAACGAACGCCTCAAACAGGAGACACAGCCTACTTGGAGGTCTTGCTGTTCACTGGCGTCAGAACAGCTAGACAATAATCAAGCGCCGACACGTCCAAATGCGGCAATCAGCAGAGACTCCGAGAAACCCGTCGCCTGCGGCGCCCACGCATTGCGGCTGCATTCAGCCTCTGGGCTGTGCCCAACCCAACGTCCCTCCTGCTCATAACGACCTTCACGACTTGCCCGCCGACAACCATGAGCGGGCCACTCTACAATCGGCTGTCTGTCGACCAAGACAAAGAGGCTCTCTTGTCTGAGAAACTGCGATCTTCATCATATTCACCCCCACGCCCAACTTCACGATTCAGCAATGTGCCCTCCGACTTCTCTGCGCTGTCCAGAGGAAGCTTCAGGAGCTCGGTTTCTCAGATACCGACGCCTGGGACGGAGGAGAAGAGACCGCCGAAATTCGTGAGTCGTCTCTGAGCGGCGATGGATCTCGGGTCGGGTTGTTGATCGACGCATGATGGTGGTTGTAGGAGCCTTTTTCCTTGAGGTTGGGAGTGGTTATGACAGGAGCCACGATTATGATTCTCATTGCACTCGCGTTGGAGATCGCGTTGTTCTTCTCTCAAAGGGATAATGGTGAGCGTTGCGTCTTTGCAGCCTCTATAGTCCGACTAAACGAGAACACCTCTAGGTTTCCATGTTCCACGAGAAAATAAAATTCCACTTGTCTCAACGCAGTTTCTCACAGTACGTGTATGAGAGTTGATACCTCGCTGAAATTGACTTCTCGTGTATCACAGTCGTTTTTTCCTACGGCCATGATCATCCCAATTGCATTCACAGTCACAACGTTTGACTGGATGATGCGCTGGTGGCAGGCGAGGCGTGTTTTTTCCTGTCTTCTGTCCCTGTCTAATGAACATAATAGCCATATATCGTGCTGTCCAAAGGGCATGCTCGTGCAGAAGATGGTTTATTGTTGGATTATGTACGTTCTCAAGGGATATTTACAAGAAATTATTAGGTGATCCTAATTAGTTATTCGTGCGCAGATTGCCATGAAGTGAGTACACATAGCCACAGTCACCACCAAACTCTCTAATTCTGTTCTTTTCTAATTTTAGCCGATTTTTGGTTGCATACCAGTCCATGAAGCGCAAGCACAAGATCATCGCCCTATCATCGTTCACAGTCATATCGTCGTGGCTCTGGCAACCTCTGGCTGGATCTCTATTTTCTATCAGGCAGCTTCCGGAGTCGTCAGGTGGGCTAGAGCGCTATCATCGAGCCTTATCACGCCATATTGAGCGAGGCGATGTGTAGAATTTGCCGCGACCAGCATCCGTACCATCGGTCTCTCTCCAGATCTCGCTGATCTGAATGCCTTCGCCGCGTCTGCGGGAGTGAGTATGTTTGTTATCGTGTGAAATACGGCGTCCTAACACTTGGCATCAGTTTGCCGCAGCTTCAGGTACTTGGATCTCAGATCTCCATGGAAAGTCTAATCTCATCCTTGATTCCTTCCAGTGTTCAACGACCTTCCGGATCCTCCTTTTGTCCAGGGTGGATGGGCTGCAGCAGAATTCATCGTGCGTCTGACGTCTGTTAATATGTCCGATGTCAGCATCACATCCGCTGGTGCATAGTTTCCAACGGAGAAATACTTCAATGGGACTGTCGCTGTCAACACTACAGGAGTTCAAACCAACGTCAACTGCGCCAACCCCATTGATTTGACACTCTCTACCTCCGACCCGTCTCGATTTAGCGTCAACGCCACCTCTGTCGACGGATGTCAGCTAGGTCCAGTCTTCTTCAGTTCAGGCGATGCCAATCAGCAATATGGTGTTACAAACGTTCCTCACTGTGGCAATGCCTCTGTGAATATAACGCAACAACCGGTATTCTTCTGGTTCTACCATGTGAAAGGTGACGGATCGCATGAGGCCAAGGGCGTGTTCTGTACACCCAGCATACAGTTGTTCGACATCATGGCGAATGCAGATCTAGCTACTGGGAGCCTGATCAATGCTACGAAGCTCGGTAATTATCCCACTGCGAACAACGTTTCTGGCAGCCCATTGAACGGAAACGCATACAATGGGTAAGGCTTTGCGTTCATCATTTCTTGCTTATTTTCCTCACCCTGTGCTTTTAGCCTCATCTTCGACAACAGCACAGATGTGAATATCAATGCGCGCGCACTCACCGTTAAAACTGAGATTCCGGGCGCCATATTTCGTTCCGCCACCCAAGCAGATGAGGGCATTGATTCCGTCTTTCAGGACGTAGACGGATTTGTAGATCGAACCACTCAAGTTTATGTACGTGCATTCACTGAAAAGTATGCGCCTAGCACTCATCGAGAGTTTCAGACGCAATACTTGGCGCTAGCTGCGAAATCCGTATATTTCGTTTCAGTCAATGACCAAGTGCCAGCTGTATTGACAGAGCTTGCGCCGCGTCTGTGGATTACGTCTGTCCTTTCGTTTTGATATCGACCGATGTTGTCACTGACTTTACCTCCAGCCCCATTCCAAGCCATTTGTTGTCAGTCAGCCTCATCGCCGTGGGCATCATCATCATCAGCACCCACATCATACACTGGCGCTCTCGACGAGAAGTCTACCTGACGCATGCGCCAGGCTCGATCGCAACGGTCGTGTCGCAAACATCCCGCTCTGGATTTGGCGAGCTGCTGCTGCCATATGATGACGAAGAGCGCATGCGGAAGAAGCTGGAAGGGCTGCGCTTCAGGTTAGACAAGAGGACCGGGGCGATAGTGGTCGACGACAGAGCTGTCGCTTTTGGTGGACCGAGTGCGCCGAGCACGCCAGACGCTAGGGAGCAGTCGATGATGGCGCTCATGGGGCAGAGACACGGGCGAATGGAGAGCAGGGAAAGTGCTGGGAGCGGGAGGGGTGTGAGTACGGAAAGGTACAGCGATCGCCCTCCTCTCACGAACCGCAGCTCGACCCCGCTTGCGACTGTTTCCGAATATGACAACGAGAGAAGGGAAAGGGAAGGGCATGTGGAGGACGTTTGAGGAGTTCTTCTTGGTCTAGGCTTTGTATCGATGCTCCAGAGTGTTTTCGGACTGGACTTTTGGAACTGGACTGTTCTCTGTCTGTCGTACGGTACGTGCTAGCGCCTACTGTAAATATTGTGCCTTTGCTGGGTGAGTAAGTGATGATTCACAAGGCGTGCATATGACCCGGAACGGGAGACCACGCCTTCGGCTTTAGCGATAGGTTGACATGCTATGCGTAAGTCTGCCTTGTGGCCGTGTGAGTAGATGCCGTGTCGTTACTCAAACGGGTCGGGCCTATGGTTGGAAGAAGCATTCGGACAGTCTAATTCAGGCTCGTGGGCCAGAACAGGCGCAAGTATGTGGGCCCAGAATGGTCAACGGACGAGATTCAGTAGGTCAGACGCAAGCGGCCAAGTTGTTACCGAAAGCAGAGGAATGTCGGGCGGCTTGAGGGAAGCATGGGAGAGTAGCATCCGATACAAGCACTCGAATGTCTATGCGACTCGAGTGAAAAATCACCGGTGCATGCTATACCCCATGGACAGAGCGAGACCTGGGGCCTGAGGCCTGAGCAGCGTACTTACGGGAAGGGCTGGACAGCGGGGGGATTGCTCGGGGTTCTGAGAACATCATTGTTGGATTCGAAACTTATACATAAGGACGACTGTTGGAACAGGATACTCATAAGGCGGATGCAGATAGGGGAGATCATGTCTTACTATAGGTCCTGGTTCTGGTAAACACCGATCGGAATATATTAATCAAGCGCGAACTGCAAGACGCTCGTCCATGTCTTTTTGAGCGTCGCAGACGATGTTGGAGGGAGTCGACCTGCTGTTTGCGGTGTGGGCCGCGCAGCGGGCTGAGAGCAACAGACCACGAAGTGTCGAGACTAACTCGATGGCCAGAAAGCGGCTTGATTGCTTCCATTTGATCATTGGTTCCGTGCCGCTGCGAGACCTTGGCGGCTTCGCCTTGCTAAAACTTCTCCTCTTCAGGGACCTGACGGACGTAACCCGGTGGCACGATCCGTAGCAACTGCTGGGGAGAGCATGTCCCGAATGGACACTTGGGTCAGCGACGCCCCCAAACGCGGTCCGTCGTGCAGGGTGGGCGAGGGAGAAAACCGCTCGAAGTAACGGGTGATCGGATTACGGTACCCAAAAAAAAATAGGTCCTCTCGCGGCATCCGGAAATGAAAGTTCCAAGAAAATTGGCTTTATACCAGATATGTGCGCGCATACATACTGTATATGGTCGCGCGACCGAGGATCGACCATGACCCCAAGGATTCTGTAAGTGGCGCGGCATGATGCGGGAGGTTGGACACTTGGGCGGGCAGCGCGGCAGCGAAAGTCGGACAGTACAAGGTTTCGAAGACACAGCTCATGGTCCCCACCCCACCCACGAGACCAATAAATGCCAATGAAGACATAATATGATGCTCGGGACCTGGAGGTGCTCATAGAAAGATCTGCCCAGGCACGGGAGACTAGGAGCACCGTAGGAGGTACGGGCGCATGCAGCCCAGTGTGGAGCGGACCATGTCCTGCAGATATCGGAGAAGATCGTACACTGACAGGTAAAGGTGATATTGCAAGGGACCGTGGGTATTTTTACGCGGCACGACGCGGGCACAGCCAATTAGACGTCCCCGATGCGCCATCAGACGAGTCGACCAGTGACAGTTTGCTGATTCAGAACCTGGTACGTCGCGTGGTGCACGTTGGAGAATGGAAACTAACGCTACCCAGTCGGAGCGCGCAGCTCGGAAGCTAATAGCTCGACGATCGAGGAAAGGTCGGGGCAGCTGTGGCTCCATAGGCTATGACGGCCGCGTCTCGGAAGATGACATCTATTGGCGCCCCAGTCGAGATTCCCTGAAGACAAAAAATACACGGGATTCGTACGCAGGGTACAGGAAGCAGCTAAGTTTATGATACTTTGAGGGTTGTTAGGTGCTTGCGACTTGTAAAAACCATAGTGCCAAGGGCAGCGGACGTACGAACCACGACGCACTTCCCGCTCAGAAATTTCATCGCGGATATAGGTCGCTGTTTGACTTTCATTACGGCGACACACGTGTCCAAGACATGTGCGTTTCGGGGCCTGTGCTGGGTTCACCGTCTCATCACAAGTCGTGCAGAGACGGTATTTGCCAGCATATTGCATGTGGAGCCTGCGAAGGACGAATACAAGGTGAATGAAAAGTTGGAGCATTGAGTGACAAGGAAGAAGGGGCCGCCGACGTGGCTCGTCATGCATTGCCACTTCGACGTGAAAGAAGGGATCAAACCTGTACCTTGTGGACGGATGGGGGAATGTGTGAACGCGTCCGCGCCATGGGTACGACGCGGAGCGGGGAGCCTGAACAGCTTCCTGAGGTTGCTTTCAAGGGTGCATCGTATGTAAGTCGCCCACAAAATAAAGAAACAATGCTGGCAGCAACGGCATCCACAAGGCATCGTAAGAAGTGGTTGGGTGTCAACGCGGCAATAACCTTTCCTTGTCCGTGTCCACAAAGGCCCGCGCTATGTAAGGCGGGCCAGTGCAGGATTATAACGCCGTAGCTAAAAAAAGAGACGACAAAGTCGGCGGGAAGAGCGCCCCGATCACACTCTTGGACGTGTGTATACCGATATGTTGGCGCACCGCGTTCGCGCCCGTGCGTGTCCAGATGTGGAGTCTAGACGCCAATTTTGTCCAGATGATTGTCTGCGTTGAAGCGGGGAAACACCTAAAAACATTGACTTATTCAATGACCTCGGCGGGAAATACGCTCCAATGAACACGGGCGTCCGCCTATATGAGGGTCGTAGATCTCTCTCACAAAGGGCATATTGGATCTGTGACGAGAGTTTGATACTCGAGACGGAACTTTTTGTAGCGAGAAGCCCCGCTTTCTGATATCGATGATGAGAACGATCCCTGCGATTCGGAATAGCTGAAACGTTGGTACATCGTGGGCCCATGAGAAATCCCTGCGTCACGAGGGTGGACAATTCAGTTCTATGGTCACCCCTTTGTTTAACGACCAGAAACCGAGAATTGGGGGACCCGATGGCAGCGGGTTCACTCCCAACCTCTGCGCGCTGGACATGCGAACCACTAGCACGTTTGTAGGAATGCGTTGCTCGGAAGCGTGAAGTGTCATCGGGCGGGCGAGATCGCATACCGTCGAGACTGTGAAGAAGCCCAGCTCGTATATGGATGAAAATCTGTTCAAATGCCGAAGGCCACCTTAAACGCGACGGGGATTGGAAGCGCTGCCCCAGTCCACGTCATTAGGCGAGCAAACCTTGGCGTGGAGGCGGGTCGAGAAGGGAATACACCGCCTGGGAGCAGCGTGCTCGGACAATGAATTTCTGAATTCTCAGGCCCTCGCACCCGCGGAAATTACTGAACCAGATGATGGGGGGCTCCTTCCTCGCCGCTCACATCGCGCCGTCATGATGATGAACACGTGATGCAGCGCGACGCGTCTTCTTGCGCGCGCTTGACTCAATTGATTGGCCTGTACATACACGGTCCAACGGCACCGTGGGCCCAGCGAGGCCGCGACGGTGATTTGACACTCATGTCACCCGCGATTGGAGCTATTCGAATGACGGTTAGCGGAGCACAGCTCGTAAATGAAGCACGGTACCATGACGGATGTTCCACAATCTTCTCAGGAGTGCCGAGACACTGACATCTTTGAGAACATGAGCCGACCCGTCCTGAGGTATATAAAACCCCACTGCTCGAGAGTAAGTTCCTCAGTTCGACAGCCTCACAGTTGCCTTACTTTCTTCGCTCACTCAGCCAATCCTTCGCTCGACTCTTCGCACTCGCTCTCCTTCACAATGTTTGCTCGCATCCCCACCCTTTTTGCGATGTTCTTCCTCGGCCTCGCGCTGATGGTCTCCGCGACCCCTGCTGCCTTGAAGCCCGTCGCTCGTGATACCATCCCCGCTAGCCAGTGCAACACCGGTGATCTGCAGTGCTGCAACACCGTTGAGTCGGTATGTGCTCGCTGTCCACTATAAATGAAATAGTGATTGACAGTGTTTCTTTTCTCGGTCATCTAGTCCAGCGCCCCTAGCGCTGCTGCTCTTCTTGGCCTGCTCGGCATCGTCCTCCAGGGCGTCGATGTGCTCGTCGGCTTGACCTGCACCCCGATCACTGTCATCGGCGTCGGCTCTGGCGCCAACTGCGTCCAGCAGCCTGTCTGCTGCGAGAACAACAACTTCGTGAGTACCCTGCCAGTCGCTTTCCACGTTGGAACGAGATCACTGAGCGGAACAATCCTGCAGAACGGCTTGATCAACATTGGCTGCTCGCCCGTCAACCTCGGCCTCTGAAGGGATCATGAGCGGAAAAAGACGTTGGGATGAAATTGGTTTTGATATACCACCTTCTGTCGGACAATGTTTTCGGGTCCTTCGTTTCTATGCTCGAAATCTATTTGTGTTGGCTGCTTCTCTCGTCGCATTTCAAGTGTCAATATGAGCATGAAGTGTCAACTCTCACCGAACGATTGGGAGCGAGATTTGCTTTCTTACGACCGGTGTCGTGCACTCCCCGGCAGGGCGCGGGGCAAACTGATTCCTCCTGTGATTGGGACCCGCTGAAGATTTCGGGATGCCAGAACTTTGGGCTGGGGAATATTCCATGAAGCAACTCGACTCGACTTGGATCATGAACCTAACTCTGAAAAAGGTTGGCAGAATGCGGGGCGGGATTGCACATGGGAGATCGACGCCATTAGACGCCACATCCGAGACAGGACAACGCCTTCCAATAGGGAAGGATCTGACACTGGGCTGGCGACGATCTCCGGGGTAGCTTCCTCCCGCGGGCGGCGAGAGGTTCTCTCCGTAGCCGCACGCTCGCTGTGCGACCGGATGCGGCTGGCCGAATGCGTCCAAGCGTCATGTCGTGGGAAGGGGGGTGCACGTGATGCGCGACGCGCCTGTTTGGGCAGTCTCGGGACGCGTTTGGACGCGGCGTGCGCGTCGTCCCGCTCGTCCTGGCCACGATCGTGAGCACCGTCCGCGACGATCCGAGCAGAGCCGAACAGCGCCGGAAACGGCCATCGTCGAGCCAAAAGCAGAGAACGCCCCATCGGTCCCTCTTCTCGTCAGCGGCGTCGCCGCCTGCGTATAAAACCTCGTCGTCGGCGGCGTCGAGGATTCCCCAGTTCTCGAGCTCCCCTGCTGTTTGAACCGCGTTCGTTGTCCACACACACTCCTATCCCACCCCTCCACCTCTCTGCTGCCATGTTGACCCGTATCTCTGCGCTTTCTGCTGTCTCCATCCTCGCGGTTGCCACCATGGCCGCCGCAGGACCAGTCGCCACCGACTACGGCAAGCCTGCGTCCTACGCCCCCGCCGCTGACTATGGCAAGCCTTCCTCCGATTACAAGCCTGACTACGTTCCCAAGGACGACTACGCGCCCAAGGAGTACGGCAAGGACGACTATGCTCCGAAGGAGTACGGCAAGGATGAGTACGCCTCCCAGGACGACTACTCCGAAGACGCCTACTCCAAAGACGCCTACCCCAAAGACGACTACTCCAAGGACGCCTACCCCAAGGACGACTACGCCCCGAAGGAGTACGGCAAGGACGGCTACGCTCCCAAGAAATACGGCAAGGACGAATACGCTCCCAAGAAATACGGCAAGGACGAGTACGCCCCGAAAGAGTACGGGAAGGACGATTACTCCAAGGACGACTACTCCAAGGACGAATACGCCCCGAAGGAGTACGGCAAGGACGACTACTCCAAGGACGCCTACCCCAAGGATGACTACTCCAAGGATGCCTACCCCAAGGACGACTACTCCGAAGACGACTACGGCAAGGACGACTACGGCAAGAACCCAAAGGAGGTCTATAGCAAGGAGGCCTATGGCAAGGAGAGCTACGAGGTCTTCTACAAGCGGGACGGCGGTGAGGGCTACGGCAGGGGCAGGGGGTACGGCAGGAAGTCGTTTGACAAGTATGGCCACCACGGCCTTGACGACTTTGACGGCGAGCGTGGTGACGACTTCGACGGTGATCGCTTCGATGGTGATCGCTTCGACGGTGACGACGAGTACCGTGGTCGGGACCGCTACGATGATGATGAGTACCGTGGCCGGGACCGCTACGACGACGACGACGACTACCGCAGAGGAGGCGACCACTACGAGAACTCGAAGTACGAGAACAACTACGAGAGCAAGTGCAACGCCGGCCCTATTCAGTGCTGCAACACCGTCGAGGATGTGAGTCTCCTGATGATTGCTTGTATCTTGATACTGAGCGATTTCGTCATGTAGGTCGAATCTGAGAATGCGGCTCAGGCTCTTGGCCTTCTCGGCATCGTTGTCCAAGGCGCCAACATCCCCATCGGTCTCAACTGCGACCCGATCAACGCGTTGGCGGGCTTTGGTAGTGGCAGCAACTGCGTGTCGCAGCCCGTCTGCTGCGACAGGGTCGAAGGGGTGCGTGGATATTTTACCTTTGTGGTTCATTTTGCTCACAGGCAACACAGGGAGGCGTTGCGATCAACTGCAATCCTATCAACGTCGTTCTCTGAGCACACGTACCCAGGTCATCCGTGGAGAGGAGAGGAAGGAGTGAAGGGGAGCGGAGGAGCTTTTTTATACCCACATCCTATCTTCATCGTCTGTCTTTACAGCACCCCTTTATATTTGTAATTTTGGAGGGTCTATGGCATCGTGAATACACGCGCACGTTGTCGGAACGCCACTCCCTATTGACGCCACTCCCCATTCTGCCTGTGAGCCCTGCGACTGTGGTAGATGGGTCACAGCTCACCAATTGCGCCTCAGCAAACTCGAAAGTCGGTTGCATTCCTTACTTGACTGCTTGTGATATACGTGCTCTGGACAGGCTGTGACTGCGGCTGTAAGGCTTGATGCACGCTTCGTTCGGATCGCTTTCAGGTGCAAGCGACATTGACGCAAATGCTGCCACGCTGGAGAGAAACAATAGCCCAATAGCACATTTTAAGAAGGTCCTATGATACACAGTCCATCCGATCAATCATACAGGTATCTAGTCATGAAAAGCATTCACCAGTCAACCACTTATCTCAGACTGATCATAGCTCTCATCGTACAAAGAGTCGCTTCGATCGTAGCGGCCTTGCAGCCCCTACACGTCCCGTCTCTTCCTGATACATCCTGTATGCTTCGCGAAGATGATCTGGTGAAAGCGGGCCTGTGTCGCCCCGCCGAGCCTGAACTGCGCGTGCTGTGAAGACGACGAGAATTTGCGTCAGCACATGCGCTGAACAAGTGAGAGAGTAAGACGGACAGACCCTTTTCGACCATTTCGCCGACAAAGACTTTGGCGAAGCCAGCAACGACCTGGGCTACGGGCTGAGAGACCTGTTGACCGAGGGTCTGCTGGATGACCTTGCGGACGCCCTGCTTGGGGAGGGCATGGCGGCGATAGGCCTCAAAGCGTTCGTATTGCTCTGGAGTGAAATTCTCCATAAGGACTCTGAAGAACAGAGAAGCGAAAGATGAGCAGGGAGTACGGATCGGTCAGCGTATCATGGTAAGTGGGACATCAGACGCACTTGAGATTGTCCTTGGACTGGGTCTGCCAGTTGGCAAGCGTAGAGTAGTCGTCGTCCGCCATCGCTGGCAACACCTCGTCCTCGCCCTCGCCGTCCTCGTCGGCCCCCGCCCCACCGGGCGCCCCAGCACGCTGTCCCACAGGAACCTGTGCGTTTGCGGGCAAAACGACGCCCGCAGCTGCTGCAGCCGACGCCTGGCCTACGACAGGTGGCCCTGTGCCGATCTCTGTCGCGGATCCGGAGCCCGAGGCGGCAAGAGGGCCGGGGAGGGAGGGCGTTGCGGGCTGGGTCCACTGCAGCGCGCCACTGACCGTGTGCGCGCCCGTGCTTGCGCTGGCGGTCAGGTCTTGGGAGAGCGGGGACGGACGGGGCGGGGCAAAGGCCTGAGCATGAGTGTGGATGTGGGTGTCGATGACGGTTGCAGCGCCGCCGCCGCGTGGCTTGCGGCCGCGTTTGGCGCCAGTGCCGCCGCCTCGTCCGCGCGCGCGTGGGGTGGGTGTGCCGGGGGTGGCGGTGATGAAGGTGCGCTCGGGGGCGGGGTAGGGCGTGAATGGGGAGGTCATGGCGGATGTCGTGGGCGATTGTGGGCTAAGCCTGAAGGCGATAAAGTCGTCGGCTAACGATTGCTAGTGTCGAAAGCGTCGCGGAACTGCCACGGATGTTGCTCGCAGTCGCGTCAGAAAACGAAGGAAAGGCGTGAGCCTCCACCTGCAAACAAGTACAAACACGCCGCCGCCGTCCGCCACGACGCCGCGCGCACTCGACACTGCTTGACACCATCTTTGAGATTCTCACCACTGCTCGCTCCCGCACATCTGCACAAATGGCGCGCAGTATGTACAGCCTCTCGCCCTCGCCTGGCCCCGCGCTCTCGCCATCGTTCACAGACTCTTCGCTCGATGGCTCCGTCTCCGCCTTTCCTGAGGATGAGTCCCGCCCGGGCTCGCCCAGCAACGGGCAGCATTCCCAGTTCACCGTCGAAGATCTCAACGGGCAGGGGACCGACACCGTGACGTGCCAGTGGGAGGAGTGCGGGGTCGTATTCAATCACTTGCCGACATTCATCGAGCACATTCACAATGGTCCGCCCACTGCTTGCTGAAATACTTGCTTGACGAGATTCATTTCTTTAACGAGATTCATTTTTTTCGGACACTCAGACCACATTGGCGTGCACAAGTCGAACTATACATGCGAGTGGGCGTCGTGTAGCCGTCGCGGCCTCCCGCAGACGTCTCGCTTTGCCCTCATATCCCACATCCGCTCCCACACGGGCGAGAAACCTTTCATCTGCACGCGTCCGGGTCTGTTCCGCCCCCCCACGCTTCTTATCAAAGGCTGATCTTGAAGTGCTGACTGCGTCTCGTGCTCGATATTCCCCACAGAATGCGACAAGTCCTTCACCCGCTCCGACGCCCTCGCGAAGCACATGCGCCTCCAGCACAACATCTCCCCGCCGCTCCCCGGCCGCGGAGGCAGCCGCAAGCGCAAGCGCGGCGACGATCCTCCCGCAGCCGCTGATGCCCCGCCTCACCCAAACGCCGCCCCGGACCCCGCGGGGTTCACGACTTTCAAAGTGGAGCCGCACACGCCGCGCGAGCCGTCCCCCGGACCTCCTGGCGCGAGCCTCGGTGCGGGTGGCTCGCACGCGCGTGGAGGGCACGAGGACCATGGGCCGCGCTCGCCGAGCCCCGAGGATGGCGGCGAGGACGACGGACTGCCGGTGCACCTTGCGGAAGTGGCAGATCCCGCGACTGGGCTGATCTTTGGGCGATCGCCGGCGATGGTGCGGTATCTGGTGATGAAGGCAAAGGAACGGTATGCGCTGCGGGAGCACTACGCCCTCATCGAGGAGCTGCGGACGCTGAGGGCGCAGGAGAGGGCGTGGAGGGAGGCGAAGGACGTTGCGCTGGACGATGTGCTTAGGGCGGAAGTCGGGTGCGTGTCTACAAAGGTTCCCCCCCTTCTTTCCGTTTTTTTTTGTGTGGGATTCGAGATGAAATCTCGTGGTTCACATCGTCTCTACTGGGTCGCAAGCTGTTGTCTAGAATGCTGACGATGCCTCGTTCTCCGGGTTTTGTGCCTCTTCACAACCGCATATAGCCCTCCAGCCGACCACCTCATCGCGCCGCTCTCCGTCGTGCACCAGCTTGGTCCATATGCCCCTCAGTCTCAGCCTCCTCTGCATCACCAATACGCATCTCAATACGCACCCCAGTACTCGTCTCAATATCGGCCACATCCGCAGGCGCACGTGCAGATGCCCGTGCAGATGCCCGTGCAGATGCAGATGCAGGGATATTATCCGCCACCGGAAGGCTACCGGTAGCGTACACGGACGCCGTAGGTCTTGGGAGCCGTTGGTCGAGTGTGTGTATCACAAGCGGTGTCGGCGCTGTATGTTGTTATTTATGTTTTGCTTTGCTTTTTGCTGTCGGTGTGTGTACTCTACTATTTATCTCTGGATAACTCTCTCGCGCTTTCTCGTGTTTGAGGAAGTCATTTTGGTCAAGTCAGGTAAGTCAACGTGTTAACGTCCGCCTGTGTATTCTATGGAATCTTTCTGATGATCTTTTCTTTGCAGATCGATTTCTTTAGGGCGTGCATTTAGAGAGGTCAGGCTACATGTCAACGATTCCCGACCACGTGCAAAGAATTTTTGGACACGATCATTTCAACGACCCATAGCAAGATTCGTTTGGAGGAGACAGCTGGATCCTGCAAGTGAGTCTACTTTGAGGTAAGATTGATGATACTTTGAATTCATGAGATGATGAACACAGACGAGGGGTGATGGGCACTGCAGAGGCTTGCAGCTGTCTAGGGTCGTAGGCCTTGATTCGAAACCATCGGCTGCATCTGTACCACGGTCTAAGACAAGACCAGCACAGAATGCATGTAGAAGCCTTCAGCCCTCGACTTCGCGTAATGTCGAGCACGAGCCGCTGACCAGTCTTGACCAGCCAGGTTGGCGATGCATAAAGATGTAAGAGCTTGTCAAAAAATTCCGCGCGTACCTATGCCAAGTGAGTAAGGATCTGACCTGAAGATCAGAAACTCATACTTTTTGTGGGCTGGACATAGGCATTTGACAATTTTTATGACACCAAACCAGCAACTTCATGTTGGTATATCGCGCGCAGAGAAGAGTTAGTAGCATCCCGTCGACAGGCAGAAGGCGCGAGTTTCAGTATGCAAGCTGCTATCTCTGATTCCCGGTGCGCCATCAGACTCCCATTGTCGACTCACAATGGCTTGGCTGAATGTTCGCTGCAAAACTTGTGCCCGCTATTGACATGCGGGCCTGGTCATGGCATGCACTTTGAGAAATATGGTCTCGTTTTCTCCTACCCTAAGGTTACTGCTAGCCCGCCTCAGCAGTCATAAAGCTTGATTTCTGACCGTCTCCTTTAACTCAAACAATTCATATTCGACCGTATAACATGACTCTTCAGGGCACCCACATATCTCTATCGTACACATACTCGACAAAAACACAGCACTTCCATAGGGCCGAACCACCGTCCCCGAAGTCGCTCACGCTCCGTATTCTCCCTATGTCGTTCCACAATTCAGAGTACAATTCGTCCCGGTCAAGTTGAGGGGCTATCATAAATGGGTGAGTCTACGAACTTTGAAGAAATAGTTAAGGGTAGTATCTCACCCCTGCCATGCAGCACAGGGGAATTCTGGGGAATGGTCCGGTGCAAGTAGGGCCTCCCGCTACACAGCCAGCAGCGGTACCCGCAGTCTAGAATTGAGAAAGCAATAAGTCAACATTTCTTCTCGATATCAGAGCGTATATTGATGTTCACATAATTCAGGCAACAGAGGGCTGTCTGGCCAGTAGGGCAAGCAGCAGCCGCGATAGTGAGTGCCAAGACGGAGAAGACAGAGAGAGCAGAGATGCGGGCAAACATGATGAGTACGAAGTCGCTTTGTCGAAGACACTGAGGTAGTTCAATGGCAGGTTGTGCTGTAGAACTGGGGGAAAGCACCCGCCCTCCCTTGCCCTTATATCCCCTGTTCGCTTCAAAGCGCCGTCACGGCAATGGTCCGAAGCCGACACCTAGAACAAGCTCCCGCACTCGCCCCCTCGTTCCATCATTTCTTCAAGCTTTTGGCCTTACCATCTTCCTCCTAGTGGAGTAGGCGCGACATGTATTCAGGACCTATGTGGACCCATGCTGCCTACGGGTTAGGTCTCATGGTGTCTTTTTCGAGGCTAGGTCCCCTCCACCGACGTCGGTGTGGAGAAGTGGAAAGATGCACGGCTCTTCGCATTTGTCTATTGGTAGTCCTCCCGTTTACCATTGTTTCTTTATTACTTCTGGACCTGATTGATTTGTCTTTCAGGTTCCGTATTTCGTCTCATTCGTCGTCAAATAATCCCCTGACGCTCGCCAGTTGGCCACCGCCACACGTCCACCAACCTTTGAGCTCAAATGACAGAAGGAGGTTCCGTGGAGTACTCTACTTGACCGCAACAAAAGCGCCAGAATCACTGGTTGTACGAGCCACCTTCTCATTCTACGTTGTATCCCTGATCTAATCTCCATCGCGCATGACCAGGCTTGATCACTAGCTTCGTGTCTGATTGGCGAGGTTCCTTGTTTTGACGAGGTTCATTGCAGTATTTCCACTCACAAATTTACTTGATCTCTGGAGATCAGATCTGTGCTTTGAACCTATGGAACTGAGCTCTTTCGCCTGGGAAGCAGCCCGTTGGAGTCCAATGGTATTTGCTGTAAGCCTTGTTGGATAGCGCCTCTTTCATCGGCACATGCGAAAGTAGGCTCGCTTGGATCCATAACGTCCATGTTTGTTGGTAAGATAATCCGCAACGGATCAGAGGATAGAAGAATGTCGCAGGTGCGAAAAGTCGTAATACTTCTAGAGTCTGATCATTGAATGTTCTCTTGCTATCGTTCGCAGCGGGCTGACGCATGGCTGCTCGCGCTACACGGTAGCATCATTGGCATACACGATCGGCCTACATGCGCTCATGCCTTCCCTTTCCTGGCCCAAATTCTGGAATGAAAATATATTACGTCTTTCCTCATAGTGCGATCCCGCCTCAACACTGGATAATTCTCTTGCGCTTGATCGTATTCGAGGACGTCATTTTGGTCAAATCAGGTTAGTGAACTCGTTCAGTCTTGTCTGTTAATCTTGTGGAGTTTTTCTGAGAATTTCATATTTGCAGAATCATTTCTTTTGGGGCGTGCATCCAAACAGGCTACAAGTCAATGAATCGCGACCACGTGCAATGAACTATTGGACGCGAATACTGAATTCTACTACAGCCTCAAACAAGACCAGCACAGATTGCATGTAGAAGCGCTTAGCTATAGATTTTGCGCAATGGCGGGCCAGCCTTGACCAGCTATGTCGGTGGTGCAAGTATATCTCAGAGCTTGACACAATCGTTCGTGTGTACCTATGCCAGGCAAGTAAGACTATATTCTGAAGTACAGAAACTCATCATCTTTGTAGGCTCGTCATATAAGTAGCCAACAATCCATATATCACTGAAACCAAATTTACGTCGATTCAACGCTCAGGGATGAATTATCAGCATTCTCATGCTGACGGGTAGAAGGTTTGACTTTCGGTATGCAAGCTGCTGTCGATGAGTCTTGGTGCGCCATCAGACTCCCATAATTGAGTCATAGCCCTGTATGCTGCGCGACCTGTGCCCTCAATTGAGATTGATGAAGAGCTATACAGCACACATCGGAGGATGAAATGATACCACCACGGGCGGGCGAACGACAGCGAGCCTAGTCATGGTATACACATTGGAAAGTATGGTCTCTTTCTCATCCTCACTGCTGATCGCCTTTATTTAGTGACAGTCTTCGTTCACTTGAACAATTCATATTCGACTATACAGAGCGACTCTTCAGGACACCGACATATATCCATCTCACACATACTTGACAAAATACAAGGTCGCTATCATCGAGGTCGCTCACGCTCCGTGTCCTCGCAGCACCATTCAAGTGGGACAATTGAGAGTGCACTCGAGGCCCTATCCCAAATCACGTTGAGCATGCGAACTTTGTATAGATAGTTCACGTGATATCTCACCGCTGGGTCGCAGCAAAGGGGAATCATAGGGGTAGCGCAACTAGGGCCGCCTGGCATACAGTCAACTCCGGCGCCCGAAGTCTATGATTTAGAAATGGATAAGTATGATTTTTTCTCGATATCTGTGCATATATTCATGCTCACATAACCGAGGCAGCACTGGGCTGTTTTGCCATAAGGGCAAGCAGCAGCCTGCCTGGGGACGAGAGATGTCGCCGACCCCACGATAGCAAGGGCTAGGACAGAGAAGACAGAGAGAGCAGAGATGCGGGCAAACATGATGAATATGAAGTTGCTTTGTCGAAGACGCTGAAGTAGCTCAATAGCAGGTCGTGCTGTAGAACTGGGGGAAAGCACTCGCCCTCCCCTGCCCTTATATCCTTCTCGCCATGAAGCGCCGTAACGGCAATGGTCCGACGCCTACACCTGAAACCGGCTCCCGCACTTGTTTCCTCGTCTCGTCATCAAGCTTTGACCTTGTCACCTTCGACAGAGTATGTACGGCATACTTCCAGGAGATGTGATCCCATATTTTTCCGTTCATGTGGCAGCTCCCTACAAGGCAGGTCCCAAGCTATATCTACTAGACATACTCCACCGACGTCGATGTGGAGGTCGAAATTCACGTTCCTTTGATACAGTTGTCTATCGGTAGCTCCTCCGTTTACCGTCATTTCTCTATTCCTTCTGGAATTGATTATTTGGTTTTTTAGGTCCCGTATATTTGTGCCTTCATCGTCGAATAATTCCCTAAACTCGTCGGTCACCGTGACACCTCCAACAAGCTTTGAGTTCAAATGACAGAAGAGTGTTTTGTGGAGTTCTCTACGTGATTGTATACGGCAGCAGCCTCAATCATTGGGTGCTTGAGCCATCTTCTCATTCTGAACAGTATTCCTGATGCATTTTCTATGGCCAGGCTCGATCTCTGACTTCGCACCTAACCGGCAATGCTTGGCAATGTGTCTTGACTTCATGAATTCGTGGCAGTCCTATATCCCCGATTGTACCCTGATCTCTGGTACTATTGGCCACGGATCTTGGCCTTCTGCCTTGTGAGCAGGTCATCGGAGTCCCGTGGTGGTGTAACATCAAGCTTGTTGGACAGCGCCTCTCTTTCATCGGCACGACGCGCAAGGTTCGTTTGAATTCGCTCTCTTGATACTGGCAAGGTCATACACGGAACACATTCACGTATGGAAAATATCACAGGTACAAATAGTTGGCATAACAACGTCTAAAGTCTCAAAGTTATGCCTTTTTTTTTGCAGCGGACCGGAATGTCACATCAAACTCATCTGACGCCGAAATCAGCATTGACGCACACGCGCTCATCCGCTCCCTTTCCCGTCTCGAATTCTGGAATGCACACGCACACATTGTACGTATTTCCCTATGCTGTACAGTGCATTTCCGCCTCAGCACTCTTGAATCTCAAGCCTGGGATGACGTCTCTTTCACGCCAAGATTCAAACAACTCATGTTCGATCGTACAGAATGACCCTCGGGGAACCCGGCATATCACCCTCATACACGTATTCGACAACTTATAGTAATCCGTGAGACCACTTCACTGCCTTTGAGCTGCTCATGTTTCGTGTTCACCAATCAAGTTCTTGTACAGCGGATTCCGATTGCGAACTCGGAAAACTGGATCTATGAACCTACCCACTCTGCGTGGACATAGGACGGAGCATCCCATGGCCGAGTCCTGGTGCGCCACTGGATCCCATATTCACATCACAATGACCGTGTTGGGCGTTGCTCTTCAAGACTTTACAGAACACAATAGAGCATGGGATGATACCGCTGTGGGCGAGCGTCGTAGAATGACGTTGGATATGATTGAGGTATGCACATTGAATGGTATTGCCTAATATATTCTACTCTCCTACGTTCTGCAGTCCCGCCTCAGCACTCGTGAAGTGTGATTCAAGGATGACCATATCATTTGAATCAGACTCAAAATCATATTTAATCATACAAATGACTCTTCAAGAAACCAACATATCACTCGCGTACACACACTTGGCAGAACCACACCACCTGCATGGAATGAGGTCACTATCCTACAAGACGCTCATGCTTCGCGTCCTCGCAGCACCGTTCAGCAATGCGCAGTGCAATTCGTCCCGGCGATGGTCACGTTCGGAGCCTATCACAAATGGTGGTGAGTATGCGATTTTCGAAGAAACATTTAACCCAATATCTCACCGTGTTGCAGCACAGTGCAATCCTGGGGCCGAGGATTGTGCTGGCACAAGGGGGACCTCCTGCTACACATCCAGCACCCGCACCTGCAGTCTATGATTTGAAGGTGAATAAGCAGACTTCTTTCAGAATCTGTGCGTATGTTCATGCTCACATAGAATGAGCAACAGAGGGCCGTCTTGCCAGGGCAAGGAGCAGCCTGCCTGGACACGAGAGATGTCGCCGACCCTGCGATAGCGAGAGCCAGGACAGAGAAGACAGAGAGAGAAGAGATGCGGGCAAACATGATGAGTATGAAGTCGCTTTGTCGAAGACGCTGAAGTAGCTCAATAGCAGGTCGTGCTGTAGAACTGGGGGAAAGCACCCGCCTCCCTGCCCTTATATCCTCTTCAGTTCTCTATAAAGCGCCGTAACGGCAATGGTTTGAGGTCGTACTTTGAAAGAAACTCCCGCACTCGCCCCCTTGTTCCATCATTTTTTCAAGCTTTTGGCCTTAACCTCTTCCACCTAGTGGAGTGGGGGCGACATATATTCAGGACCCATGTGTACCCATGCTTCCTACAGGTAAGGTCCCATGCCGTGTCTTCTTCGAGGCTAGGTCCATTCCACCGATGTCAGTGTGGAGAGGTGGAAAGGGTCTTCGATACGATTATTTATCGGTGGCTCCTCCCGTTTACCGTCATTTCTTTATTAATTTTGGACCTGATTGATTTTTTCCCCTTTAGGCTCCGTATACTCGTCTCATTTCGTCGTCGAACAATCCCCTTATCTCGTCAGCTGGCAACCGTGACATGTTCAGTAACCGGAAGGAAGTTCCGTGGCATACTCTATTTGACCGCGAACGAAAGCACTCTTGATCGTTGGGTGTAGGAGGGTTTTTCTCATCCAAAATAGTATCCCTGATCTAATCTCCTTCACGCATGACCCTTAGCTTCGTGCCTGACTAGTGACATTACTTGTCTTGACGAGGTTCATTGCAGTATTTCCACCCTTAATTTTACTTGATCTCTGGAGATTAAATTCGTGCCCTGAATCTATGGAACTGGGCTCTTTCGCCTAGGAAGTAGTTCGTTTGGCTGTAGGTTCTGTTGGACAGCGCCACTTTCATCGGCACGATGCGAAAGTGGGCTCGTTCGGGTCCACAACAGTCATGTTTGTTGGTGAAATAATTCGCAACGGTTCCGAGGATAGAAGAATGTCGCAGGTGCGAAAATTCGTAATGCTTCTGGAGTCTGATCATTGAATGTTCTCTTGCCATCGTTTGCAGCAGGCTGACGCATGGCTACTCACGCTACAACGGTAACATCATGGGCATATACGATCGGCATACATGCGCCCATGCCCTGCTTTCTTAGCCCAAACTCTGAGATGCAAACATATCACATCTTTCCTTATAGTGCGATCCCGCCTCACCACTCAAGAAGCTCGATCCTGGCACCACCATCTATTTTAACTTAAACAGCTCATATTCGATCTTACAACTGACTCCTCAGGAACCCTACATGTCACCATCATACACATACTCGACAAGAACACAGCACTTGCATGAATCAGGTCACTGCACTCGCAGTCGCTCATGCTTCATAACTTTACACCAGTGGGCAGTGCGCTGTGCAATTCACCCAGGTCAGGGGGACAGGCTATCACAAACCACCGTGAGCCCGCAAACTTTGCATGAATAGTAGACATGATATCTCACCCCTGGGTTGCAACACAGAGCGACTCTGGGAATGATGCCAGTGCAAGGGGGCCCTCCTACTACACATAGAGTAGCGTTGCCCGCAGTCTATAATTAGAAAATCAATGAGCAGGCTTGTTTCTCTTCTCTATATATTTATGCTCACATATTGAGCGCAACAGACGGCTGTTTTTCCAGGAGGGCAAGGAGCAGCCTGCCTGGAAATTAGAGATGTCGCCGACCCAGCAATAGCGAGGGCCAGGACAGAGAACGCAGAGAGAGCAGAGATACGAGCAAACATGATAAGTATGAAGTTGCTTTGTCGAAGACGCTGAAGTAGCTCAATAGTAGGTCGCCTTGTAGAACTGGGGGAAAGCACCCTCCCTCCGGAAAATGCCCTTATATCCTCTTTAGTTCTCTATAAAGCGCCAAAACGGCAGTGGTCTGAGGTCGTACTTTGAAAGAAACTCCCGCACTCGTCCCCTTGTTCCATCATTTCTTCAAGCTTTTGGCCTTAACCTCTTCCACCTAGTGGAGTGGGTGCGGCATGAATTCAGGACCCTCGCGATCCACTATCTCCCCCTTATGTGGCTCCGTCGCACAGGGTAGGTCTCATGATATCTCTTCTGAGGCTCAACTCCCTCCACCGACACCAAAATTCTCCGTTTACATCTGGTGGTTGTTTATTCTTAGACATAACTAATTTGTCTCTCAGGTTCCGTATACTCGTCTCATTCATATCTGAATAACTCCCTTAGCGACCTTGACACGTTCAACAATCTTTCAGCTCAGATGATAGCAGGAGGCAACAAGATCAGGGCTCGTGGGATACTCTATAGTCTACTGGGGCGCGAGAAGAGCAGCCTCTACCATGGGGTGTGCAGACCATATGTACATTCTAAGGCGTATCCCTGATCAATTCTCCATCAGACTTGACAAGGCTCACCCGCTGACTTCGTGCCTGACTGACGATGTCCGACCAGGTGTCTTGACCGGGTTCGTTGCAATATTTACATCATGGATTCTGATCTGATCTGTGGACATTAGCTTCATCGTTCAATAAAACAGTTATCCAAGGGACTTGATTCTTCTTCCTAGAAACGCCATCGGAATTCCATGCTCTATATTTTTCAACAGTGCCTCTTTTCCGTCTGCACAATGTCGTTTCTATCCCGCCATTGTTCATATTGGTGAGAGAATTCACAGAACACATTGATGGCCATAAGAATGCGAACGCAGGTGCGAAGATTCGTGGAACTCAGTATAGAGTATCAAGATATAACGTGTGGATTGTGGCATAGCCACTAGCGCTACACATCAAACTCGTCCAATGCCGAAACTGACATCAACACACACGGCCTATCAATATCGTACAGACATTCCAATGACCAATCGGAATTCATGAGGCCACTTGACCGCCCTCGAGCCGCTCGACCTCCACGTTCGCCAGTCAAGCACCGACACAGTTGTTTCCGATGTCGATTTCAATCCCGAGAATACTAATCGTCTCCTGCGAACCCATGCAGTAAGATTATGTATGCACTCTGTTCTGCTGAGATGATCAGCTTACCTCCGACGCACAACAGAGATTGATGTCAGGGGGAGTGGTGCAGGGGGGAGCATGGCAGGGGATACCAAGACCCTACAATTGAAGAATGTCAAGCATATGATAGCACCCCCAACGAGCATATACTCACGTTCACGTTAGCAAGGCAGCAAAGGTTCACTGGCGTAGCAGTAGGACAAGTAGCCTGCCTGGAGACGAGAGATGCAGCCGACCCTGAGATAGCGAGGGCTAGGGCAGAGATGACAGAGAGAGCAGAGATGCGGGCAAACATGATGAGTATGAAGTCGCTTTGTCGAAGACACTGAAGTAGCTCAATAGCAGGTTGTGCTGTAGAACTGGGGAATAGCACTCGTCCGACTCGCCCTTATATCCTCCCCAGTTTCCTTGAGGCGCTATAACGGCAATGGTCCGAAGTCAAAACATGGAACAAGCCCCCGCATTCGCCTCCTTGTTCTATTATTTATTTAAGCTTACGACCTTACCATCTTTCACCTAGTCGAATGGATGTGTCAAGCAATTAGGGCCCACGAGGTCCCATATTTTTGTGCAGCGCAGGTCTCATGGTATATTTCCTTCGAGGCTAGAGCTAGAATCAGAATCCCTCCACCGACGTCGGTTCAGAAAGGTGAAAAGATGAACGGCTCTTCGATGCAATTTTTTTATCGACAGATTTTTCCATCCACCTTGATTTATTGCTTCCCTTTGGACCTAATTGACTTGTCCTTCAGGTGCCGTCTATTCCTCTCATTCCCATTGGAACAATCTCCCTTCAGTTGGCCACCGTGACACGTGCAGCAACCTTTGAGCTCAAATGACAGGTGGAGTATGTACTCTACTTAGCCGCGAGCAATAGCAGCCGGTGGCCACGTCGTCTTCTCATTCCAAGCTGTATCCCGGATCCATTTTTCATCGCGCATGACCTCTAACTTTGTGTTTGACAGGCGATGCTTAGCCATGTGTCTTGACTTGTTGAGGTTCGTTGCAGTATCGTAGTATCCTCAATCGTGCTCTGATGTCTGGCGCTTTCAATTCACGGAACTTGTCCTTCCGCCTTGGAAGCAGGTCATCGGAGTCCCATGATGATTTCATCATTAACCTTGTTGGACAGCGCCTCTTTCCCATCGGCACGACGTGCGAGGCTCACTTGATTTCACCCACTCTCGATATCGGCAAAGCCATACGCAGAACACGTTGACGGATAGAGAATACCGCAGGTGCGATCAGTCGTGATAACAAGTCCAAAGTCTAAATAACGCCTTTTTTCTTTTTTTTTCTTTGTCTTTTTTTGTTTACAGGGGACCGAGGCGTCACGTCAGACTCATCTGACATCGGAATCGGCATCGACAGACTCGCGCTTATGCGCTCTCCTTCCCGGCCCCAATTCCGGAACGCACACCTGTCATGTCTTTCCTCGTGCCACACAGTGCAGTTGCGCCTCAGCGCTCGTGAATCTAAATCCTGAGATGACGGTCTCTTTCGAATCAAAATTTAAGCAACTCGTTTTCAATAGTCGTACAGAACAACCTTCAAGAAAATTGGCATATCACTCTCGTACACACATTCGATATACGATAGAAATCCGTAAAACCACTTCACCGCCTTTGAGTTGCTCGTGTTTGAGGTTCAAAAATCAAGTTTCTGTACAGTTGATTCCAAATATGCCCCCGGCAATCTGAATTTACGAACCCGTGAAGTAAGCCTATGCACTCTGCTCTGCTGATAGGATCAGCTTACCTCTGACGCACAACAGACACTGGTTTCAGGGGGAGTGGTGCAGGGGGGAGCGTGGCAGAACAATCCATTACCCTAAATATCAAGCGTCGTAAGATAGCGTTTTCTACAATTGAGCGTGTACTCACATTTATAACCAAAAGGCAGCAAAGGTTCGCCCCAGGAGGACAAGTGGCCTGCCTGGATTCGAGATATGTCGCTGACCCCGCGATAGCGAGGGCCAAGACGGAGAAGACAGAGAGAGCAGAGACGCGAGCAAGCATGATGAGTATAAAACCGCTTTGTCGAAGACGCTGAAAGTAGCTCAATAGCAAGTCGTGCTGTAGAACTGGGGAAATGCACCCCCCCTCCCCTGCCCTTATATCCTCCCCAGCCTCCCATGAAGCGCTCCACTGGCGGCCGTGGTCCACAGTCCCAAATCAAAATTTAGAACAAGCTCCCGCGCTCGCCCCGTGTGTCCATCATTTCTTTAAGCTTCTGGCCTTCCCATCTTCCACCTAGTCCGGTGGATGCGACATATATCGAGGGCCCACGCGGTCCCAAATCCCCCCCCTTCCTTCATGTGACTGCTTCGCACAGGTTAGGTCTCATGGTGAGTCGCTTTTGAGGTTAGACCTCCTCCACCGACGTCGATGTGGAGAGGTAGAAAAATGGACGGCTCTTCGATGCGATTTTCTATTCGTGACTGCCCCCATTCGCCTCTGTTCCTTGCTTGCTTAGTGTCCTTCCAGGTCCGTTTGAAGTTCTGTCATGCATATTGAAATAAAGCCTTATATACTTGCACGCGAATGTAGCCTCTATTGCCGACGGTGGGTGAGCCATCTCGTGTCATGTGTGCCCGACTTATCTTCGTCTCACAATAGCTCCGTGCGAACCTGCGGTGGTCTTTGACCATCTGAGTTGAGAAAATCATTTCGACATTTCGAGTCGTTTCAAAATTACTGCTGACGCGGACGATTCAATGAAACCGAAGAAGAGACGAAAGCCTTCCGACTCTTGTTCACCTCCTCGCTAGCAACAAAGCGTGAAGAAAATTGCGATTGGGAGCATCTTCACACCATTCTCATGAAAGAGAAAACACAGCGAATATACATTCCCTGTGCCACCTACACACCCAAGATACCAAGGGAAATATTAAGATGTAGTGTAAAGAAATAGTATGTGGTATAACAGTTCTCGTCCTATCGCCCCCCCTGCCGACTTGGTTTTGCAACCTCATTCAAGCAGCGACGTTGATAGGGTTGCAGCCAACCGCAATGCCGCCCTAGTGTCATGACATTTGTGAGCAGCTCGCTCGCAGGCGTGGGATGGGTGAACTTACTTCTTCGACCTTATCACAGCACACAGGTTGCGACGCACAGTTGGATCCAGAGCCCAATCCACCTGCGAGTGAGATCGGGGTACAATCCAAGCCGATAGGAACGTTGAGACCCTGGATGACGAGTCCAAGGAGACCGAGAGCCTTGGCAGCGGCATCAGAGGAAGCCTAACAATTGACAGATGAGTATCTCATGAAACTCGCTAGGTACAATGGCACTCACATCCTCGACGGTGTTGCAGCACTGAATAGGACCACTGTTGCACTGGCTCTCGTAGTCGTTCGAGTACTCATCATTGTCGTAGTCGTCGTGGTCGCGGTCGTAGTCGTCGTGGCCATAGCGGTCTCCGTCAAAGCGGTCCCCGTCGAAGTCTCCGTGGTCGAAGTCTCCGTGGCCGCGGTGGTCGCGGTCGTAGTCGTCGTGGCCGTAGCGATCTTGGCCGTAGTGGTCGCGGCCGTGGTCATCGTGGCCGTCGCGATCCCTGCCGTACTCGTCCTTGCCGTACACATCCTTGCCGTACTTGTCCTTGCCGTAGTCGTCTTTGCCGTACTTGTCTTTGCCGTAGTCGTCCTTGCCATAGTCGTCCTTGCCGTACTTGTCTTTGCCGTAGTCGTCCTTGCCGTAGTCACCCTTGGAGTATTCCTTGGGCGCGTACTCGGGCTTGTAGTCCGACTTGGGGTCGTAGGCAGCAGGAGATTTGCCGTAGTCGGCGACAGGTCCCGCCGAGGCGACCATAGCGACGGCGAGGATGGAAAGAGCGGAAAGGGCGGAGAAGCGGGCAAACATAGTGGACGATGCGGGGATAGGAATGTGTGTGAGTGAGAAGACCTTAGTTCGACTGCAGAGGGCGGCTGGAGAACTGAGGATACACCGACGTCGACAAGCCTGTATTTATACAAGACGAGGGCCGGCCCTGCGGGACCATGGTATTCCTCTGTTTGGGTGGTAAGTTTCCTTTTCCACTGCACTTCGGTTCACTGGATGCGACCATCCAGGAGGAGGCGGCGAGAGCGACGCGGCTCCTCCCAACACATCCACAACAACGCGTCGAAGCGTCGAAGGCATCACGTGCGTTCATGCCGTGACAGTTGCGCGTGCACTTTCGCTCTTCCGTTGTCATGTCTTTCCCCAACTTGCAGATGTCTAAACGCAAGTCGGCCCCCGTCCGAGTAGACATCTCGGTGAGACTGCGCAAGGGTCTCTGAATCGATCGCCACTGTCGACGTCACACGCCTATTTACGATCCGTCGCTCTCCGCATGACAGAATCCAGACGCTGATCTTTGCCTTCTGGGAAACAATCCTATCGCAGGGAACGCTGGTCGAAAAACATTCACTGCGTGGATATGGACGATCTCGCGAACTTGATCCGAAAACCGGTGTTCTTTAATGTCTTCGTTGCTCGGGAAGACACCTTTGGTTTCAGGCACTCATCAGTTGCAGAGAAAACCAGCCGAACACGGCGAATATGCATTCACAATGCCAGCGACCCCCAGCCATTATACGAAGGAAAAAATAAAAGGGTGGTGTATAGAAATAGTGTGTGTGAAACAGTCCTCCTCAGCTTCCCTCCTCCAGACACGGGATCTCGCTCAGGCAGCGAGGTTGATGGGCAGGCAGCCGACGCCGAGACCCTAGCGAGCGCGAGCAATGCGGGTGAGCACAATATTCATCGTGGCCAAGGAACAGAGCGCTTACGGATTCGGTCTTGTCGCAGCAGACGGGCTGCGAAGCGCAGTTGGAGCCGGCGCCGACTCCGATCAAGACGTCGATGGAGTCGCAGTTGAGACCGATGGGGACGTTCGCGCCTTGAACGACGAGGCCGAGGAGACCAAGAGCCTTCGCTGCGTTGTCAGAGGAAGCCTGTCGATCGAGGCGAATGTCAGCCAGCAGAAAAGAAAGACGAATCGGGAAGGGCTGCACTGACATCTTCGACCGTGTCGCAACATTGGACGGATCCGGTATTGCACTGGGCCGAAAGGGAGTTCTTGGACTCGCTTTTGTACTCAGGCTGGTACTCGGGCTGGTACTCGGGCTTGTAGTCGGGCTTGTAGTCGGGCTTCGGGGCGACCTCCTCCGGCTTGTGCCAGCCCGACGGTCCGGCGGCAACCATGGTGGCGATGGCGAGAACGGAGAGCGCAGAGAGGGTGGAGAAGTGAGCGAACATGATTGATAGAATGTGGGATAGGAGGCTGTGAGGGTGTCGAAGACGGAGGAGATTGCAACAACGGAGGAGCGCTGAGAACTGGGGAATATCCGTCCTCGCCCTCCCTTTTTATATCGCGAGGAGAGGCCTCGTCGGCTCACCGTTGCTCAAGACGACATCCCTCTCTTCGCCAATCCCTCTAGCACGGGGCTAGGATAGCGCGTTTTCTCGAGCTCATCGTGTGGCCGAGGGGGCGCGGAGACGCTAGGAGAGAGACCGCCTGTGCGCGTTCTTGCCGCGTCGCGCGTTCGCGGGACAGGTGCGTGTCCGCTTTTGGTAATCGCATGCCCATATGCGGCATTTCTCGACTTTTGGAGGACGGACGTGGTTTGGATCCCAATGCCATCCGTGTCGAACCATTTTGCACCCGATGTCATCGGACAAGGCTTTATCAAAGGACACGTCCAGGACATGACGCTTGCAACGGCTTCCTCGACCGCTGCCTGTCAGACTACTGCCGCGATGGACGTGAATTCTCTGCACCTGCAGCATCATGCGACATGCCGGTGCCCGTTGGCGCGCGAGAGCTTCCCCTCGGGACGACGACGCCATGCCTAAGCGCTCTCGTTACAGTCGTTCCTTCACCCTGTCGTGGTATACCCGACCAGCGGCAATTGGCATCCAGGAAGGTAAGCTTTCGACGCAAGTGCACGCCCCATAGCAGGCGAATGGGATGCCCGTTCTGGATGCAATACGACTCTAAGGTTTAACTCAGTGAAGTCGTGTCTTCCTGCTTCGTCGACGGACTCCTCGGCGTCCGAGGTATAAAGTATCCCAACCACCACACCGCGATTCTCCTGACTCTCGCTAGCCTCCACTGTCGTTCGTTGGACACATCCACTCCTTAGGCCACGCCCACTGTCACTATGTTTGCCCGCGTCACCATCGTCTCTGCTGTTCTTGGCCTTGCTGTCCTGACACTGGCCGTCCCAAGCCCTTCAGGCTGGTCTGATCAATCTCTAACAGCCGAGTGCAATACTGGCGGCGTTCAGTGCTGCAACACAATCGAGAGCGTGAGTTCCCACCCGTGTCGCGGGACGAAGTTAGTCTGACATCTAAGCATCAGTCGGAGTCGGAGAGCGTGAGCACCTTGCTCGCCCAGCAGGGCTTCATTCTCCAAGGGCAAAATATCCCTATCGGGCTCAACTGCGACTCTTTCGCCACCGATAGTGTGGGCTCCAACTGTGCTACTCAACCTGTGTGCTGCGACAAAACTTTGGTGGTGAGTGACACTTTCCTGTCTGTTGTGTACGCTCCGTACGTTGACTCCCCGTGATCTAGGGCGGTTTCGGGATCAACTGCAACCCTATCAACTTTGTACTCTGAGCGGTGGAGTGGTCACTCAGAAGAAATCGGTTGATTCGGGCACAGTTTTTTTCACACAAGCACTATATTGTAATACACACCTGTCTTTACCCTTTCGCCTTGGACTGTCTGCAGGGGCGTGGTTCGCCGTCAAGTCTTGGCCTCGCTCACGTTGAGTATCGGAGTGGCTCAAACCTGACACCCCACGACACGCAGCCATCAGCCGGAAAGGATGGCAAAGTGCATCGAAGACGCGTGCCATGACGATCCGTCCGTTCATATTTGGTGAACCGAGCATCGAAGCAACATGCCACTGCCTTGGTGAAGTTTACTTCGCTGCTAGACGCTGACATATGCTCACACTCCAGCTGGAAACATCGCGCCCACAAGCTCCCGAATCGCTCAAGGGATCCACCAGCGGTGCTAGTTGGCATTGCAACTGTCTCCCGCAGTACTAGAATCCCTCCACAAGGAGGAATCGAGACATTCCAGCGCCAGTCGCCTTGACGGTGAAGGTGGGTTGTGCATTCAACGCCTCCGCTGTATAAAAGGTGGTCCTCCATGGGCCATTCTTTCTCTGTTCATACAACGAACGCACTCACCCCCTCACCCCACCGATACCCAGTCGCTCACTCTCACCATGTTTGCCCGTCTTTCTCTGCTCTCTGTCCTCGGCCTTGTCCTCGTCGCTGCGGCCCACCCCTCCCCCTCCACTAAACGCACTGGACAGTGCAACACCGGTAAACTGAACTGCTGCGACACGGTCGGAAAGGCATGCACGTCCCCTTGCCTGCTTGTTTCCCTCGCTAATTTTTTTTCCCTTTACAGTCCGACGATCCCAGCATCAGCAAGCAGCTCGGGCTGCTTGGTGTCGTCCTTCAAGGACTCAGTGTCCCCGTCGGCCTCAGCTGCGACCCGATCGACCTCATCGGTGTCGGCGACGGCTCCAACTGCGCTCAGCAGCCAGCCTGCTGCACAGGCGACGTCCAAAACGTGAGTGCTTGCTTGCTTCCACCTACCGTGTCTATCCGGTCTTAACCGGCCTCTCTCCTCACAGGGCCTCGTCAACCTGGGGTGCACCCCCATCAACGCCGGCCTGTGAGCGCCGAGTCGCTAAGGCCGCTGGGCACTTTCGTTCTTTGTATGTTGTGGAAAGCGGAAAGGGCCGGTGAGGCGGAGCGGGTGCTGCGTCGACCGTCTCTCGTTACATCGTCGTTCGTTTTTATTCTTGGACCCAGCTTTCCGTAGTTTTCTTGTTCGACTTTTGTTGGTGGGCCTTTGGCATAATCAATACACGGACACTGTGTGCCGCTATCGTTGCTGATAAGCGTGGGGTGCGAATGGCTTTCGACAGCAGCCGGTTTTTGTTGAATTCACTATTGCAATGTCGAAAAACAGCTGCATGAGGCTCTGACAACGAAAAGGAAAACATGCATATGAACTTCATTCCGATACGGGGAATCGAACCCCGAGCTGCCGCGATCAAATGTATGAAAGGCGGCAATGTTAGCCGTTACACCATATCGGATTGGGTGTTACGTGTGCGCGACGAATCAGATTGTTGCAACTTGCACGACGATAGCGAAGCAGGATCAATTGGAGGATATTCACGGAATGCTGCGACATATGATCTCGAGGGCCGCATAAAGAGCTCCTGTATACACGTGCCTTCTTGGCGTGTAAAATCCAAACCTATAGTAACAAACAGCCTCCCAGTAGATTAACGCCAAATCATTACGCAGACGACAAGACATAGCTAGATGGGAAGCAAAGTTCTACGTTCAAACAGCAAGATTCCAGACCTCTCAACGGTGATTTCATCTCATTGAAGATAGAGTGGACATGATGAGAGTGGTGTCACCACGTCGAAACCTTGGGCAAGCGGGATAGGCTGGGCACACAATGGAAGGTTGTGACCCCCTCGAAACATCACACATGAAATGCCAACCTATGGGATCGTGGCCGTGAATGGTGGAACATCAGAGCACCGAGTGCGAAATATAGCCTCTGCTTGAAACGTCGCAGCGCGGTTCCATCAGTGAAGTGACCATGCGCGTACGAAGCAGGACTTGCACGCGTGTAGGGTGATTGGATCAAGTGTGAGAGGAGGGAGAGGCGCTGGCGATGATGGTCGAGCTGCATGATCCATCCGGGGTGCATACGGACGTGGAGTGAGAAACCGAGACCTCCTCTGCCGGTTGGTCGCTCGTCCCAAGATGGCGAGAATAGCAGCGGCGGCAGGCAACACCGATCAAAGGGCGGCGCGATCTGTGAAGGAGAGACGCGTGCTCCCGCGCGTCACAGGCGGATTGGCTGAAACGGACCAGCGCGATTCTGCGCGTCACGGTCAGAGGAGAGAGGAGAGGCTGTGCCGCCTCGAGGCCCGGCTCCAGACGAGAGGTCGCACCGTAGCACGCACATGTTTTGCTTGTTATGATTAGCGTGAGCGCCCCAGATCCTGAAGAGGCGGCTGGCTCACTCGCAGAGGATCAGCGGGGGATTGGCCCCGGAATGAAGATCCCAAATGGAGCAACTCGCAGCTCGGAGTCAGAAGCTGATGCGCGCATGACGAGGCGTACGAGAGTCATTCGAGTTGGCGAGGGAGTGGGGTCCACGTATACATCCTGAGCGGCAGTGTGTGGGGTTCATCTCGGAACAGAGATGAGCTGTGCGGCACGCGATGACGCGCTGGGCCAATAGATCGCCCATAGATGAGGAGCAGCTACCGGAGTGCGAGTGTATTGCTGCCATCGCATATCCGTCGTATGAAACGGACGCAGCTCGAGTAGCTCAAGGGAACAGGTTGTGTTCCATACCAGAGACTCGAGTGTGTAGAAGTCTATGACTTCATAAACCTTGAAATTTTACATTCAAAGTATCGACTCACATTTCTCTCAAGTTTCAGTCAATTCATGATGAACTTTCGGTAAGACGTGCTCGAGCAACCAAACCTCGTCGTGCCGTCTGCTCGAACGTCGAGTGAGTGTCGAGTGTCGTCGAGTGCTGCACGTGGTTTGATGAGCCCTCCGGCCACCGCGACCTCCGAAAAACAGACGACTCGGAGCAGCAACGATCTGTCGCTGCTCCATCCACCGTGGCTTTGCCCAGATTCGCCGCCGGACAGCGCACTCCAGATGATCTTCCTGATGATCTTAAGCTTCGGGGGGCACCGGACTGAGCCTGGTCGATTGGCGACAGTCGACAGCAACTGACATGGCGGGCACAGCGGAGCACGGTCCTTAGCTCCAGGTGAGGAAACCATTAGACATTTCGTCAATCGCAGGATCGAGCTTAGTGGGGTATCATACGCACTGGGCTACGCTGGGTCGCTCGGGCGAAGCGTTGCCGGATACGTCGCGGCTGTGCGCCTGCGGGAGGTGAAGGCGTCGAGCCGGGCGGGATGGGCGATGGAGATGTTGAGGCGAGATCTCTGAACAACTATCGCCGATCTGAGCTAGCGAGCCTGGTCCCCCGCTCGACCTGGGCTCGCAACTGCAACACGGCGCGGGTCTCCAGCCATAGCTGAGTTGCTCGTTGGCAGTCTGGAGCTGGTCCGCTGGACGGCCATTCGCGGTGTGCGTGGGCCCCTCGCGTCGCGGTCGCACACTGTCTGTCCCGACTCAGGAGCAATCTTGCTATCCTGAGCGGATCTAGATGTGCGCAGGCGCTCCCCTGCTCAGCTGTTCGCGAACAGTGCTCTGCTTGACCCGATATGCCGATCTCTCTGCTTCACGCCATGGAGAAGGCAATCTGGCCCTCTTCGCAGGGTCTGAGGCTGCCGTCTGCTCTCCCGGCACGTCCGGTTACTCACTGTCACGGTATGCCCAGCTGCCCAGCGACATTGCTCCACGCCCTCCAACGTTCCAGGCTCAGAGCCTCCTATCGACTGCCAGCCATACATGTGAT
Organism: Heterobasidion parviporum; assembly: GCA_002994785.1. NCBI lineage: Eukaryota > Fungi > Basidiomycota > Agaricomycetes > Russulales > Bondarzewiaceae > Heterobasidion > Heterobasidion parviporum. Next base: position 35,116 of record PDUQ01000032.1, on the reverse strand, counting down.
GTGTAGCAACACACAAGACTCCGTGTGCGCGGTCTCCCGATCACCGACGGCCTCTGTCGCTTTTGCCGACTCGCTGTGATCTGCGATGTGATCATGTCTCGACCCCGCTTTGGTATGTACCTCGCGCCATCATCCACAATTGCTACCGGTCCGCTTACCAGCAGCCCTTCCATTCATCTGGTGTGCGTCGGCACTTCCAGCGAGGCCTGACACGTCCACGTAAATCCGCCACGGTCTGCTCGCGCGCGCGCTGCTTGGCCTCGATAGATACCGCACAGCTCAGCTTGGCCAGGACGACGCGACGCGACACGACACGACACGACACGACACGGCCTCGGGCGCGCCTTCAGCCAGCCAAGTGCACCCAGCACGCGCGTCTGACGCGTTCTCTCGCCGCATATATTCGTGATCGGCGCGCTCCCACTCGGTCGCGACGTTCACGGAGCCCTGGCGAGCGGCCAACCCCAACTCGAAGAAGTCCGATTCCGATGTGTTGTTGACGCGATGCGGGATGCGTGTATCCGAGCTTGCCTGGCCGTGTTTTGCTCCCTGAATCGGAATACAAGGGACGAGGGTGCACTGCATTGTCGCCCCAGCCGCTTTGTTTCGGTGGTCAGCCACCCGCGGGTTCACCCGTCCATGCATGTGTACGTCATTGTAATAATCTGCGCCCACAGGGGTCCTCATGTCACGGAGCCGAGCGAACTCGAATTCAAACATGCTATCGCGTTCCCATTCTCGGACAGTTCACGCAAACCCGCCGCTTATGTACTGTAATGATTGCGATCTCATCGATAATAACGACACGGACGGCTTCTAGCTGGTAATGACTTGGCCCCCTGGCGTGCGTGGACATCGCCGCGGTGAGAACTGGGGGATGTATGTATGCGTTCTGTGAGAGAGTGAGAGAGCGAGAACGGCGACCGTGGGGTTCCTCTGCGTCCTCGAGGCCCGCGTTTGCCATGCCGCGAGCGCATAGCACGCCAGAAGTAAGCCATCGAGCGACGCACTTTGTCCTCGCGCGACCCGCGATGCTTGCGAATCACGGACGCTCCGAAGCTGCAGCAGGCTGTCGTAAGTGCCAGCATCAGGACTGTGCGCGGGTTCGATTCCGGAACGAAGCGACGCCATCCTCATCCGGCAACGCGCTTCCCGCAGTCTCTCTCTCGAAACCGCTCGCGCACTTCCGCATGCGCTGGATCCCGACATCAGTCGGCATACGTCGCCCAACGCGCGACAGCGAGGCGGGCGCCACCCACCGGCCGAAGATTCGCCGACACCCCGACTCCCGATTCCCGAGCGCGGCGCGGTGCTGTGCGCTGCTGTGCGCCGAGAACAATGGAGAGCGGTGCGTGCCCCGCGCGCTCGTCGATCGCAGTACCGGCACTCAGCCGCCCTCGCCCCGCGTGAGACGGATCATCCTCCTGCGTCTCCGGCCGCACGGCCAGATCGACAGCCCAGCCAAAGGCAAGACAGGGACACGCCAGCCGCGGACAGGAGGACCCTGCGGCAAGTCGGGGAATAGCCTCCGTTCGGCGCGTCCCTGTCGATCCACGACGTGCGTACGCTTGCGGGCGGCGCGACGTGCACGGCGACGCAGGCGCGCGTCTCGTCCAGGGCCGCGCGGCGATCCGTGCTTGTCGTTGCATGGACGCACGCACGCATGCCGTCGCACGGAGATGGGACGGAACGGCGGGGCGGGCTATAGGGAGCCGCAGAGGCGCGCGGCGCGGTGCGGTTCGGAAGACGGACACGCGACTCGACTGGATTGACGCGCGTGCGAGCGGCAGGTTGGCTGCGGGGAGCCGGTGCATCTTCTTGCATCTGGCGCGCGCTCGAACGCGCTCGAACCTGCTCCGTTGCCTGGGAGCCGGGGCGCCACGACGCGTGCAAGAATAGAATGGGGAAGCACAGTAATAGATGGGGATGGGGATGGGGATGGAGATGGGAAGTCAAATCCAGATGCGGATTGCGCTGGGCTTGGCTCGCAGGTAGGCTGGGCCTGCCTGCAGCTCCACCTCCACCGCTGGGCACCGAGAAGCTGATGGCCCGATCACGGCACCGGCGTGGTGCGGGGTGCGTGTGTCGAGCTGCGGGTTCGGTGCGTGCGCGACGCCTGCGAGGCGCCACTCGGCGCGCGCGAGCCTCAGGACCTGCGAGAGTCCCTAAGTGTGGACTCGTGAGCGAGCAGCGAAGGCGCCGACGCGGGCTATCGCCGAGGGCATCGAAACGAGCCAGGGCGGCCGACGAGGGCGAGGCGTCTAATCACCGCGACCCTGGGGCGCTGCAAATAGGTCTTTGAGTAAGTAGCAGCAGTAGGAGGAAGAAGCGTTCGGGCTCGTTCCGCGGTGTTCCACGTCTGTTCCATGGCGCGTTCCGGCAGGCAATTCGACGCTCGAGAGCGGCAGAGATGGGGGTGGGGTGAGCGAGCGCCGACGTCGCACGTGTCCGCCTCACGCGACGACGGGGGGCGCGCGACGGGGGCGAGCCACGGGGGACTGAGGAAAAGAGAGGGACATGATAGTACTGGGATCTACAGGCGCACGGGCGTACACAGCCACGAGCGCATGGCGGCGGCATGGCGAGGGCGATTGGCAATTCGAACCAGCTCAGCACCAGCTCGGTGTACCGGCTCGCGCGGCGAGAGCCCCTGATCGGATCAGGATCAGGATCGAGATCGCGCGCCGCGTGCGCCCCGTCGACCGGCACCCCGGGTGAACGTGCGGGCGAGAGGGGCGCTCCATGCCGAGCGCCTCGCTGCACGGACCCTCGTGCTCGTCTGGGGCAAACACACCACCGAACGTCGAACGTCGAGAGTCGAGAGTCGAGGCTCGAGGCTGCTCAGCTGTTCAGCTGGCCTCGGTCCTGTCATCGTGAAACGCGCGCGCCGGACGCAGCGCACGCACCCAGGCCCTGACGCGGTGCGCTGCGCTGATCCGGGCGGGTCTGCGCAGGTCCAATGCGGCTGACTATGCGCTAGTGCGTGCTTGCTGCTGGTCACGATCACGCCAGCGTAGCATCGGTGCTGATGCGCGTCGCCTGATGGGCTCGACGAGTCGACGTCGCGGCGGCGCCGCGTCGCGCACGGCAACGCGCGACAAGTCTCCATACTGTCTCCAGTGCTCCATCGCGCGTCGTCCCGCGCTGCCGGCCCGCGCGCGCCTACCATTCGACCATCCGGACCATCCGTGTGTTGCCCGTCCATGTAAGTCTCCGTGTGTCTGTCCGTTATTGCAACAAGCGGGCGCCTAACGTCTAACCATCACCAGCAGCTATGACCATCCCGTGTCCCTTCCGCCCATCACGCGTCCCGAGTCCCGCGTCCCGATCAACGCAGCCGCCGCGAAGCAGGGCCCGCCCGCTCGCGGCCCAGATCGTCCTGCCTCCTCGGAATCTGTCGCGCTGCCTGATGCCTGACATCAGGCGATGGATCTCTATCCCCACAAGCCCTCGCGACAGCGTCTCGGACGCACCGCACCGCACCGCACGGCGCTGCGGCGCGGGCGTGTGCGGGGGGCACCCGCGTGATACTGCACGATGGCGACGACGACGGCGGCGGCGGCGGCGGCTCCAAATGCGCCAAACATACCCCTCGCCGTCGGTCGACTGGTCGACTGGCCGACGCCACACGGTCCAACGCAGGAAGCTGCAATACAACCACGACCGGAGACGATCGTGCTATACACGATCGGCGGCGCGCGCGTCTCGCTCGAGATCCAGACGAGCGCGATCCGTCCGTCCGTCCGTCCGTTGGCAAGGGCTGGCATGTCGCGCGCGCAGAATCTGTGCAGATCCGCCTCGACAGTGCGACAGGCTGGTACGGCGCCGGGGCCTTACGCATCGTGCGCGCTCATCACACACACACACACACACACCCTCCCTCTCTCTCTCTCGCGCGCGCGTGCGGTGATAGCTGGTAGCGCGCGCGTGGACGTCGCGTGGACGCGCTCGCCGAGCGAGGATACAGGATATCCAAAGCCCGCGCGCTGACGGCGCCACGCGACCCCACGCGACCCCACGCGACCTCATGCGCCCTCACGCGGGCGCGCAGGTGCGTTTCCTCTAAACTTGGTATAGCGCCAGGAGCATCGTCCCGCGTCGTGCGCCGTGCGTCGTCCTGCGTCCCGACCGCCTCCTCGCCCTCGCACCCGTGATCAACGCCAGCCCACCCACCTCCACCACGACTCCAGCGTCGAAACGAACCGCGGACCGAGTCGACCCGCCGCCGCTGCAGAATTTGCAAAAGGCGCAAAGGCACCGTGATGCGGCCGGTGCGCCGACAACGACGCCCAGCGGCGACCCCGCCCAGTGACTCGCGACACTCTAGTGACTCGCGACCCGCGGGCTCCTTTCTCCCGCTCACCTGCTCTTCATGGGCTTCAGGCTGTTAGCTGGCCAGCGCTGCTGATCGCGGACGTTGCGGGCGGGCGGTGTCGTCGACTCCTGGCGGCGGTCGCGGCGCGGGTGCAGTAGGGTGCAGTGCAGTGCCGCGGGGCGCGCGCGATCGGGGGCGACGCACATCGGCGCGTCCTGTCATTGGCGCATTATCACGGTCGTCGAGGTTCGAGATCCCCTATTAGCATGTAGCCCTAGCCCTAGCCCCTGCTGTCGAGATGTCGGCTCACCCACTCGCTCGCTCGCTCGCTCACGAAGGCGATCGCTAGCAAGTGCAGCTCGCGCGACGCGCACCCCACATCACGCGTAGTGTAGCGAGTGGGCCGTGGCTCCGATCGGGCAGGCCCGCCGCCCCGCCGCCCCAGACCACCCACTGTTAACACTGTACTGGCGCTGAAGGCGTGACCTGCTACCTGGCTATCCCAGCGCGGGGTTGCCCCTGTCCGCGCTGATGGATAACACATGCGTGCTCAGAGTGTGCTCATGCGCTCACGCGTGAATGGGACTCGGACTCGGACTCGGCGGCGCACGCGCGCACGGACGGCGGGCGGGCGGCGCTGTGCATCTCTGTGCGAGCGCGAGCTAGGGGAACCAACGGGGGCGCTGAGATTCGCGAACAGGGGCGCGGCCGAGGCCCGACGGGCGACGGGCGACGGGTCGGTTGGAGCAGCGCACGCACGCGATCGCGGGCGGACGTGCCCGCCGTTACATTGCTATTTCGATCATACTGCAAGTAGTCTATTATTATTATTGAGTGCTACTGGTACGGAGAGTGCTATAGACGTATTACGACGACGGCGGGGGCGCTCCACGGTCGAGGACGCATCGAGCGAGCGTGGGGGGCCCCAAAATAAGGGGGTAGGGGGTCGCGATGGAGTCCAATAGTGCGGGTTGAATACCGATGCAGAACGAGTGCACGAAGGGGACGGGCGGGGAGGGGCGGCCCTCTTTCTCGTGAATATAAGGGGGAGGCGGTCGGTCGGTCGGCGAGGCCGGGCGTGGGAACATGCGTGGACTGAGGCAGCGGCGGGGCGCGGGGGATGGAGATCGGGGCCGAGGGTCGGACGGGGATCGGACTGCGGAGGGGGAATGCAGACTGGAGCGAGCGAGCGAGCGAGCGCGGGCGGACGGCGGCGGCGGGAGAGGGTATAGGCGTGGGGGCGCGCTGACGATGGGGGTTCGGCGGGGAATGGAGGGTTCATAGGGGACGGGCGTGGGATTGCGGTTCAGATTAGCTTTGGAAGGCGCGGGGCGGGGCGGAAGGCGGGGGATAGAGCGCGGGTGGATGATGGGGCATCAGGGGCGCCAATGGGTGTTCGACGGGGGCGCGGGGCGGGCTGAAAGACGGTGGAGGGGGAGGAGGGTGGGGAGGCAGATGTGAAATTGGGGGGCAGGGGTGGCCGGGGAGCGGGCAGGGCGGGGCTCGGATTGGGGGAGCGGAGATGGCTGGGGAGAGAGGGGCGCAAAGGGGCAGGCGCTGGTGGGTTGGGTGTGTGGGTGGCTGGTGGGCGAGGCGCGGGCGTGAGCCAGGACGGTGGACGGCGGCGGCGGGGGCTGCCGAGAGGGGAGGAGGGGAGACTATAGGGGAGAGGGCAGGGCAGAGGAGTGGCGTGTGGCTGAGGAGGGCAGATCTTCTCCGGGGCAGACGGGTGCCGGAGCGATGCAGGCTCGCTCGCTCTTGGTGTCGGGGGCGATGAGTGAGGGGACGTGGTTGTGTGTGCGCGTGTTTGGGAGCGATCGGACCGGGTTGGAGGGAGCAGACCGGAATGGCGGGTCGACGGACGAGCGTGGTTCGCGGTTCGGCTATATAGGCGCGATGGCCTCAGGTGCTCCCTCCACCACCCATCCCCTCCTCCAACATCTCCTCCAACCCCATCTCCTCCTCCTCCTCCCATGCCCGCCTCGTCCCAGCCCATCGCCCTTCCCTCCAACGTCCAGGACGTCGCAATGGCCTCTGGCTCTTACAACGGCAACAACGGCTCCTTCAACCCCGCCTCCTACCCCCGCGCCTTCTTTGGCTCCCCCCTCTCCTGGCGCCCGGGCTCATTCGGCAGCCACTTCTACCCTGGCTCCTCCCCCGGTCAGTTGCTCGGCCCTCTCGAGTGAGTCTTCTGTCCATCTGCCCCCCTTTCCCGACATCCCCCGCTCACCTATCATCCCCCCCCCTCGCCCCAGCCCCAACGACTTTCGATCCGGCAAGATCTCCTCGTCGATAGAGAGCGACCGCGGCTCTCTCATCCACGCCCTCGGCGCCCTCGAGCGCGAGGAGGAATTCGTGAGTACATCCTCCCCTTCCCCGCCCCTGCTCCCCTCGTTGCTAAGCGATTCCTCCCGAACTAGTGCCGTAATTACACATGTTGCGGCCTTAATCTCACAGACCTCCACGCCCTCGTCGAACACTTCGAGGAGTGCCACGTCGTCGTCGTCGACCCCTACAACACCGCGCCCGCACAACCCTCCTCCCCGAGGCAGCCCCCCTATTTCTCTCAAGACGCACTCGCAGCCCTCGCCGCACAGCACCACGCCCAGCAGCACCTCGGCTCTTTTGACCCAGACGACATGGAGCTCGACCTCGACTCGAGTCCCTCTTCCTCGAGCGCGTCCTCCCCCCGCAGACCCCCATCTCCACCCCGCTCGCCTCCTACACCCCTCCTACGCATTCTCCCAGCCAGGCTCAGCCTGCCCCTCCCCCGTCTCGGCCTTTGACACCACCGCGGTGCTCCCCTCCCGCGCGGGCGGCTCCCCGCTCGCCCCTTCCCGCCGGCCCACCGCCAGCCCGTCCGCGCCGCGGAGGACGCCTTCAACGCGTACTCTGGCTACCAGGACTACTCCGCGGGCATGCCCGGCACCGTGCCCTCCCCCAAGGGCATGCGCTCCAGCGTCCTCGCCGACGACCGCTCCATGTCCTCCGAGCCCGGAAGCCCCTATGGCTGCCTCCCCCCCGCGCTCCTCTTCAGCACGAGCACGACCCCCGCCAACACCCCCTCCACGTCCCGCGTGCCCTCGCCCTCGAACGGCGGCGCCGCCTCGTACCTCCCCCTCTCCGCGCACGCCTCCACCTCCGCCTCGGGTGCCTCGACGCCCGCCTCGGCGCTCACCCCGCGCGCGAGCACGACGCTCTCGCGGCCCTCGTCGTCGCTGCTGCTCTCCAAGCCGTTCCGGTGCCCCAAGCCGAACTGCAGCAAGTCGTACAAGCAGGCGAACGGGCTCAAGTACCACATGACGCACGGCTCGTGCAACTTCGCGCCGCCGAAGGACCTCGAGGCGCTCCAGGCGCTGCTCGCGGAGAAGGGCGTCGGCGTCGGCGCGGACGGCGCGACGCGCGGCGCGCAGATGAGCGAGGGCGAGATGCGCGAGGTCGAGCGCGAGGCGGAGCGCCGCCTGCGCCCGTTCGCGTGCGGCGTCGGCGACTGCCAGCGCCGGTACAAGAACATGAACGGCCTCCGTGAGTCGCTCCCCCACCCCTTGTACTCTGTACCGACCCTCCCGTGCTCACACGGCTGTGAATCAGGATACCACTACCAGCACTCGGGCGACCACGGCGCGACGGGGCTCGCGCTGCTCGCCTCGGGGCAGCACGAGTGCCTCGTGCACACCAAGTCGGCCAGCGCGTCGCGGCACTCGACGCCCGCCGCCGCCGCGGCGTCCGCCGCTGCGCACGCGCAGCAGCAGCACCGCACTGCGCCATCGACGCCCAGCGGTGCCGGATCGCAGTCGCCCGCGCCGTGGCAGAGCCAGTACCCGGCTGCCGCGGCGTTCCAGCAGGCGCAGCTGCAGTTGCAGCAGCAGCAGCAGCAGCAGCAGCAGCAACAGCAGCAGCAGCAGAGGGAGCAGCAGTATCAGCAGTATCGTCCCCCGCAGCAGCAGCAGCAGCAGCAGGTCGCGGTACAGCAGGGGATGTACATGGGCAATATGCAGGCGTGAGGCGCGCCTTGCGGGTCGGCTGCCGTTCTTGGTCGTTGGACGGTCGTCGTTCGTCGTGATGTTCGTGGTCGTCCGTGGTCGTCCGCTGTTCTTTGATTGCTCGTCGTGCTCGGTCTTGGTCTTTGGTCATGGTCATGGTCCCCGGTCTTCGGTCGTAGTCTCGGTTGTGTACGTTGGACGGCGCCTGCCTGCCCCTCGATGGGACGGTCGGCCGCCGCGCTCGCTCGCTCGTTCGTGGTCGTGGATAGTACTACTCTTAATCCTCCCTCTTTCCCACCTAACAATCGTCGCCTCTCTTCCCATCTCTTCTCTCCTCTTCTCTTCTCACCTCGTCTCGCCTCGTCTTGTCTCTTCTCATCTCGGAATTTTTATCTCGTCTCCGTCTCCTCGTCCTTCACCCACCCCAAAAGTTGATCAAAACCGCCCCGCGCGCACCCGCTCGCCGGGGGGCGCAGAAAAGTAGAGCCCTCGAGCCTCTTACGCACGTACATATTCGTACATAACATAGTTGTCGTTCGTCCGCCCGCCCGCCCGCCCCCGTCCATAAGTCCATAACATACATACATACGCGCACAACGCAATGCTTGGGCGCCTTAGTACATACATACATACATGCATACATGCACACCTCCCGTTCGTTTTTTCCCTGATAACTACTCTACACTCGCGCGTCTGTGTGTGCCTGTCTGCCTGTCTGTCTGTCTGTTTGTTTGTTTGTTTTTTGTCTGTCATTTTTGCGAAATCGCTCCCTGTTCGTGCTCCTCGCGCTCGCGGCGGTCCTGCGTGTGTCGTGCGTCGTGCGTCGTGTGTCTGATACATTTTCAGAGCAACACGTCTTCGTTCGATCAACCAAAAACTGGTGATCGTCATGAACGGCGTCCCATCCACCGTACACCTCTATGTAGCTCCGATATCGCCGTCAATCGTGCGCAGGGTCGGACGTACGGATGGACGTACGTACGTCCAACGATATCCAATGGGCCCGCGAGAACAGACCCCGCCAGGCGCTAGCCCGCTAGCCCGCCGTGCGTCCGTGTCCGTGAGTCCGTGGTGCTCGGCGGCGGTCACGAGGTGCACGCGCGAGTGGCCGTCAGGCTCGAAGAACGAACGAACGAGCGAATCGCCGAGGGGCGGCGGCGTGCCTCGCGTCGCCCGACCTGTCTGACCTATCCGACTCAGCGACGTGTCACTCTGTACGCGCGCTGTGCGCGCGGGGTCTTTGACTGGGAGCGAGGCAGGGCAGGGTAGGGCAGGGCAGGGCAGGGCGAGGATGACGAGAACGGTGCGCGAGAACGATGCGCGAGAAGGACGCGCGCACGCACGCACGCGAGGACAGAGCAGCGAATCGCGCGGCGAGGCGATATGAAGCGAAGCGGCAGACGACGATCGACGATCGACGACGCCTCGGCGTTATGCACGATCGCCCGCGCGCGCCCGCGTGCGTGTGTGAGAACGGCGCGGGTCGAGGCGCGCGGGCGCGCGACGATGGGGCTGGGGAACGCGGGGATGTGGGAACGCCGGCGGACAGGACAGGGCAGGGCAGGGCAGGGGCAGGACGCGCGAGAAGAGCACCGAAGGACGACAGAAGGACGGTGGAGCGGGCGCATAAACGGCGCGGGGCCTCGCGGTGTGGAGCGGGGGACCCTGGTGTGTGCGTGCATCGACGGGCATCGACGCGCGCAGGCGACAGTAACGCAGCGGCGTGCTGAGCCCTCGAACGTGAGCTCGAACTCGGACTCGGACTCGAAGTGAACCTTGCTCGCTGCCTTCGCGCCTTCGCGCTTCGCCTCGGCCAAGCAAGCGGCACCAGCAGCAGGACTCTGAACTCCGAACTCCGAGCACCAGCACCGAGCACCGAGCACCGAGCGCTGAGCACCGAGCAAGAGCAGCCAATCCGAGTCGCGTGCAGCCAGGATGTACGATCACCATCGCGTCGCGTCGCGGCGAGCGTGGCAAGTGCGTATCTGCTGGGCCTCCGGGCCCCGGGGATCGACGACGAGAAGGGCTTCTCGCCGGGGACCTAATGTGTTCCTGCATACAGATAAGGTGCCAGGCTTCGAGCGTGCAGCGTACGCGATCGGGATAGATAGATAACCTCGCGCGCTTCGCTTCGGGCGTCGCCTTCTGCCCTTCTGCTGCCTTCTGCTCTTCGACCGCGGGCCCGCCTGAGCGACGGTCGAACCTGCGCGCGGTCACGGGTCGGGTCGGATCGAAAGCGGGAGTACGAGTCGAGTCGGATCGCGATGCGATACAGCGAGGGGGCTGCTGCAATCTGGAGACCCGCGGAAGTGAAGCCCCTCGACGCGCGCGCGATGACGGCCCAGCAGGGGGTGCAGATCGCGGCTCCATGGGTCCCTGAGTCCGTTTGCGATCGTGGGCCACGACCCGTGTGGCACAGCACAGCACAGCATGATCGTTTGGGGCGATGACCCGCTGGGCGTCAGCCCGCGCGCGGGCAGGTTAGGAGCCCACAGGGGGCGCCGGGGATGACTAACGCGAGGGCGGGAGCCCGTGGAGTGGGTAAGAGCGCGATGATGACGACGACGGGAGGACTCGGGATCGGGAACGGAATCAGTTATTGCGGATGTCGTTTCGAGTGGTCAATGGAGAGGCTTGCAGGCGGATGTGGGTGTAGAATCGGTCGCGCCCCTATCGATTGAGTTGGATTTGGACCCGATAACGCGAGATCAGCGCACATGCGACGCCGAGAATCCTATTTTTACGGGTAGCGAGGGTGTACTCGGATAGGGGGTGGGGCGAGGCATGGTCGCGTCGTTCGAGTAACGGCACCACGAAAGTCGTCGCGCGCGGGAAGAGTAGACGCGAGATGAATCTGAACGCATCGTGTCTCCGTACGTGGACAGAGGCGTGTCCGAGAGGAAGACCGCCTCGAAGTGAAGAAGGAGCAAATACAGGGCCACAATAGCGCCTCGAGGCTCGGTACGTCTCCAGGTGCGTGAACACGTGCGCGCGTACGGGGAGGTGGGAGCAATAGAATCAGTTCGGACGTAAACGCGCTCGCGATGTGTCGAGAGAAGGCGGACTGAGCGTGTAGTCGAGTCGGGCGAATCGGTCTCGTAAGGGTCAGAACGTGAGGCTTGCGGAGAGGCGGTGGGTCCGACGGAAAATGGAGGCCTGACGCGTAGGCGTGCGGCGTGATTCCCATGTGGATCCCCGTGGACTGTCCACGGGTGCTATGACGGACACATAAGCATTTCAAGTCCGCATGAGCACTTACCTAGCTCGTCCGGCTTTCGCTGCAGTAACGCACATGACCACCATGTGGACGCTGACCGTGGAGCCATGCGGGGATATCGGAACGGACGTTGCACACCGTTGACGGACAACTCTGCCGACGAGCATGGATCAACGGCTGAAACAGAGCGCAGCGCGATTTAGTGGGACGGTATGCGAGCATCATGGATCATAGAAGTTCCAAGGCAGGCGTAGGACGGGCGTACAGGCACTCCGTAGACGCCCGGGCCCCGGAGGATCTACGTACGCGTGGACGCGGAGGTGACCATTCGGGATGCCCGATGCGGAAGGCGGGACGGAACAGGACAGATGCGTGTGATTGGCAGGCGGACAGACAGAGTCGCAGACATTTCAAGTGATCCGATCATCGAGAAAGGTGTGATTATCTGGAGAGATCAGAAAGTTGGTCTTCTTGAGTTAGTGGTGGTGCGGCTGAGGGAAATTCCGATCACCTGCTTACAATAGTCGTTGTCAATAGAGCTCAACGAAACATAAGGGAAAAGGTCAAGTCGTTAAAAAGCAACACCGGCAGGCCAAAAAGTCAACGAGTGTCTAGTGGCAATCAGCAGTGGCCAAAGGCTGATCGAGCAGGTAATCGCCATCCACTTACCGGATACGCAGAGGGTGCTCAAGCTTCCGAATCACGAGAATCCTGCCATTTCTCTCTGATTAGATACGGTGATGCAGAACAGATATTAAGATGCAAAGGGTGCATGGGGTACGAGTCGACGGAGCATCTGACATTTCGTGCGGAGTAAGAATGTGTGAGTACGGGTGATTGTGGAAAGGCAGATGCTAGGAGTCTGCGTGTGATGGAGAAACGCTAAAGAAAGACGAGATCAGAAGCTCTGCGCGAGCAGAGCGCCTCAGGTGAATGAGATGGCCGAAGGGAGTATCAATGACGCCGGACTCGTCGTTCCAGCTCGTCAGAGGCCTAGGCAAGCGCTCAGAAGTTACGGCGAGAAGGGTACCGTGGCCAACTACGCAACCATCCGACGCCAGTTGGAGTCGCATGTCCCCCGGCCGCAGAGGCGACGCGAAAGCACGCGGTTCGAACGCATCGTCGCCATTTATGCCCAATGTGTATCCATGCCGAGCTTGACCCTTAGACGCCGCCGGCGAGAACGGTGATGAAGAGAAAGGAAAGGAGCGCCGGAGGGTGAGAGCGAAGCTAGCATATTTTTGGAGGGGTGTTGTGTTGACGGCAGGAGGGGTGGGAGATGGAAGACGTGAGCTGGAAAGAGACGACACCGCCTTCTCACATGCGGCGGAGGGTCAGACTTGATGGGGCGCGAGACTGTTGATGAAGGGTGGGTTGTAGAGCGTCTGAGTTTCCTAAGTTGATGACTCCAAGAAAAGAGGGCACGGCCTACGCAGAATCCAGACCGTCGGGTGACATTGGGCTAGAAAGTGAGCAGCCCTAAGACGACGGGCGAGAGCACCATGAACAAGCAGTGCTCTCTCGGTGCAAAGAGTGGGGGGTTGGTCAAAGATGCTGCTGGCGAAAAAGAGCAGTTGATAAAGGCTGTGGAAAAAAAGTGATGAAAATTTTCAAGAACGTCACTTCGCCACTCGTTTAGCGCTTGGGAGAGGACTTCTCTTTTCGGTAGCATATTCTCACGCTCAACCCATGTCGTGGCAGTAAGTGGCACTCCCCTGTATTAGGGGAACACCTCGGGTTTCGTGAAGGCTGAAGAAATCCCTTTCATAAACACCACGATAAGTTCGTCTATAACGTCGACTTGAAATACCAGAATACTGAACTGTCGAAGACTCTGGGAGCAAGTCTTCCATCGGTTCTGAAGTTGGTGGTGCAAGAAACCTAGCCGCGCGCGAGCTTGGTCTCATCCACATCCCTAGAGGATTACAAAACGCAGGTCATTGTAGATGATCGTGTGCTCTAGATCTCATCTCCGAGTTCGAAATCTTTCGTGGCAGCAAAGTACCGAAAATTTTCAGAGTATGAACGGTCTATCCCCAGAACGTCAGGGTAGTGAGTAGAGCGCATCCAACTGATTCGGGAAGTTACTCAACTCAAGTGCATCAGCTATTGCAGATGTTGTTGCTAACTTGGAAGCAGCGCTGGTGAGAACGAGAGATAACCTCACCAGTCACGACAAACAGACGGTGATTGAACGCGTCCATCCACGTGATGTGAGCCAGGATTGCATCGGGCCGGTAAACGGTCCAACAAGGACTCTCATTGGCCCGTTTGTCCTCGCTTGTGTACGTCTTTGGAGTGATCTCATTATTTTTGGAGATGGTCAATTGTCGGGAATAAGCAATCCTTCTTGTCTCCCAGCCCAACACCCACGTCTGTCCTTTCCGCTACCTGTACGACTTTGACGATAGAAGCATGGCAGCACGGTCTGGATACCTAGCACTCGCTCCGGAGGCAATTCAGCCCTCAGCACCCGGCGGAGAGCGTCTGCTGGCGGGGCACGCGACCTTTGTCCCAGCACCCATTCCCACGGAATTCGAGTTCGAGGACTGCATGGACGACAAGGGCAGCTGCTGGTCGAGTGGGCGTGGTGCAGCGCGATGGAAGGCCGTGTCGGGGCGCTCCATCGAGCTCGTGAAGGACAACACCGGTCTCTTGTTGGTGGCGGCGTCCCAGTTTTTCTTTTCGCTCATGAATGTCGCGGTCAAGAAGCTGAATAGTCTAGATAAGCCTGTTCCTACCCTTGAGGTGAGGCATTTACGCCTAGTGTCAGTGTAGTAGAAAACTGACGTACGTCGTCGTTATCCAAAGCTCATAGTAGTGCGGATGGTGAGTGAAACGTCATAAATTGAAGGTCACTAGAAATAATATTCTATCAGGGCATCACTTATATCTGTTGCGTACTCTACATGTACGCGCTGCCATTGCCGAACAAGAATCCTACAGCCCACTAATTGCAAAACACGGTGCAGGTATTTCAAAGCGGTTCCGGACCCAATATTTGGGCCCAAAGGCGTGCGATTATTGCTTGTGTTTCGGGGATTTGTGGGGTGCATTCATCCGTTCGACATCATTGGTGACCCTTTGCTCATGTACACCTTGCTTAGATTCTTTGGTCTTTTCGGCATATACTTTTCTCTGCAGTACCTATCACTGTCAGACGCGACCGTCCTGACCTTCCTGGCACCGCTTTTCACGGGAATCGCAGGGTCCGTATTTTTAAAGGAGCCTTTCTCGCTGAAAGAAGCACTGGCTGGGTGTGAGTCTATCGACTGAGTTTCCCTTGAGCCCGTACTCATCTCGAAGTACCGTCAGTATGCAGTTTTCTCGGTGTCCTATTGATTGCCAGACCCCGATTCCTGTTCGGGACCATGACAGACCATATGCCCGCATACCCTCCAGAGACTCCATCAGGAAATGCTGTCCAGCTTGCCGGTGATCCTTCAGAGAGAGGGACTCCAGAACAAAGATTAATCGCCGTCGGGTGCGTGTTTGTCAAAGTTGAATCATTGAACGCTTAGACTCAGAATATCCTTGTGAACCACTAGCGTCGCGATGATCGGAGTGTTAGGTGCCACTGGAGCTTGTGCGTCTAAATTGCACGAGGTTTAGTCATCCACTGAGCTCGCTATGTTTTTTTTCCCATTTAGATACATCCCTCCGCGCCATAGGAAAACGCGCACATCCGCTGCATTCCCTGACATCTTTCTCGTTGCAATGTGTTGTCGTCTCAACAATAGCGTGAGCATTCACAGTGCTGCTAACGTGGTAGCGAATGTCACAGTCATTTATCCTGGCGTGTCAGCATGATCGCTCTGCGTACGCCCGTCGTTATCCCGACACGTATGGACTGGCTCGCAATGCTGGTCATGATAGGAATATTCGGGTTCCTCGCACAAGTTCGTCATTCGTCATACCTCAAGATCAATCCGAGCACATGAATGCTAACGCTTGTGATGTAACAGGTACTGTTGACAATGGGTCTGCAACGTGAGACAGCCGGTCGAGGTACCATGGCTGTGTACATCCAAGTAGACCAACCCTCATGCTCTGTGCCGCGCTCGACCTAACGACTTCCACTGGACCTGATTTAGATCATCTTCGCCGTTACGCTGGAACGCATATTCTTCCACGTCACCCCGTCTCTGCTCTCCATCGCGGGCACGATCATCATACTGACTTCTGCTATATACGTTGCTGTGAGTCCCTCGTCCCCAAGTGCACGATGCCACAATTTATAAACACGTCCGCTCAGCTGACGAAGGAGAAGACGCACCCTCAAAAACCAACACAGATATCCGTCGAATTCGCTGGCGAATCAGCACTAGAGGAGGGGCTTTTAGAAAACGACCATTTGAGGTTGTTCAACGGACATCCACCCAAGGTGGCACCCGGCGATCCTGATGAAAAGGTGGATGACGTTACTGCCTGAATAGCACGATGGGAGAACACAACTTTCAAGTCTCATGTGTGCTTACAACGTTGAAGCTAAATTTCAAGCTAGATACCTTGTGTTTTTATTCCAGACCCAGCCAGGCTTAGCTTTAACATAGAATCTGGTCACGACTCTTTGACGTTCTCACAGGCGCAGTATTGCTGTTGATAACCACCGTCCAACGAATGCAATAAGAATGCTATGTTTATTGATGCACTTCTCGATTCGAGCAACTAGCAGCGAGTTTCTTGCTGCATATTCATCGCAGCGAACGTCACCAGGGGAGACAATGAAAATAGCATGCTTTGTTTGAGCCCGAAGGCCATCAGCAAATGACCAAGAATTTTGAGAGGTCGTTCGAATACGTCTGACACGGTGCCGAGATTGACGAAGAAAGCGATTGAAGTTTCCACACTGTACAGTCGGGGAGGCTAGTCTCTCAGCGAATATGAGACCTGAATGTACTTTCCCAAATCCCGGACTCGGACGATCATCGCTACAGTGGCTCACAGCGAGCGGGGGACGCATACTATCGTTGCACCGGAGTTGCAAAAGAAAAAAAGATTTCTTTGTAGCATCTTGAATTGGGCTCTCTCTCGCTCCCAATTTTTATGGTACCTGCGGAAGCTTCTTAAAATGTGTCCTGCTATTTTTTCAGATTTTTGAGCAGACTCAAAGAATTATTGTAATATGATTGAGAAGGGGTGTCCGAAAACGAGCAAAGCTTGGGAGTTGCAAATCTTGCCGATGATCGGGTCACACGTTGTCACGTTTAAGCTCGAACTCCGACGGTGCGCACTGCGGAACGACCTACCATGCGGAGATTCAAAGAATGACCAAGCATCACACGGCCCGAGACTCCCTGTCACTCTGCCTGCCATCAGGCACTGCCCGTCGAAAGAAATTTGGTGAAGAGCAGTGGAGCCCTCAAAGTCAGACAAAATACCCTGAATACTTTCAGTGATACCTCTTCATATTCCAAATTTTTTATTTTTGCAATTGAGCTCTAGGATCTGAGAGATCTTGAGCATCTCTCAGATACTTCTGCCCTAAAAACCATTATTCATTGCCTCCTCACTGTTGCACCCAATTTCTGTTCTCGAAAAAACTCTGATACTTGAAGAGTGCTTGAATAGACAACCGTGAATTTTTTCAAGAGGTGCCATCAAAAGTTGCTGCGAGGAGCTCGATTTTGAACCTCTCATACCGTTTGCAACTCCGGTGCAACGATAGTATAAGGACGAGAGCAGATCAAGCGCTTTCACAAATCTGTCAAATTAACTTGAGCGGATGGCAATTCGGGTAGAGCTCGTCTTCTGCGAACGAATATTTCGAAGCAGTTGCTCATAGGAGATTGAGATGTGATTCGAGGTCGACAAAATGAGCCCGGTCTGTCATGGCGTCGAGGACACCCGAAGATCGCAAATCAAGCAGCCCCTACGGAGCGTTCGAATTCGCGGCAAGTCTGAGATGACAGCGAAGCTCAGATACGCACCCAATCTGGAGCGCAGGACCGAGATCGCGGTGTACACGGAAAGTTATTGAACAGCCTATGTCGGAGTATGATGGTAGAGACAGTACCAGTGGGGTGAAATCGTGACATCTTGACGCATCACCAGAGGTTCAACATCTGTTCCTTCCAGGCGATGGGCACGCATGAAGATTTTCTAGAGTATGCGTTGTGTGGAACGGAAGGAAAGCCAAAATATCGATTTCAAGGAACTGATGAGTGTGTGGTAAGGCCGGCACGAAGTTGAGACTGTCCAGGACGACGATGACCGAATCAGAAACCAAGTCTTTGAGTCCGATCTGAAGAACGAGTGGATCGACGCACCTTCCATCCGCGTCTATTAATAGAACTCCCCCTCCTACAGACTGACATATACCGTTCGAAAAGACCACTTTGGGAACCGGGCGAGAGGATCTGAAAGAGAAAGGAAAGTAAGATACCCAAAGAGATGAACGCTCCAATGTGGTCTCCCGCACGCCCGGTCCCAGCGACTGAATAAAAGGTGGGCTCTGCCCACCCTGTTCCACATTTACCACTTTCCAGCCCCACTTACAGTTACATACTTCTGCGTCAAGATCCCGTCGATATCCGTCTCTCATTATTCACCATGTTTCACCGCATAACCCTTTCCATTCTTTACCTTCTCTTCGTCTCGCTCTTCGCGTCTGCCACCCCTCTTGTGACTCGCTGGAAAGGCCAATGTGACGCTGGACCCGTCCAGTGCTGCAATTCCGTTCAAAAGGTTCGCTTACCTGCCGGTCTCCCCACGAAGCGACTCACAATTCATGTTGATTATAGTCGAGCGACCCCTCCGTCGCAAAGATACTGTCAGGGATCGCAGTCCCTCTCCAAGGCCTGAGCGTGCCCATCGGTCTCACTTGTAGCCCCTTAAACGTCCTTGCCCTCGGCGGCAACAGCTGCGCTTCACAGCCCGTTTGTTGCGAAAATAACAACTTCGTAAGTCGTTTGATATCGGGCGGCACTATATTTTCTAACCACAGATCTTCATCGCAGAACGGACTGGTCGCGATCGGGTGCACACCCATCGACCTTGGGTCTCTTTGATCCAACATCGTTTGTCGAAGAGCATGGCATAGGGTGTTTTTTTGGCTCATGAGGATGCTGCGTCTTTCGCGTCATCATGGCCCAAATCCCCTGCCGTTCTTTCTGTGTGCGAGACGCTTTCTATAGTAGTTTTCAAAAACGTTAAAGGGTTACTTGTACTACTCACACAATGTAGATCACATGAATTGGGCCTGGAAGCCGCCTTGTACAAGCTAGAGGGCAGGTAGAACGATGTCGATGAGGATTGAAGACATGGACTTCGTACCCCAATATATCCTAGAGATCAGGCTAGACAAATGTTGTGGATTGAACAACTCGTTTGTGTCGGGAGTGCCAGCAGATGATTGTCGAACATTGAACGCGATCAGGAGCCGAGGACCCCAGAGCGTGACCATCCTGAGGGGTGCACCAGGGTCTCCAAGGCCTAACGCAGCACTCGTCCGCTCCTTGTCGTCGAGCCCATCTTGCAATCTTACCCTTCAAAACGTGTGATCTCATACTAGTCGGCATGCTCTGGGAAAAATACATTGATTTGATCCCCACTCATCCTTGACTGGCGTCATTCTGTGGGCGCACGATCAGCAAAGGCGATTATCTTGTCTGGTCGACCTAGGCCTCCGATGGCTGATATCGCTACCAGATATCTACTGATCATAATTCTTTTTTCAACCTCAAAGAGAAGGAGCTTTGAAGCCTAGAGTCGTGCGGAAAACGTCGTCGGCTTACGGGACACCGTATGGTGAGTACTCCGTTTCAATAGCTGAAGGTCAAGCTCACAATATCTTTCTCAAAGCCTTCTTTCCAGCGATAGCCTAAGAAAGACTATGCCGTGCGTCCGCCCGGGCAGTTAATGGATCGTCAATGGCGAGGTCCATCGTAGCTGTCAGCTTCGCAACAATGTTATGACCATGGTCACTTCATCTGTGGACGGTCTTAGGTGACGACTCGACGACCACCGACAGCACGGGAGGCCTTCCGAAAACAAAGGACGACGTAGGCCAGCCATTGAACCACATGTACGTAAGCCCGTATTGGCAGACATGACGAACAAACAATGACAGTTAAGCCACCACGGTCAGTGGCAAACTGGCCACCTGTCCCTGTGGTCCACCGCTCGTGGTATATAAGGCCTCGCTTTCTCTCTTCCCCCTCTTCACCTCACATCACCATTTCGCACCCTGATCATTGAGCTTCTCAGTGGCAACTCTTCTCGACTCTACTCTCCATCTCAACACACACAACCTTTCTTCTCAAACATTCTATCCACTGCAACGACGATGTCCAACCTCGCCAACACCAGCTCGAACGTGTCCTCTGGCTTGCAGTTTCCCTCTTCCCCGCGCAACACTTCCCTTCGACAGGACGCGCCACGGAGCGCTGCACTGTCCAGCTTCTCAGAGGAGTCTCCCTACCCCTGGCTCGAGCGCGACGACCTCGAGGCAATGCCACACCACCGCCTTCGCCGATACGCGCAGGTATGATCTCCCTCTCTGTTCGCTGTTGCCACTTGCTGACAGGAGCTGTGGCACGTCTAGGCGTTCAACATCGACCTTTCCCTATCGCGTCACGAAATGCTCGGTAGGGTTTTCGCTGGTCGTCAGCGTGTACCACCCATCTATAGGGATGGTCCATTCCGGCGACCACTGTCTGCCCCTCGCAGCAATGAGGGGTCGGCTCCCAGGCATCTCGATGCCACTGAGCCACAGCAGGGTGGCCCTCCCTCCCGTCCCGCTGTCGCACGCGCTCACGAGGGCGGGGTCTCCTCCCCTTTGTCCCCCCGTCCTCGCAGCGCGCGCCCCTTCGCGTCAGGTCCTCTTCCGCCACACTTCAACCCGGCGGACCCCTTCCCTATGTCTGACCCTACGGGGCCAGCAGCGCGGGTGGACGGCGGGGTTAGGGTTCCGCTGACCGACATCAGCACCATAGTACCTCCAGTACCTGTGGTACCCGACGCCGAGTGGGCCGAGGATTCAACTGAGGCGCACACCACCGTGCGCAATGAGACTCCGCCTTTCCCCGACTTTGTGTACCCGCCGCCGCGGCCATTCCGGCTGGACGACCCCAGGTGGCTGGAGAAGATGCTGGCGGAGTGCAGGCGGCAGGGGGAGCACACGCAATCGCAGGTCGACGACGCGGTGATCGACCTAGAACCGTTGAAGAATGCGGCCTGGGTCCTCAAGGCGGAACACGCGAGGGAGAAGGAACGGATGCGCGATGTGTTGAGCGTATTCAACGCGCTCTTCGCCGCTGAGGGTAGGCCTTCGTCCACCCAGCAGCCACGGTATGCATGATCTGCCACATCGTTTTTCTCTACGCTGCTCATTACCTTTCCAACAGTGTGAGTCGAGGGCGACCAAAACGCTCTCGCGCCCAGGATGCAGACGACGAGGCGGACGCGGAGCCTCGCCGGTCCAAGCGACGACGGTCCTCGCGCCCGCCGTTGTCCACCCGCGTCAAAGACAGGGAGAGCGACGAAGACGGTCTGGAGACCTCGCCTTCGCCTGGCCAGCGCGTGCGTCACGGCGCCAGGCCATCCGCCGGGAGCGCGCGTTCTCCCCAACCAGATGACGCGACCCACCAGGCTCCAAAGGTGCCGCCCCAAGCACCTTCCCACCCCACCCCCGTCTTGCCCGCCCCCGCCCCGCCAGCACCTCACGATTTCACATCGATGTCGCTCGAGTCGATGTTCCCGGAATACGCGATATCACAGATGCCTCCTAGCACCCCTGTGACTCCGCTTCTCGAGATGCCCCTGCAGAGGCAGTCCAACCGCTTCGGGTACCTGCGCCGCGAGGGTGCACTCTACGGCGCCGAGCAATTCCAGGCGCGGGAGGAGGCCGACCGCGAGGCAAGGGCACGCGACCTTCGCGAGGCACACGACGCGCGGCTGCTCGCAGAAGAGCGGCAGCTCCGGGAGCGCGAAGTGCTCGCGGATCTTGAGCGCATCCGCGAGCTCGACGCCGCGACGGACCGCGATGACGCGAGCGCGGTGAGCGACGAGGAGATCGTGCGGTCGCCGACGGACTCGGAGGTGCGCGCGGCGGGCGGGCAGCGGGACATGCGGCGCGAGGTGGTGTTCAGCGCCGCCCGCGCGAGCAAGGCGGCGGACGTCGAGTGGGCGGTGTGGCGCATGGAGTGGGCCGAGGAGCGACACCGCGAGCGCGCGGCGGCGTGGACCGTGCGCTGGGCGGACTTCGTCGAAGCCGTTGCGCAGGACCCGAGCACGGCGGAGGCGCATGTGCCCGCGCGCGACCCCGAGTTCGACACCGCGGACTACGGCGTCGCGCCGGAGCTCATCGCCGGGTTTGTCGCGCGCGTGGGGCCGGAGGAAGCGCGGCGCGTGGCGGAGCGCATGCGGGATGCGGCGGAGGCGGGGATGGCGCGTGGCGCGATTGGGCCTGAGAGCGCGGAGGAGAGCTGGCAGACGGGAGGCGGGCCGCCGTATGGCGAGATTGCGCAGCTCGGGTGGTCTACGCGCGAGTCCGAGACGGCGCACGCGCCGGACCTGTCGTACGGCCTCAAGAGCCTGGAGATGTGGAACCCGTGGTGAAGGGTCGTGGTGCGCGCCGTGGGGGCGCACGGCAGGATACTGTGGCGGCATGATTCATTGGGTGGGGGACAGGCTTGTGTTTGTTTTCTCTCCTCTCTTCTGTCATCTCTTTTCGCTCTGGTCTATTTTATTTTTCTCGGACACCGGATCTCTATCCATATCTTTATCTCGCTGCCGTGCGCTCTCGCACGCTGTATTCTATACATTGCTCAAAATCACAGCACCACTGGCCCTGCGGCTGCATTAGCCTGCTCTTCGACACCGATGGCGGCGAGGGGCATCCGTCCATCGCACACGCGCTCGACGCCTGCGAGTGGGCAGCCGTGAAAGTAAGTAACAGCGATGCATCCGAGAGGACATGAGAACACCGTCAATGGGAGACTAATGGTAGAACCCAGAGAGAGGACTCTGTACCGCATGAGAATGTGGGGTCACTTACGATCAACACGGGTCAGAAGTTCAGAACATATCATCTTCGTCCATGTCCCAGTACCACATCGGCGTACAGTCGATCTCCAACTTCTTCTTGATGTACTCAATGACACGCTGCTCATCTTCTTCCTCATACTGAAGTCTCTCCATCGAATGGTTCGAGTACAGAGCCAAAACCCTGTCATATTGAAGAGAGGAAGGTCGTCGGTAGAACAACTGTAAGCCGGGGATCGCTGCCTTGAGCCTCTTGGAGATCTCGTTATAAGCAACGAGAGGTTGAGTGATTCGACGGTGGGGCTTCCAAGGAGTACGGATATTTTTCTTGTGGACATATCGCAACAGCTGATCAAAGGTGACACCGAGACCGAAGGCAAGGACAGCGTCTGTGTCCGGCGTGAGCTCTGCATCGTATTCAGCAGGAAGTTGTTCCATGGGAGGCGATTCTCTCAGGATTTCCAGGTATGCCTGTGATAGTGTTCACCAAGTCAACCGGCTGAATTCGGGGCATTGTCGAGCAAGGACAAAGTACCTGTTCTCGTGCTTTTGCGCCTCGCGCAGTCATTTTCCAGCCGCAAGTGGAACTGCTGATTGGATTTCCTTCATCATCGTACGCGTACTCGTTGATATAGGCCGACAAGTCTTCGTCTTCAATCAAGGGGGCGGTGATTTCGGCCGGAGAAGGCATCTTTGAGGAGAAAGTGAGTGAGGCGACGCAGCTGGGTGTGGTGACTGTGTGGTGTCTCACACAGGCTATAGCTACGTACCTGGCTATCCACGTGAGTCCATGTTCTTTTCCTACTGTTTGCCCTCTCGCTCTTTTATTTCTCTCACACATTGCATCTCTATCCACATTTCTTTTTCATCGCCGTGCACTTGCACATATTGTATCCTATACACTGTTCAACCTCGGATAATCACTCGCCCGCAGGTTTGCGGCCATATCGGCACTAGTGACCGAATGGCACCCGGCGCGTGTCTTGAGCCTCCGCACGACAGTGCGGACGCAGGTAATCAGGATACGAAATTTTCTGAAATTCTGCAGAGGACTCGCACCTACTCGCACAGACCAATGAATCTTTTGATAGTTTCTGACGTGTCTCTGTCACTCGCCGTTACTGGCCCCTCCCCGCGGTACAAAAGCGAGATTGCGTGGGAGGGATTTTCTCTTGGACAAGGCTGAGTGGACTGGACGATACTAGTCACACATGCATGTCTTGAGAGCAGTCGCGAACAGCCTGAGGTGTCATTGATATAAACATGACATTAAAATGCATCACGGCAGTCGATGCATTCCTCCTCTGTACAGAGGCCACAAATCTGCGAACGAGAGTAGCGACAAAGCGCGGTAACGGTAACGAGAGAGCGAGAGAGAAGCTTTACAGTCTGTATGAAGTCGGCGACGAAGACTAAGAAAAAACGTCGATGGAGAAAAATCTGTAAACGCCATCAGAGAGGTTTTCAGACTACACAAATACATATACGGAGGTCACTCACTTGTCAACGCGGTTTAGTAGTACGAAGTATAATCCATGTCCCAGTACCACATCGGCGTCGAGTCTAGCCCAAACTCATTCCTCATGAAGTCGATGGCACGCCTCTCGCGCGCGTCCCCGCGCCGAAGTTCCCGCATCGAGTGGTTTGAGTAAAGCGCGAGGAGCCCCTCGTAATCCAATGAGAACGGTCGGCGATAATATACCACGAATCCGGGGAGTCTCTCCATTAGCGGCCTGGCGACTTGTATCCAAGCTACTGCAGGATCGGTGATGGGTTCCTCAGGCGCCCATGGAGCCCGGATGTTGTTTCTGGTCGTATAAGCAAGGAGCTGTTCATGAGTGATACCGAGACCAAAGGAAAGGAGGGTGCGCGTGTTCGTGACGTCCGCATCGTATATGGCAGGGAGTTGTGCCATAGGAGGATACCGGTTGATGGATTCTCTGAATTCCTGTTCATGGGGTCAAAAGACATCGAGGCATCGATGAGCAATGAAGGACGACGAACCTGTTCCCGGGATAGGAGGGCGCGCTCAGTTAGAACTGAAGCTCGGTTGGCATTCTGCTCGACCTCCCTGGTATAACCTGACAAGTTTTCTGTTTCGATGTCGGGGACAGATGCTCGTGATACAAGCATTCTGGAGAGAGTAGAAGGGATAAAGAGTAGTCTGCATCCAAATTTGATGCTTTTGCGGGAGGTCCAGCGACCTGCCTTATTAGGAAGGTCGGCAGGAGACGGCGGAGCGAAGACAGAGAGAATTATGTCTCCGATTCAAACATACTCACGTGATTTGTTGGATTGTGCAGAAGATGATGGGGTGGTTTTGCCCGGGGTCAATGTGGCCTCCAGGTGCCACGCACCACAATCACAGCCCTGTCCAAGCATGCCAGCCACTTTTCCTTTTGATGTGCTTGGGCCTCTGTTTTGTTTCACTTTGACTCACTTTGACACTAGCTACTCATTTATATAGAGTGAGCGTGGCCTACTCCCTTCCTCATTCCTCACTCACCACCACGCTTGCAGGTACATAGTAGTTGCCTGCACTCTGCATTCCTCACTCACCGTCGCGCTCACAGTCACATCTGTATGTGTTTCTTTTCAATATCTCCCACACAACTACATGCCCCCACGTCAAAACACTTCAGGTTGATTCCAACCTTGCAGCTGCCCCTCCTCACCCACTCCATTCATGTCCGACCCAACCACTAGCCAGGAGCAAAGCTTGCCAGCCCCCACCTCAGTCTCTCTGGAGCAGGTTTAGGGCATCAAGACCCAGGTCAACAACCTCACAAAAAGTGTTGCAGAACTCAAGACACTCCTCCAAATGGCACTGCAAGTTGGGGCCAATCTACTGCCAGCACCAACAGTGCCCGCACCCATGCCACCAGCACCGATAGTAGCGCCACAAGCATTTGTGGCCCCTGAGGCTGCTTTGCAGCCCACTCTTAGCTTTATTCCACCAGCATTAGTTAATGCAGCAGCTGGTGTGTCATCCTCTCTCCTATCCCGCTTCCCCATGGTTGAGGCAGCTATCATCATGGCCATCATCACCCATGAGTTTCGTGTGACGGACCTCTACTGTTACGAACTGCTCATTCGATAACCTCAGAGTAGCGGTTCTTCCCTAAGTCGCGCAGGGATTGAAGATAGTGGACTGAGTCCGACTGTATTGGGGTACAGTAAGGACTAGGGGGACGAGGATCCGTATAGGAAGATACGGATGAAACGAGGAGAATAGACTAAAGTCCTTTAGCCTGTTACGAACTGCTCATTCGATAACCTCAGAGTAGCGGTTCTTCCCTAAGTCGCGCAGGGATTGAAGATAGTGGACTGAGTCCGACTGTATTGGGGTACAGTAAGGACTAGGGGGACGAGGATCCGTATAGGAAGATATAGATGAAACGAGGAGAATAGACTAAAGTCCTTTAGCCTATCCTATGGGCCTTATATACCGTATGCGGCCCTGACATGTGAATGCTTCCTTTAGTACGGCCTCTGCTCTGTATATCCCTATGTCCCACTTCCCGTCCGATGCTGAGTGATCCATCGGATTAGTCGGCCTTGAGGGAATGCCGAATACCTTGTTGTACGCTCCGATGAGGAGCCGCCTAGTGTTGGTACGGTGGATGTCGGGTTAGACGTGCTCCGATGAGCCCCGAGATCCCAATCGTAACAATACCCCCTTTCTACGTCCGGTCGCCTGAACGGACCACGCCTTCTGCGTGCACCTCTTCCATCATCGTGAATCGTTCTTGACTGTCTTGTCCGGATGCGTCTTCCGGTACGACTTCGTTTTCTGGGGCGAAGACCGACTTACGTCGTTTACAACGCCTAGGAGTTGTCCTTCTCCGTTGAGCTGTTTTTTTGAGTTCCTAGCGTTTCCCAGGCCACGTCACCCTCGATGTTTTCCTTCACCGAAGTTTTGATGCGAGTCGCAAATCTGAGGGTTTGTACTTGGCTTGACGAAGAAGTTATCTCCCGCCTGTGCCTCCTTTGTTTAGATTCCTAGCGGGTACCATCCCGCGTCATCTTTCCGGCTGGCCTCCGGCCTCTTCAGATCCACTCGATCCAGGTCTTCCTGGATTCTTTTTGTTGAACCAGGCCGATCCTGGTGATGTCAAGAAGATGATGTGCGAAGATTATTAGGTGGTGAAATAGAAACTCGACTGCTGTGGAGTCGGTTGAATGCGGGGTCGCTGTGTGGTATTCCCTCTGTTGGAAGTTAGGGTCGTTCCTTGACCATAGGTAGTTTTGTCTCGTCGTTGCGGACGGCCCTGCTAGTTTATCCCTAGGTCGTTGCGGACCTATAAATTACACCTGTTCCCAAACATAACAGGCCTAGAGTGAGGACTTTTCTGCGCGCCGGATCATTCATCGGTGATGCGCATAGGGCCATAGACCAATTTCCACAGCTCTAGAGGTTATGTCGTCCCGAGGAAGAAGGTGACGGTTTATGCTATATCAAACCGGATAACTTGTTTTTGGAGTAGTGTGCAAAGAGTTCTCATCTTTGGACACTGCTCAAACGAGGGGATGGTGCCAGAATAGGTGTTCTATTTTGACACGACCCACGCTGCCCGTAACTGACGGGTCTCCTCAGTTTATCGTCATGAAGGACGGCCGTAGTTTAATCGTCTTTTCGGACGTTGCTATCGTCCGACTATGCCTTGAGTCCCGATAGATGTGTGCCTCCAAGGCGAGGGTAGTTTAAGGTCATTTCGGACTTGTAGCTGGAACGGTAAGTCCAGCTCCAAAGGCGTCCCCTAGAACAGAGGGGACCGTAGTTTATCGTCATTGCGGACCAGGCTAGTTTTCCGTCATCTCGGACGCGACGACTTCGTGTTCGAAGTCGCCGACAGGCCCAGTTTAACGTCATAGAGGACGTTGGTAATGGGCATGAACTTGTCCCACAACCACGTACCTCGAGGCACTATCCCAGTTGCCTCTTGACTGCCCCTTGAAGCGGAATTTCTTGCTTCTAACTTCAAGGGTAGACTGAACGGCCAGGAGTAGTCGCGGTCCTGTCGGATAGCTGGCAACCCGCTCCATGTCTCCAGACCCCTCGCACGGAATTGAACCGTGTCGACCCCAGATTCTTTTACCGTAAGGCGCATGGAATCTGGAAGCGCCTTGACCTAGTCGGCAGGGTTCCAAGCCAGTGGGGCCTCCATTCCGCACTGCTGGAATGCATCCACACTCCGAGGGTCTGGTAGTTTTACGTCTTCCGGATGAATGCCGAGAACTAGTTTATCGTCATTGCGGACCAAGCCTTTCGTAGTTTTACATCGTTGCGGATGTAAGCCCTCCGCCTGACTCTGTCAGCCCCATACGGTGGCCCGTCCTGGCTGAGAGGTTTCTTGTTTTGGTGCCTCGTTCAGTAACTGACACCGTAGTAGGTCGCATCTCCTACTATTGTGTGCATCGCAGCGAGGGTCCCCTAATGCGGAAAAGACCCTGTAAAACTGGGGATCCAAAGAGGGACGCCCAAACTCCTGTCAGACCTTGACAGCGAGGAAAAATAGCACCCGATTCGCCACGACCGGAATATGCATCTTGCGAGCTCTCGACGCCATCACTCGTCAGAGAAAAGCCAGCGGCATAGGCATATTATTGCTGAATCCAAGGTCCTCCTAATGCGGAAAGGGACCTGTAAAACTGGGGATCCAAACGGGACGCCCGATTCGTCTGTCAGAATACCTCTTGACAGTGAGAGGTTCGCTTGTGTGTTTCCTTCGTTCTGCTCCGAAGGAAAGTGAAAAGATTTCGGCCCTGCCAGGCCAGGACAGGTACTTCCCCTGCCTTCTTATCTTTTCACAGTTTAACGACATGCAGGTCAACGACTTGAGCGGATCGTCGTCCGGGTTCGAGGTTTTCCTTCCTATCTTAGTTTAATGTCTTTGCGGACGATGTAGTTTTACGTCGTTTCGGACGAACATCCAGTTTAACGTCATGGTGGACGTTCGGTTGTCCTGTTCGTGTAACCGTTACCTGGGGTGCAGAGGTCCTCTCCTTCTGCTACCCTAATATCCCCAGCGGGGTTGCCGAAGTCCCCTCTCCTTCGTCCGCTCGCGCATAGGCCTCGTAGTCGTAGTCGTCGTATTGATGGTCGAGGGCGTCCCATGCGTCTAGTTCCGCTCTTGTATGTAAAGTTCCCCCATCTCCGATGGAGAGCGAGGAGCGCGGTGGCGTGTTCGCGGATTTTCTCTTGTACTTCCATGATCTCGACTTCTGTGATAGTCGACGAATTTCCCTGTCGAGGAAGTCGAGAGTGGCCCCTCGTATTGCATGCACTCCCCTGCCGACTGCCCTCTCGTGCCGTCGGTATAAGGGGGGTGTCGTTGTCGTGCGGGTTCGGCCTGCGGAGAGAGGCGGGTTTGCTCGTTTCGTCTGGCCTGTCGCTGTACGGTGGTCCAGACGTATTCGGTTGTGCGGAGGCGTCTCGATGGCTCGCAGGCGGTACTTCCCCGATGTTCCCTCGTTCCATGGTACAACCCGGTACGGTTCAACCCGAATGGAAGGGAATGAGCTGTATCGGTGTCGGCCAGGAGGGCTGGTACGAGTTCCAGTTGACGAAAGAGGAGAATTCGTGGGGATGGATGAGTAGGGCATGCTGCCCTGTGTTCCCTCGCGCGTACCAGAAGCGACTCGGTGATTCTCGGTGTAGGCCATGACCCTAACTCGGTCACTGGCGTTCGCCAACCGACGTGGAACATCGCTTCGTTCGCTGCCGGGTTGTCCTGCCAGGACATTAGCAGCCGTTGTAA
This sequence comes from Heterobasidion parviporum, assembly GCA_002994785.1. Lineage (NCBI taxonomy): Eukaryota > Fungi > Basidiomycota > Agaricomycetes > Russulales > Bondarzewiaceae > Heterobasidion > Heterobasidion parviporum. The sequence continues at coordinate 5,854 of PDUQ01000032.1, read as the reverse complement.
GGCCAGAGCGACAGCCATTTGGATTACCGATCCAATGTGGTTCGCTGCAGAGGGCATCGCCTAGTCGTTCCAATTCTCCGGGCTGAGGACTTCCACCACTGGCAGGGGTCCTCCGGGTCCGGAAGGTGGTGCATTACCGTTGTTGCGTCTGGTACATTCCGTCAACATGTCCAGCCGGGCTTGGTATCGCGCAGGTCGAAGTACTCGCTCACTGCGCCCAGGAGCTCTGGTCCCGGTGTTTCTGGCTCCATGCATTGCCGGATTCTTTCTTCCTTCTGTCGGATCTGCCTGAGGGTGACCGTCATGAGTTCCCTCAACCCTTGATGAGGACTCTGGTACGAGGACTCCTGTACTGGTACCAGATCCGATGGGACCGTCGTCTGGTTTGTCGGGTCCACTCTTCGGGTATCCGGGTTTGGAACGGTAAGAACGACATCTGGCGAGGAGTTTCGCGACGGTGAGGAGGCTGATTCGGTGGTTCCTCCTCCGATGTACATGGCATGGTCTGGCGATGAGTCGCGTTGATGTGGGGAGAAGTATGAGTTAGAGGAATCTGTCATGTGGAGGGCGATGTCTTCTTGTCCATCGCCTCCTTTTATACTGTTGCATCCACTTGTAATCCCGAGGCCTTTGGACGATTGGGATATCTTCGGTGATATTCCTGTAGCTTCATCAGCCGTTCCTTCAATAGGGCCCAGGGTTCCCATGAGTTGTCTGCTTCTGGATATCCGACCCACTTCACGAGGTACTTGATCCACGACCGTGGCGTTTAGAGTCCAGAACGGCTTCAACTTCGAAGTGTTCCTCTCGTTCAGATCTCTGGCGGCGGTTTGGGGAAATTCTTCCCATGGGCCGTTGTCTCGTGATATTCGTGAGCATGATGCGTGGAACACGGGGTGGATCCTCCATTGTTCGGGGATGTCCAAACGGTAAGCGAGGGTCCCAATTCGGTCTTTCACCTTGAAGGGGCCGTAGCGTCGTGGGGCGAGTTTCGCTTTTGGATGTGTGTGTGGATGTGGGTGCCTTCTAACCATACTTGGGTTCCCTTTCCCATTGGGGAAGTTTTCGGTGGGAATCCCTGTCTTTCGCGTGTTGCGCAGCCATGCGCAGGCTAGATTCCGCTCTTCCTGTACTTCTTGGATCGACTTTATCCGTTCGACCACCGCGGGCACCCTGGTATCCAGAACCGTGTCTGCCGAGTAGGGTGGATTGTATCCATAGAGGATTTCGAACGGCGATTTTCCTGTAGCTGAATGTTGTCTGCTGTTATGAGCGAATTCTGCAAAAGAAAGTAGTTCCACCCAGTTGTCCTGATGGTGGTTGCAGAAGACTCGTAGGAATTGTTCGATCTCTTGGTTTACCCGTTCGGTTTCTCCATCCGTTTGAGGATGGTATGCAGTACTCAGCGCTGGAATAATACCCAGTCCTTTCCATAGTTCCCTAGTGAATGTGGCTGCGAATTGTGGGCCTCGATCGGACACCACTTTAGCGGGGAGACCGAAACGTTTAAAGACGTTGTCTTGGAAAAGTCTCGTGGTTTCTTCTGCCGTGATTGTTTTCTTGCACGGAGTGATGACGATTCCTTTTGATAGTCCTTGGTCTACCACCACATTGATCGAGTCGAACCCTCCGCTTTCTGGGAGGTCGGTTACGAAGTCGGTGGAGATGAACTTCCAGGGTGTGTCCGTGGTTTCAAGCGGTTGAATCGGCGGGTGAGTGCGATGTGGCAAGTTCTTTGTAGATTGGCAAGTTGCACAACCATCCACGTAGTCGTGGACGAACTTTGTTATTCCCTGCCACCAATAGTTTCGTCGCACCAGTTCCAATGTCTTCGACCGTCCTGGGTGTCCGACTGCTATGGAATCATGGTGGGTTTTGACGATTGCTCTTCGTATGGTGTCATCCTTTGGTACACAGATGCGTCCGTTTCGTCGGATAGTTCCTTCTTCGTGTGTCCAGTTGTTTAAGGCTGTTGCCAAGGTGCGGGTATTTTTCCTAAAATTGCTTGTACTGCCGCTTTTACTACCGTGTCCTGCTCCGACGAGAGTGTCGAATGAGCGTGAGGAGGTTTGAGACTGTAATTCCGTGGATCGAACGCGCACATCCACTAGTGTTTCCTCTGAGTCGGCGAAAAGTTTGGACGGTAGGAGAGTCTGCGCCTTGTTGTCATTTTCCACCCCCTCATTAAGGTCTGGCCGCCTGGACAGAGCATCAGCATGGTTGGTGGAACCAGCCTTGTGAAGGAGTGTAAAGTCGAATTGTGACAAGAACAAGCTCCAGCGAGCTTGGCGCGAGTGAGATCGCGCGCAGACTGGAAATAGACCAAATTTTATGGTCGGTCCAGATTTCGAACGGATGACGGGCGCCTTCCAAGTAATGTTTCCAGTGGTCCAGCCTTGATGATGGCGAGTAGTCGCGATCGTGAACGTCGTAGTTCGTTCCGGAGGAGCGAAAGATCCTGAAGATAAGCCACTGGGTGCCATGCTTCATCGGTCCCTTCTTGTAACAAAACCGCGCCATAAGCGGTGAGGGATGCGTCGGTGACGAGCCGGAAAGGATGCATGGGATCCGGGTAGAGCAGGACGGGTTTCTTGTGAAAGCCGATTTTAGCGTGTCAAACGCCTTTGGCAGGCGTCCGTCCAGATCCATTTGGCATCCTTCTTGGTGAGGTCATGCAGAGGTCGAGTGATGAAGGAGAACTTCTCGATGAAGCGACGATAAAAGTTTCCCAATCCCAGAACGACGAATGTCTCGGACGTGCGAGGGACGGGCCATTCCTCAATGGCAGCTACTTTGAGTCCTCCATGGCGACAGAGTCTGCCGAGATCGTGTACCCCAGATAGTTGAGTTTGTCCTTGTGGAACTCACTTTTCGGTTTGAGGTAGAGATCGTTGTCGCGCAGGATTTCATGACCTGTTTTATCACCAAGACGTGTTCGGCCACCGTGGCCGTGAAGATGAGGATGTCGTCCATATAGACCGTGATTTTCCTGGCGAGGATGAGATCCTTGAAGATCATGTTCATCATGGCTTGGAATGTGGCCGGCGAATTGGTGAGACCGAAGAACATCACTGTAGGTTCGAAAGTCCTAAGGGGTACAAATGCCGCCTTGGACTCGTCGCCTTCTTGATCCGTATATTGTTGTATCCCCAGCGGACGTCCAGTTTGAGAACACCTTGGCTCCTTTAATGACGTCCAAGAGTTCCTGTATCAGAGGTAGGGGCAAACATTCCTAACCGTGTGTTCGTTCAAGTGCGGTAGTCCTGTACAGGGCGGAGTTTTCCATCCTTCTTGCTGATGAAGAAGAAGGAGGCCGCGCTGTTAGCTGTGGACCGGCGGATAGTTCCCCTAGCCAAATGTTCTTTGACGAACTTTCCTAGTTCGTCATGTTTTTCAGGGCTGAGCGGGAATATCCGGGTGCTTGTGGAACAAAGGTCGGTTTTAGATCGATGGCGTGGTCCCATATCGTATGTCCTGGGAGTCTTTGTGACCGTCGCTCGCTGAAGATGTCGAGGTACTCGTGATAGGCAACGGTACTCGATCCTTCAGGTGCGTGATGTCAATTTCCTCTTCGAGGTCTTCATCAAAACTGGCGAGACCTGTCGGTTCGGGGGCGACTTCCTAATGACTGGTTCCTCCTTGTTCACCGGAACAGGGAGGTCAAACTTGAGCTTGTTATCTTGCGACGCCGCTCTACGTCGGCGAGTATGTCGAGCATCTTCTGTCGTCCTTGGGCGCGTCTGTCCCAAAGGTTTACTAATGCCGTTTGAATTCGCTGTTTGTCAGCGTGCGCCATCTTTCTCTCGGCCATCCTCTGGGGTCCGAGAGATCGTGTACCAAGCGAGGTTTTTCTCGGTGTGTTTTCTACCATTGTTTAGCCGTCCTTCGGCCAATGGTTCTTCTTTTGCCTTGGTAATTCCATACGGTTGTTCGCATAGGGATCGGCACCCATCGAACCGTACTTCACGTTTCCTCCACGAATGGAAGGATCGTGGTATCGTAGCCAATCTGTCCCCAGGAGCATGTCGTCTCTCCCAGATTGGTGATGAACATTTGAACGCGTTCCGTGTGCGTTCGACCTTGTTGGTCTGTGATGGTTAGATTTCCATCTACGCCTCTAGTTATGAGGCCGTTTTTGTTAATGGAGTCGTCGACGTTCCGTACTCGAATGGGTCGGTCCAACGGATAGCTGGGGAGGTTGTGTTTCCATACCCAGGATTCGTTGACCAGATCCCTTCGCAGGCTGAGTCGATCGTTGCTCTAGCTCCAGCTCTTCGGCCTTGAGTTGTCAACCACGTTCAAACGATAGGAGTAATGATGTGATGGTTCATTGCTCGTACGTTGATACATGGTTTGACCCCTTCGACCGTCTCTCTCTCTCTTGCTGGCAGAGGAGAGGCTAAAGAAAACCCTCTGCTACGTCCACCAACACCTGCTTGGCTTCGCCCGTGTCTAGCTCTTTGAAGAGCCTTCGGACGGTAGCAGCATCACCGACGGGTCGGTCGAGTCGTCGTCGGTCAGGCGGTATGTAGCGTCCTCCATGGTGCGGAGGGGGCTCTCGGGCCGCGGTAGAGTCCGGGTTCCACCGAACGACGAGGTTGTGGTACCCACGGTGGTGCTGACCAGAACTGCCCTCCTCCAACTCTCGATGAAGTCGGTTGTCTCTTCCCAGTTGGGGTTCCTGATCATCCTCTTCCATGTCCACTTCGCGAGCTCTCCGACCTCCTCTTCCCACTGGCGACGCGAATTTCCTCTAGTCGGCCGAAGGCCTCTAGATTGAGATGATGAGCGACAATCCTGCGCGTAATGCCCGGGTTTCCCGCAGGCGTAACACGTGATAAAGGGCTTGCCCTCATGCGTCCGCTTGTTTTGGTTGTACGCCTTTTTCCTCGAGGCGTCGATGTCCATATCGACGACTGGTTATTCATTCTCGAGGGGCGTTGGTGGAATTGTACGGGGAGTGGAGCGAAGGTGGAAGCGTCTAGAAATCGCTTTTGAAGTTGTGGAGCTGGCGAGGAGGGTCTTTTGAGCACTGCGGGCTCTCATGCGGCCGTCTATTTCACAGGCCATGTTGACCCAATCCTGGATCGTGTCTTTGGCGGAGTTTCTCGGTCATAGATTTTGTCGAGGACTTGGGTCTAAGCCTCTTTGGTAATAAGGAACTTGTTCCTTATCGGCGATGTCGGCGTCGGCGGCAATGAGTGTGAACTGATTGAGTATTCGTCCACCGTCATGCGACCTTGTGAGAAGGTCATGAGGGCGCTGCGGGCCTTATCCACCTTCCCAGACTCCTTGAAGTGGATTTCGAACTTCTCCTTGAAGTCTTTCCACGTTCCCAGGGTCGTGGGAGGATCTGCCCCGATAGTCTTGTTGAGGAAGTTCTCGCCCATACTCCTGCCGTTCCGGACCGCATGCAGGAGAGGACCAGGGAGATCCGATCCGCATCGGTCTTGTATCGATCTGTTTCTGTAACAAAAAGAAGGAGGCATTGGAGCATGAAATGCTGACTCGGTTTGATGCCTGAAAAGTTGTCGGGAAGCTTGAGCTTTCCTCGACCTGGCTGTACTGTGGTGAGGGGGAGGGTTCCTCCGCCGGCTGGGGCGGTTCCTGCTCCTGATGTGACATGATGTTTGGGGGTTTGTGTGTACGGGCGTTGTGCGTCCGAATAATCTGAGTGGGAGGATTCTTCCTCTTCTTCTTCCGAGGTGTCCGGTACTACGGGCTCGGGTTCTCTGTATTGTGGTGGGGGTTCCCAATCGGCGTGGACTTCGTTCCACGCCCACTCTGCTTCTGTTCCGTCTGATCTGGTGAAAAAGTACTGTCCGTCCCGGTACGAGCAGTTATCGAAGTTTGG